>SJYX01010704.1:277135-288792 GCA_006410675.1 Oreotragus oreotragus
AGTGGGGTGCCATTGCCTTCCCCGCTCCTAGACACAGAAGATATAATTTTTGTGAGTATAACACATAAGAAACGAAGTTCCTTCGAATGTGACTCCAAATGTCAATTTGAGAGAGTCAGAAATTCTGTCCAGAGGAACCTGTGCCTTTAAGAAACACTGAACTTTTTTTTTTTTTTTTGGATGAGCTGAGCAGCAGAGGGCAGGATGGAGCAGTGGACAATCAGAAGGCCAGGGCAGGTCTTATCCTCCTGGAAGTCTCCTCACCTCTGCTGAGCATGTAACTCCTCTGCAAAGAAAGGACCTGGAATGGATAGACCTGACGCACTAGCGTTTTTTTCTTTCATTGAGTAATATCATTGCCTATCTACTCAGTGGCTCAGTGGTGAAGAATCTGACTGCAACGCAGGATACTTTGGTTCAAGTGCTGGGTCAGGAAGATCCCCTGGAGAAGAAAATGACAACTCACTCCAGTGTTCTTGCCTGGGAAATCCCATGGACAGAGGAGCCTCATGGGCTATACTCCATGGGGTTGCAAAGAGTGGGACAAAACTTAGCTACTAAACAACAAAACAGTGCAGCAGAGGCAATTATTTTCATTTCTTCACCCAACAAGCATTTGTTGAGGACCTATTTGGATACAAACATTTTGAGGAAATTCGGCAAGCCCCCAAGCAGATCTACAGATGCTGGAAAACACTATGTCAGCCTCACCCTGCTCTCTGCACACTTATTATATGCCAGCCTGGCCTCAGTCTTTGCCAGAGGGAAGGATCACTGTAGGATACAAAATTATAACATCTAGAGTGAGACAGTTAGCAGAGATAAAGCCTTGTTCAGACTGCATCCTGTACTAAAGTTCATATAAAACACACACACAACCTATCACACTAAGTACTTCATAATTTGTGCAACAGGCTTTCCTAGTGGCTCAGTGGTAAAGAATCCCCCTGGCAATCAGGAGACACAGGTTCGATCCCTGGATCGGGAAGATCTCCTGGAGAAGGAAATCGCAACTCACTCCAGTATTCTTGTCTGGGAAATTCAATGGACGGAGGAACTTGGCGGGCTATATTTATACACAGAAGTGAAGAGCTTCAACAAGAACAGGGGAAATGGGAGAAATCTTGCTACACTGAGAACCATACACTATGTTGAGACAGCGTATGAGTATGGTTAATAACAATGTTAAGTTGAACTGTATAAATTGCAATGTTTCTAATTCAAAATGGGTCAATTATCAGTAATTTTGTATCATTTAACCTATTATATACAGTGAGGCTATGAAAGAAGCTGTGGGGAAGGTGGGTGGTGCACCCTGTGAGGGAAGTTTAGATTTTATCCTACAGTCTGTGACAAGCCACGCAAGAATTTCAGAAAAGAGACATGACATTTACTTTGTAATTACCATTCTGATAATTTGGCTAACCTTGAAGGCAATGAAAATGGATTTAAAGAAACCAGGTAAGTGACTATACCAATAGTTCATTAACTCATCAGTATTTATTAGTTGCCGTATTTATTGACAGAGGGAGAGAAAGACGGCTCCTCAAAGATGTCCACATTCTAACATGAGACTTATGAATGTTACAGGCAAAAGGAACTTTGCAAACATGATTAAAATACAGATATAGATATAGATCGGCAGGGGACCCCCGAGTCAACCATTTCTTAGACGGACGTTACGTCCTCTGGGTCCAAGGTGGGGACCCAACCCTTCTAGGAGACCTCCTCCCTTACCGTTGGGTGAGGTCATAAGAACGGACCTCTTAGGCAGGGACAGAGGAGCCTGGTGGGCCACGGTCCATAGGGTCTTAGAGAGTTGAACACAACTAAAGCGACTTAACACTCACACACACATGCATAGATACAAAGATGCAAGTACATCATACAGGTTCTGTGTCTCCAGAAAACTCAGACTAATATACCTATCACAAATAAAGCATTTTGCTAAGCTCTGGGAAAGAAGTAAGAAAGGCTTGAACTAAGGAAAGCAGTGGGAATGAATAAAGAAGGAGAAACTGAGAGTGTGGTGGAGATGTAATCAATAGACCGGGTCTGCTGGGTGGAGAAGGGGAGAGTCTCGGGACACCTCTCCCAGCTTCTACCTTGGAGATGGTGGGATCACCAACTTCATCTGGAAAAAGAAACAATTTACAAATTTATACATAAATTTAATCAAAGTAATTTACATCACTTGAAAAAATTTCTAATTAATGTAGAAATTAACTATTTGCTAAAGATAAATTTTGTCTGTAAGATGCTCCTCTTTTCTCAGGAGAAACACCCTGGAAAGAAGATTCCCAGACATTAGACACGCAGTGCTTTGGAAACAATCTCCAAACCCTTGGATAAAGAGTGTGAGTTTTCTCACCTTCCTCCATCCTCTGCTCTCATTTCACATCCTGCTTCCCCCTTCCTCCTTCCTTCTCCTACCTAGTTCTGTGAGTCATACAGAGGAAGGAAAACTCTATACAGAGCATTGGTAAGCACCATAGACTAAAGGAACTGATAAACTACAGTGAATCTTTGACTCTTAGAGTTTGTAGTTGTTCATTCCCTAGGCCATATCCAAATTTTTGCAACCCCATGGACTGCACCACACCAGGCTCCCCTGTCCTTCACTATCTCCCAGAGTTTGCTCAAACTCATGTCCATTGAGTCAATGATACTATCTAACTATTTCATCCTCTGTCGTCCCCTTCTCCTCCTGCCTTCAATCTTTCCCAGCATCAGGGTCTTTTCAAATGAGTCAGTTCTTCGCATCAGGTGGCCAAAGTATTGGAGCTTCAGCTTCAGCATCAGTCCTTCCAATGAATATTCAGGACTGACTTCCTTTAAGATTGGATTGGTTTGATCTTCTTGCTGTCCAAGGGACTCTCAAGAGTCTTTTCCAACAACACAGTTCAAAAGCATCATTTTCAAATGAGTCAGTTCTTCGCATCAGGTGGCCAAAGTATTGGAGCTTCAGCTTCAGCATCAGTCCTTCCAATGAATATTCAGGACTGACTTCCTTTAAGATTGGATTGGTTTGATCTTCTTGCTGTCCAAGGGACTCTCAAGAGTCTTTTCCAACAACACAGTTCAAAAGCATCAATTTTCAGCACGCAGCCGTCTTTATGGTCCAGCTCTCATTCATACCTGACTACTGGAAAACCCATGGCTTTGACTGTGTGGACCTTTGTGAAGACCTAGCACAATACAGGTGTTAAAATTCAGGTCCACAATGTTCACTTTCCCAAGGTCCTGAAACGAATGGGGGGCACTGTCCAGAACTGCAGGTTGAGGGTCTGAGCTTCTGCCAGTCACAAGCTAGCTGCCCCAGTTCACAGACGCTGNGTGTGGACCTTTGTGAAGACCTAGCACAATACAGGTGTTAAAATTCAGGTCCACAATGTTCACTTTCCCAAGGTCCTGAAACGAATGGGGGGCACTGTCCAGAACTGCAGGTTGAGGGTCTGAGCTTCTGCCAGTCACAAGCTAGCTGCCCCAGTTCACAGACGCTGCTGAATTCATAACACTATTGAGTTGGACACAAAGGATAGGTTACTCTTCACAGCAAAAGAAGCAGCCAAAGAGTGAGCCTTTTTGTGCCAGTCCCCTTGGCTCCAACCCCATGGAGTGATGTTAAGAGGGCCAGACAACACCTGCATGTGCAATGTGTTGGGTCATGTAAGAGGAACCTTGGGTTCATGAAACTCAATTCTCATTAAAGGACAGTAAGCATATCTGTCTTTTACTCTGAAGAGAGACACATCTCTGTCCTCCTGGGCTGTCTGCTAAACACACATCCTCGAAAGAGAACAAACAGCAGCCAGTGTCTTGATGGCAAGATAGGTAACCGGCAGGAGATCTCCAGAGAACTGTTTCCCAACAGCACGGCTGGATTCAGAGCTGTTCTCCCCTTTCTCCAGCAGAGGTCTATTCTGTTCTGATGCTGAAACTGAAGCTCCAATACTCTGTCCACCTGATGCAAAGAGCTGACTCACTGGAAAAGACCCTGATGCTGGGAAGGATCAAAGGCAAAAGGAGAAGGGGGCGACAAAGGATGAGAAGGTTGGATGGCATCACAGACTCGCGGGACATGAGCGAGCGAACTCCAGGAGATAGTGAGGGACAGGGAAGCCTGGAGTGCTACAGTTAATGGGGTTGAAAAGAGTCGCACATGACTGAGCAATGGCAACAAATTCTGTTTTGTCCTGCAGTTCATACTGGCACTCACCTGGAGTCTGATCAGACACTACACTGCGAAGCGAACAGTGCCGAGCGAGGCTGCCCTCACGCCGGGGTCAGCTGCACTTTAAGGATTCCGAGGTCCTCCCCCAACTTCTGACCAACTGGTGATAAACTCAGAGGTTCCTATAACCCACTGGTCTCAATAATTTTCTAGAAAAGCTCACAGAACCTAGGGAAGCTCCGATTTTACTATGAAAGTGAAAATGTTAGACACTCAGTCATATCTGACTCTTTGAGACCCCATGGACTATAGCCCACCAGACTCCTCTGTCCCTGGGATTCTCCAGGCAAGAATACTGGAGTGGGTTGCTATTTCCTCCTCCAGGGAATCTTCCCGACCCAGGGATCACACCTGGCTCTCCTGCATTGCAGGCAGATTCTTTACCATCTGAGCCACCAGGGAAGTCCAGTTTTACTATGAAAAGATACAAATCAGGAGGAACAGCCAAAGGAAGAGACCCATAGGGTGAGTGAGGGAGAGGGAGACAGCCTCCCTGCCCCCTCCCTGTAAATGCGGGCACCTCACCCTCCAGGCCTATCCACATTCACCAACCAGGGAGCTCTGCTGAACTCGGCATCCAGAGTATTTGTTGGTGTTTCAGTATGTTGGCATGACTGATTAACTTACCGGCTGGGAGAATGAACCCAGTCTGCAGCCCCTGCCCCCTCCTCAAGGTCAGGAAGCTGAAAGTCCCAACTCTCTAATCACGTGGCAAGTCTCCTTGGTAAATGAGCCCCCANTAGAAATTAACTATTTGCTAAAGATAAATTTTGTCTGTAAGATGCTCCTCTTTTCTCAGGAGAAACACCCTGGAAAGAAGATTCCCAGACATTAGACACGCAGTGCTTTGGAAACAATCTCCAAACCCTTGGATAAAGAGTGTGAGTTTTCTCACCTTCCTCCATCCTCTGCTCTCATTTCACATCCTGCTTCCCCCTTCCTCCTTCCTTCTCCTACCTAGTTCTGTGAGTCATACAGAGGAAGGAAAACTCTATACAGAGCATTGGTAAGCACCATAGACTAAAGGAACTGATAAACTACAGTGAATCTTTGACTCTTAGAGTTTGTAGTTGTTCATTCCCTAGGCCATATCCAAATTTTTGCAACCCCATGGACTGCACCACACCAGGCTCCCCTGTCCTTCACTATCTCCCAGAGTTTGCTCAAACTCATGTCCATTGAGTCAATGATACTATCTAACTATTTCATCCTCTGTCGTCCCCTTCTCCTCCTGCCTTCAATCTTTCCCAGCATCAGGGTCTTTTCAAATGAGTCAGTTCTTCGCATCAGGTGGCCAAAGTATTGGAGCTTCAGCTTCAGCATCAGTCCTTCCAATGGATATTCAGGACTGACTTCCTTTAAGATTGGATTGGTTTGATCTTCTTGCTGTCCAAGGGACTCTAAAGAGTCTTTTCCAACAACACAGTTCAAAAGCATCAATTTTCAGCACGCAGCCATCTTTATGGTCCAGCTCTCATTCATACCTGACTACTGGAAAACCCATGGCTTTGACTGTGTGGACCTTTGTGAAGACCTAGCACAATACAGGTGTTAAAATTCAGGTCCACAATGTTCACTTTCCCAAGGTCCTGAAACGAATGGGGGGCACTGTCCAGAACTGCAGGTTGAGGGTCTGAGCTTCTGCCAGTCACAAGCTAGCTGCCCCAGTTCACAGACGCTGCTGAATTCATAACACTATTGAGTTGGACACAAAGGATAGGTTACTCTTCACAGCAAAAGAAGCAGCCAAAGAGTGAGCCTTTTTGTGCCAGTCCCCTTGGCTCCAACCCCATGGAGTGATGTTAAGAGGGCCAGACAACACCTGCATGTGCAATGTGTTGGGTCATGTAAGAGGAACCTTGGGTTCATGAAACTCAATTCTCATTAAAGGACAGTAAGCATATCTGTCTTTTACTCTGAAGAGAGACACATCTCTGTCCTCCTGGGCTGTCTGCTAAACACACATCCTCGAAAGAGAACAAACAGCAGCCAGTGTCTTGATGGCAAGATAGGTAACCGGCAGGAGATCTCCAGAGAACTGTTTCCCAACAGCCACGGCTGGATTCAGAGCTGTTCTCCCCTTTCTCCAGCAGAGGTCTATTCTGTTCTGATGCTGAAACTGAAGCTCCAATACTCTGGCCACCTGATGCAAAGAGCTGACTCACTGGAAAAGACCCTGATGCTGGGAAGGATCAAAGACAAAAGGAGAAGGGGGCGACAAAGGATGAGAAGGTTGGATGGCATCACAGACTCGCGGGACATGAGCGAGCGAACTCCAGGAGATAGTGAGGGACAGGGAAGCCTGGAGTGCTACAGTTAATGGGGTTGAAAAGAGTCGCACATGACTGAGCAATGGCAACAAATTCTGTTTTGTCCTGCAGTTCATACTGGCACTCACCTGAAGTCTGATCAGACACTACACTGCGAAGCGAACAGTGCCGAGCGAGGCTGCCCTCACGCCGGGGTCAGCTGCACTTTAAGGATTCCGAGGTCCTCCCCCAACTTCTGACCAACTGGTGATAAACTCAGAGGTTCCTATAACCCACTGGTCTCAATAATTTTCTAGAAAAGCTCACAGAACCTAGGGAAGCTCCGATTTTACTATGAAAGTGAAAATGTTAGACACTCAGTCATATCTGACTCTTTGAGACCCCATGGACTATAGCCCACCAGACTCCTCTGTCCCTGGGATTCTCCAGGCAAGAATACTGGAGTGGGTTGCTATTTCCTCCTCCAGGGAATCTTCCCGACCCAGGGATCACACCTGGCTCTCCTGCATTGCAGGCAGATTCTTTACCATCTGAGCCACCAGGGAAGTCCAGTTTTACTATGAAAAGATACAAATCAGGAGGAACAGCCAAAGGAAGAGACCCATAGGGTGAGTGAGGGAGAGGGAGACAGCCTCCCTGCCCCCTCCCTGTAAATGCGGGCACCTCACCCTCCAGGCCTATCCACATTCACCAACCAGGGAGCTCTGCTGAACTCGGCATCCAGAGTATTTGTTGGTGTTTCAGTATGTTGGCATGACTGATTAACTTACCGGCTGGGAGAATGAACCCAGTCTGCAGCCCCTGCCCCCTCCTCAAGGTCGGGAAGCTGAAAGTCCCAACTCTCTAATCACGTGGCAAGTCTCCTTGGTAAATGAGCCCCCAATCTGAGGCCACTTAGGAGCCTGAGAAGCACCACCTTGCTAGCACAGCAAAGGCACTCCTATCACTCAGAAACCCAGGTCTGGACCAGACAAACTGTCTTTTACATCACAGTTCTTTTCACAGGAAAAGGTGTATTAACATCGCCTTTACCCACAAGGCAAAGGTTGGTTTTGAATGGCTCTTACTAAGAGTGTCCTTGAGACTTTTTTGGAGGTCAGACTCCATCTGCAAGTGGCCAGGCTTAAAACAGATTCATTCCAAAGATGGCAACTGTATCTATGACAACTTGTACATTTCCTATCGCTACTTTACTATCTTGTTAGAAATTTGCAGGCAAAAGATATCAAAGTTTGTTATTAAAAAAAAAGTTTAAGAGAGAGGAATACCAAAGGCTTCTTTGGGCAGCGTTTCAGTTTTGCAAGATGAAATTTGCGGGTGGACAGCTTAATACGACTGTACTGCACATTAAAAAGTGGTTTCAATGAAGCAGTTTATGCCACACATATGCTAGCATGATTTTTTTTTTTCACCATGAAAAATGGCTTTTTTTTTTTTTTTTAATCCCCCTGGGTCACTTCCAGACTAATTTAACTTGAGCTCGAAGACAGAATCTTTTCCAGTTGGTTACATCAAATGTGTCCCTTTTCCACTCAGTCATTTGGGATCTTGGATAGCTGCCGGTGATGGGGAGGGAGGTGAGGCCATCTCCCCACTGAGAGAGAATGAATGGATGGATGGATGGATGAATGAATGGTTTGTCGTCCAAGACAACAGACCAATACTAACATCCCTAAGACCCACCTTCCTCTTAACTGACCATGTTTCACCCCAAGGATCAGGACTTAACACTGGTGGGCAAACAGTTGAGCAGCAAGAGCTATGTATTTTAACCATTCCAGCTTTCATGAATATGGATTTTCATGAACACAGCTCCGACTGTAAGCCACAAAGGAAGTTCCACAAGAGATCCATCCTCTCCCCGCTTCCTCGACATGGGTACCATTTGAGTTTTCTCACTGTGTTCAGGGGCCAGATTTGGCTTCAAGATTTCCCAACCTTGTAGTCTTTGAGTCACTCATGACTCCTCTCTCCCCTTTCCTTCCTAAATTTAATAAACTACCACAAATTTGCTTCTTCTTCCAATAGAATGTTCTGCCCAGCCACACAACGAAAATCTCAATTGCTGGAGCCACCTTTCGGTGGGGGGCGGGAGGAGGGGGAATTCCAGCCCCAGGCATTCCTGAGGCCACTGAAACCTGGGGAGGGACCACTCAGCTCTCACTCCCTCCTTTCCTGATTCACTGGGAGTCCAGAGAGGGAAACAGCCGGGCAAGAGCTTCCCACCAGCCCAGAGCCTGGGGAGCAGGGGCTTTCCCGGGCGGGCCGGCTCCTGGCAGACGAAGGTCTGACTTCCAAAGCATGGCCTGGGCTGGAGTCGGTCACCGCCCTTTGAAACCCCTTTGAAGCTGGGCAGACGTCTGGCCAAGGGCAAGCTCGAGAGCTCCTCCGCTCAGCCTGGGAGGGGCGGTTTCCTGTCTGCCTTTCCCAGGATGGAAGTGCAGTAACAATCATTTTGCACGATCCTCACTTTAGACACCGAAATCTAAAAAACCAATAAAAATAAGCTTGATGTGAGATAACACATCAGATGGGCCAAGCCTTATTCAACTATTATCCAATAGAGGCCTAGTATCATAATATACTTTATTTTTTAATGTTGTAGAGGCTCTTTCCATCAGAATCAGATTAAACATGTCCAGCTCCTTGAACAGTTTCAGATTCTGTTCCACCTTGACTGTCCTTCGATGAACGTGTTTGAGTGGTTGATTTCTCTTAAAACTTGGTGCCCCACAGGGAACCCAGGATTCCTGAGGTGGCCTTGAAGGCAAGCCTTCTGTCAACCTAGCGTAAAATCCTTATTCTTTTCCACATTAACCACTCCCAAGTTCAGGCCTTCTGTTCTGGACAAAAGGAATTGGAGTGGAAGGCTTGTGTGTGTGTGTGTGTGTGTGTGTGTGTGTGTGTGTGGTTTTTTGTTTTGTTTCTCTAGGAGAATCAGAAAGTCAGAACTGAAGAGTTCATAGAAATTGCTATTACAGTACTTTCACTTTGTGGGTTCCAGCACACGTGAGGGCCATGAAATCAATTTCAAAAGGTCATCACCAGCTTTTTCTTAACAAAATGGAGTAGAAGAATTCAGAGTGCATTGTATTTATGAAGGGAAAGAGTTCATGAAACTTTTGTATCAGATTATGTGTCCATGTGCCTGTGGAAGGACAGGGAGTGTACTAGGCTATGACAATTGAATTTTGGTCAAAAGAATTAAAAGTCACTGGTCTGGCCCAGCCGGGAATGGGCAGTGCCCTGTGATCAATAAGCACCGGTCCAAAACCTAAAGTCAGAGAATGCCTGGCTTTATGCCTGGGCCCGACATGTAGGAACCGCATGACCTAGGGAAGCTGTTAAACTGCATCGGAACTCAGCTCAGTTGCTCATCTATGAAACAGGGAAAACAACAGTACTTTCCTCCAAGAGGCATGAAAGAGAAACACGTTAATTCTTACTTCCATGGACTAAGCACATTTCTGCCATATGCCAAGAAACGTGCTGTGAATTTTGCCATTATACTTCTGACCCTCAGCAAACAGCACTTTGTGTTCGATATTGCTGTTGCCATCTGTCCGATAAGGAAAGTGAGGCAGTCTGGTCCAGCCTGTGAACCTACTCCTTCCAGGACACTGGCCCTCAGTCTGCGGTGATCAGCTGCTCCATTGTACCCAGCTCTTTGCAACCCCCAAAGACTGTAGCCCACCAGAACTCCTCTGTCTATGAAATTTTCCAGGCAAGAATACGGAAGGGGGTTGCCATTTCTTACTCCAGGTCATCTTCCCAACCCAGGGGTCAAACTCAACGTCTCTTGGGTTTCCTGCATTGGCAGGTGGGTTCTTTACCACTGAACCACCTGGGAAGCCCTCAAGCCCACTGTGCCTCTGTCCAAATGTGAGGACACAAATACTGTACGTAACACTGTTAGTACTAAGTACTTAGTCCTGACACCAAAGAGCCTTTGCAATTCAGCGCTACTCAAAGGCAGGCTCTACGCCAAGATGAAGAGGGGCTTCTGGACCACAGGTTGTCTCCCTGCTTCCTTCACCTGGGAAGTTGTGCCTATCTGGCTCCACTAAGCAACGTGCTTCATGATGAATTTAAGTGACACCTGGCAGGAGCTCCTACCTCATCCAGGAAGGGCAACACGCCATTTCTGACCGGGCGGTCCATGGCCTACACCCTGAGCAGCACTGCGTGAAATGGCATGGTTATCGCATCTCAGCTATCACGACACACATACTCAGCTCTCCCCTTTCATTGTCTAAAGCTCTTTGTGCTACTCCATCAAAGGCAGGAAACGCATGCATCCATCCCCTTGTCTGCTTTCAGTCCATGGAGAGCTCTTGGAACCCTTATGATGCATACAAGGCAGCCACTCTCCTCCCTGGCTTTGTGTCACCACACACCTGCTAACGTTGCCTTCTGTGCCTTCATGGAAGATGCTGATAACGACATTGACGGAGATCAGCCCAAAGACAGATCTGCTCTCAGGAACAACAGCTAGAACAATCTCTAGTCCACTCCAGGCCCGTGTGCCTCTGCGCTGCCGGGTTTGCTCCACTTTCTTTTTTTATGGTGGTTTTTTAACTTGTTATCTTATATTGGCGTATAGTAGATTAACAATGCTGTGACAGTTTCAGGTCTACAGCGATTGCTCTACATATACACATATCTATTCTTTTTCAAATTATTTTCCCATTTAGATTGTTCAAAATATTGAGCAGAGTTCTCTGTGCTATACAGTAGGACCTTGCTGGTTATCTGTTTTAAACATAACAGAGAGGAGAGGGTGCAGAAAAGGGAACCCTCTTACATTGTTGGTGGGAATGCCAACTAGTACAACCACTATGGAGAACAGTGTGGAGATTCCTTAAAAAACTGGAAATACATCTGCCATTCAGTTCAGTTCAGTCACTCAGTTGTGTCTGACTCTTTGCGACCCAGGCAAAGAGTCCATGGACTGCAGCACACCAGGCCTCCCTGTCCATCACCTACTCCCGGAGTTTACCTAAACTCATGTCCATTGAGTCGGTGATGCCATCCAGCCATCTCATCCTCTGTCATCCCCTGCTCCTCCTGCCCTCAATCTTTCCCAGCATCAGGGTCTTTTCAAATCAGTCAGTTCTTCACATCAGGTGGCCAAAGTATTAGAGTTTCAGCTT
>SJYX01010704.1:300414-313892 GCA_006410675.1 Oreotragus oreotragus
GAAGAGTTGACTCATTGGAAAAGACTGATGTTGGGAGGGACTGGGGGCAGGAGAAAAAGGGGACAACAGAGGATGAGATGGCTGGATGACATTACCAATTTGATGGACGTGAGTTTGGGTGAACTCCGGGAGAAGGTGATGGACAGGGATGCCTGGCGTGCTGCGATTCATGGGGTCGCAAAGAGTCGGACATGACTGAGCAACTGAACTGAACTGAACTGAAAGATAACCCTGTATGCAAGACAGCAAAAGAGACACAGATGTATAGAACAGTCTTTTGGACTCTGTGGGAGAGGGCGAGGGTGGGATGATTTGGGAGAATGGCATTGAAACATGTATAATATCATATGTGAAACGAATCACCAGACCAGGTTCGATGCATGATACAGGGTGCTCAGGGTCGGTGGATGACTCAGAGGGATGGTATGAGGAGGGAGGTGGGAGGGGGGGTTCAGGAAAGGGAACACGTGTACACCCATGGCAAAACATGTTGATGTATGGCAAAACCAATACAATATTGTGAAGTAATTAGCCTCCAATTAAAATAAATAGATTTATTTTTAAAAGATGTTAGAATGTAGTCAAAATATAAATAATTATGAAAATTCTATAGAAACACATATCTGTAACAATTGTAGCACCGTGTATTACATGCCTGCCTCTGTTTTAAGTACTTTACAAATATAATTCCATTAGCTTGTCAAGCTGTCCTCATGCAGTAGATAATATGTTCACCATGTTATACAGATATACCAGGATAAATAACTTGTCCAGGATCAAAGAGCTAGGCAATGACAAGGTAAAGATTTCAAACCAGAGTGTGCAGTACAGAATCCAAGTTCTCAAACACTATGCTATGGCTTAAACTGTTCGTACACACACACACACACACACACACACACACACACAGAAGGACTGGAAGATAATAAAAACATTTTAAAATGATTATCTTAAGGTAGTGGGAACATGAATGCTTTTCATCACTTTTTAAATTGCCTATAATATATTAAATAATTTCTAAACAGAAAAAAAAGGAAACAATGTAAAGAATTTGATAGTTAAGAGGGAAAAAAAAAACAGCCTAGTTTCATTCAATAAAGACTGAAGTGGACCACGTAGCATTTGAATTTTCAAATTCCATTTTGAGACTTACTACCTAAGATACATCTATTATTGCAGGTCATATTTCCATTGTTTGTTAAGACTACAGAAAAATACTATTACTAAAGCTGTGCATTCTATTCCTGTTATGAATTTTCAGACCAAGTAACATATGGTGCATCTCTTATAAAGTTTAATCTGAAATAGCTATTCTATGTTCCTACCCCACCCCCTCCAACCCAAGGAATACTGTAAATGTATTTCTACCATTCAAATTTAACAGTAGATCCACATAATTCAATGCTAATAAGCAGTACTGTTCACTGGAGGCTGAAGGCAATCAAATCCACTTTAGTTTTCAAAAATATATTGTGTAGAATCCTCAGTATTTGAGACAGCCCTCTTACTACTAATAGAAAGTCTCATAACTTTAACAAGAAAATCCTTAAAATTAATAATAAAAAGGAATAGAAAATCGAAGTTGTCTTTAAAAAAATATGAACTGCCAAAATTAACTCAAAAAGAAACTGAAAATATGAAGACATAAAATATTAAAGAAACTGAATGAATCATCAATATCAGAAAATCTCCAGGCGTAAGCAGTTTTAAAGGTGAATTTTACCAAAACTTTGAGAAATAATTACTATCTTTACATTAACCAACTCAAGAAAACAGAAAGAGAATGAAAACTAAACTCATGTTGTGCCATTTACAAACCTTGATACCAAAAACGGAATAGCATGAGAAAGGAAGCTTTAACCAAGAAGGACCTCTGTAGCACAGGGAACTCTGCTCAATATCATAGTATGTACGCTTAGTCACTCAGTTGTGTCTAACTCTGTGACCTCACGGACTGTAGACCACCAGGCTCCTCTGCCCATGGAATTTTCCAGGCAAGAATACTGGAGTAGTTTGCCATTTCCTCCTCCAGAGGATCTTCCGAGCTCAGAGATCTAGCCTTTCCTGCATTGGTAGGCGGACTTCATGGGAACTAGATGGGGAAACAGTGGAAACAGTGTCAGACTTTATTTTGGGGGGCTCCAAAATCACTGCAGATGGTGACTGCAGCCATGAAATTAAAAGACGCTTACTCCTTGGAAGAAAAGTTATGACCAACCTAGATAGTATCAAAAACAGAGACAGTACTTTGCCGACTAAGGTCTGTCTAGTCAAGGCTATGGTTTTTCCTGTGGTCATGTATGGATGTGAAAGCTGGACTGTGAAGAAAGCTGAGCACCGAAGAATTGATGCTTTTGAACTGTGGTGTTGGAGAAGACTCTTGAGAGTCCCTTGGACTGCAAGGAGATCCAACCAGTCCATTCTGAAGGAGATCAACCCTGGGATTTCTTTGGAAGGAATGATGCTAAAGCTGAAACTCCAGTACTTTGGCCACCTCATGCGAAGAGTTGACTCATTGGAAAAGACTCTGATGCTGGGAGGGATTGGGGGCAGGAGGAGAAGGGGACGACCGAGGATGAGNCTCATGCGAAGAGTTGACTCGTTGGAAAAGACTCTGATGCTGGGAGGGATTGGGGGTGGGAGGAGAAGGGGACAACCGAGGATGAGATGGCTGGATGGCATCACAGACTCGATGGACGTGAGTCTGAGTGAACTCCGAGAGATGGTAATGAACAGGGAGGCCTGGCATGCTGCAATTCATGGGGTCACAAAGAGTCAGACACGACTGAGTGAGTGAACTGAACTGAACTGAACTGAGCGCCACCTGGGAAGCCAATATTTACATTACAAGTGTTATACTATTTCAGATGAGAAAACCGAGGCATAATTAAGCGACATACTAGGAAATCTTCCTAGTTGCAATGTTGAGACAGGGACAAGAAAGTATCAATGTCTTCTTGACTTTTTGAATCTGTAAGGTCTAAGTTCTGAAGAAGCAGCTCATGTGTCTGGCTTATTTCAAAAAGAAGCCCTATATGATGCCATGGTTGGCACACAGGCTGTCAGACACACGGGTCCTTCTTTGACTTTGCTAGTTCATGATAACATGAGACAGTGGCAATGAGACATCACTTTATACCCTTTTATACCCTTCACAGGCTTCCCTGGTGGCTCAGATGGTAAAGAATCTGCCTGCAATGCAGAAGACACAAGAGACTCAGCTTGATCCCTGGGTCTGGACGATCCCCTCTCAGCATTCTTGCCTGAGAAATCCAATGGACAGAGAAGCCCGGCAAACTACAGTCCGTGGGGTTACAAACGGGCAAGACTGAAGTGACTGAGTATGCACACATACCCTTCAGAAATGGAATCCTGGAACTCCTCTAATGAAATTAGTCAAAATGTCCTCCCTCTTTTCACGCCAAAGATTTATTTCAAATTTTATGTGCTCAATAACCTTGGGTTCTAATATTTTAGTGTGACTCTATTCAAAGTCATATTTGCAGATGCAGAATGCTTTTAGCGGTTCATTCCAGTATCAAGGTGATACACAGAGCTTGATTTATACAGGGCTGGAATCACAGAACAGGAAGAGATCCAGCCCCCAACAGATACAAAGTAGCTTCCTCACTAAAATCAGTTCAGTTCAGTTCAGTCACTCAGTCGTGTCCGACTCTTTGCAACCCCATGAATCGCAGCACGCCAAGCCTCCCTGTTCATCATCACCTCTCGGAGTTCACTCAGACTCACATCCATCGAGTCCATGATGCCATCCAGCCATCTCATCCTCGGTCGTCCCCTTTTCCTCCTGCCCCCAATCTCTCCCAGCATCAGAGTCTTTTCCAACGAGTCAACTCTTCCCATGAGGTGGCCAAAGTACTGGAGTTTCAGCTTTAGCATCATTCCTTCCAAAGAAATCCCAGGGTTGATCTCCTTCAGAATGGACAGGTTGGATCTCCTTGCAGTCCAAGGGACTCTCAAGAGTCTTCTCCAACACCACAGTTCAAAAGCATCGATTCTTCGGCACTCAGCCTTCTTCACAGTCCAACTCTCACATCCATACATGACCACAGGAAAAACCATAGCCTTGACTAGGCGGACCTTAGTCTGCAAAGTAATGTCTCTGCTTTTCCTCACTAACATATTCAGGGTCAGAACTAGAACCCTACCCCAGCTTCCCCCCAAAAAAAATTAACCCTAAGGAAAACAAGCTTGAAAACACGGAAACGCTGTAGCAGTAAAAGCCATCCAGAACCCTTGTGTCCAGCCTGGGTCCCGCGCCACGCCTGCTCCGCGCCACGCCTGCTCCGCGCATGTGGATGTCCCTGAAAGAATGAAAACAACAGGATGCTCTCCACTCACAGCTGCTGCAGCAGCCCATTACTGGGGATCTTATTTGGGGACCAGAAGTGTGGAGCTGCACACAGAGCCCTCTCCCTCACCACGAGCACTAACGCAAACCAAAAGTGAGTTGTTCTGCTTTTCCTCCTTCCAAGATAAAGCATGTTCAGTTCCTCATCTCTATAACCAACTTATCTTCAAAGAATGTTACAAGGACGTGAATGAATTCTGTTTCATGAGTTTTTCTTACGTACCGTGACACATTCATACTCTGAGAGCAAAGTGATCTGACAAAATTGTACATCTCAAATCCCACAAAGAAAAAGGGAGGGAGGAACAATACTCTAAGACACATTAAATGGCCTTTCGGACATCTTAGCTGACTCAGTGGTAGTATTCCAATACACATAATTTTTTTTTAAATCCTGTGATCCATGAATATTTCCTTTAGACACTTCAAACAAATATGAACACCACACTGACTCACATGAAAATCTCACTCTAAACCCCATTAAAATAGTTTTCACTTCTCTACCCAAAATGGGTAGTAGAGGCTGAGATTCTAGTTACTAGACAAAAATGTCAAGCCCTTCCATGTGATAATTTCTTAATAAACTACATTTTAAAAAATTCAGAATACTATGATTTGCAATGTACCTACATAGTTTTCATTAAGCAGAAAAATTTGAAAAGGCTTGAGTCTTAAAAACAATAAAGTAAATTGAAAAACCTAGCTTAGTGAAGTGTCAGAAAAAAAATATTTGAGCTCTAATCCAAATTTTAATATTTTTATTGATATTTTAAATATCCACTAATATTTTTAGAGTCTAAGCAGCTCATATAATAAAAATAATTTTTAAAAAATAGAGTTTTCCTTCCTTTTGTTGTCCCTCCTGGTTCAAACTTCTTATAAATATGCACATCCTTTCCCCATCAGATGCTAACACTGAGTCAGGGAGAAAACAGGGACCATCGTGGGGGTACCCACTTTCCATCCACCAGAGAGCGATGCACTTTGCTTTGGTGCCATCCTGCGCTCCATCTCTTGCTCTCAGCAAAACGCTCCCATCAGAGGCTCTGTGCTTTTTCACTTCTGAATTCCATTTGCAACCTAGATCATCCACTCTCCTCCTCTGCCACATCAAACACTCTCTGGAATTCCCTATCTTTAATAAGGAAATAAAAACCCCTCCTTTCTCCCCAAGTCCAGCTTCAGCTCTCCCCCCATACCTTGGCTCTGTAGAGAGTGGTCCACGGTCCTGGCTTCATCCCTTACCCATTGCATCCACACCTCATTCTACTCCATCCCAGCTGGTCCACTGAGATTGCTCAGGTCAGCATACCCCGCCATTTCTGTTTTTTGTAACTGAATACCCCCGATTTAGCCGGCCCCCAATTTAGTGCCTGAGCACAACAGTGTAATATGATGTCCCAGCTCCATGGGTTCTCCTGTGAGATCTGTCCTAAAGTTGCCATTTCAGTGCATCTGAACATAGTATTCTGACCAACAAGATCAATGGGTCTCAGAGTAAATCACTTAAAATATCTGCATTATGGTCTCTGCAAACTGATGAAAGTAACTGTATGCACCAGTCGACCCTGAAGAGTCTTTGGGCTCCAGGACTAGAACATATGTAAGAAGATTTTCAAAATAGTGAAGCTCCGCGTCACCGTTGGTTCCTATTTCAAACACGTTTGGGACCAAAAAATAAAATAAAATATCATGGGCTCAGACTGAAGATTATGTTCCCTCCAGTATAAAGAAATGTTTGTAAAGTTTACACAATGCAGTCTATGATTAGAGTTTTGTAAGAATTGAGGGGAAAAAACTGGGTATAAAAAAAGAATAGATGATTTTTTTAAGAGTTAAGAAATATAATTGAACTAACTCTTTGATCTTCAATGATAGGGAAATTATGTCTTTGTCAATATGTTATACATTAAATATAGGTTTAAAAAATGTAGTAGTTACACAGTTATAACAAGTGCTGGTACTGATAGGCTGAAAGTAAAAGTCGCTCAGTCATGTCCAACCCGTGTATGCCACCCCATACAGTCCATGGAATTCTCCAGGCCAGAATACTGGAGTAGGTAGCCTTTCCCTTCTCCAGGGGATCTTCCCAACCCAGGGATTGAACCCAGGTCTGCCACATTGCTGGCAGATTCTTTGCCAGCTGAGCCACAAGGGAAGCCCAAAAATACTGGAGTGGGTAGCCTATCCCTTCTCCAGCGGATCTTCCCCACCCAGGAATCAAACTGGGGTCTCCTGCATTGCAGTTGGATTCTTTACCAACTGAACTCTCAGGGAAGCCCACTGATATACTGTGCCTGAAATATTTTTAATATTTGAATATTTAAAAACTAAGTCAGGAAATTGAAAAGATTATTTGGCAAAACCAATCGTTTCCCCCAATTAAATATTTGTAAACAGATTGAGCACAACAGGTCCTTCAGAAAAAGTTCTTCTTTCAAATATGGGGATAAGAGCTTAAAAGAAGAATGCGCAAAGGGATGCAGAGCTTAAAAATAGGATGCGCAAAGGGATGCAGAGCTTAAGAGCACACGCGCTGGACCACACTCCAGGATGGTTTGACATGAGGGCAAATTATTCAATTTCTCCAGCCTGTGTCACCACCCAATCTCATTCCTCTCCCACCCTGCAGAGAGCCAATATCCTCAGTTTGGTTTTAAATACTCCCCTGCATGCATTTCTTTTAAAGCAAGAATGTAGATGATTGGCAGTAAAATATAATTGTTTCATATTTTCTACACTTTAAATAAACAGGAGACTCTGCATGCTTCTGTGATTTACCATCTTGCCTAACATCACCTTTGGTATCTACCCATGTTAATACTTAGAGTTCATTTTCATAACAGTATACCTATAGATTATTGGACATTTTAAATTTTATTAAATATTATCAAATTGCCCAGATAGCAGTAGTACCAATTGATACCCCCAACAGCAGCCTGAGTCTCTCTTGCCTTATAATTCAGTACACGTTTGCCCATCTGGTAGATGAGAAATAGCATACACTGCACTTGCAATGGCATTTGTTGCCTAACAACTGGTAGTGTTGGGGGGCGGGGGTGAGACTCTTGTATTATGTTCTATTAGCCATTCTGACCCCTTCTTCTTGTCTTTCCTATTTATACCTGCTGCCTATTTTCTCTCGGGTTGTTTGTCTTTCTTTTTTTGATTTTTAGGAATTTATTGCATATTTTTTTAATCTATCAATTTGTGCAAATATTTTTCCAGCTTTTCAGTTCAGTTCAGTGCAGTCGCTCAGTCGTGTCCGACTCTTTGCGACCCCATGAATCGTAGCACACCAGGCCTCCCTGTCCATCACCAACTCCCGGAGTTCACTCAGACTCACGTCCATCGAGTCCATGATGCCATCCAGCCATCTCATCCTCGGTCGACCCCTTCTCCTCCCACCCCCAATCCCTCCCAGCATCAGAGTCTTTTCCAATGAGTCAACTCTTCCCATGAGGTGGCCAAAGTACTGGAGTTTCAGCTTTAGCATCATTCCTTCCAAAGAAATCCCAGGGTTGATCTCCTTCAGAATGGACTGGTTGGATCTCCTTGCAGTCCAAGGGACTCTCAAGAGTCTTCTCCAACACCACAGTTCAAAAGCATCAATTCTTCGGCGCTCAGCTTTCTTCACAGTCCAACTTTCACATCCATACATGACCACAGGAAAAACCATAGCCTTGACTAGGCGGACCTTAGTCGGCAAAGTAATGTCTCTGCTTTTGAATATACTATCCAGGTTGGTCATAACTTTTCTTCCAAGGAGTAAGCGTCTTTTAATTTCATGGCTGCAGTCACCATCTGCAGTGATTTTGGAGCCCCAAAAAATAAAGTCTGACACTGTTTCCACTGTTTCCCCATCTATTTCCCATGAAGTGATGGGACCGGATGCCATGATCTTCGTTTTCTGAATGTTGAGCTTTAAGCCAACTTTTTCGCTCTCCTCCTTCACTTTCATCAAGAGGCTTTTTAGCTCCTCCTCACTTTCTGCCATAAGGGTGGTGTCATCAGCATATCTGAGGTTATTGATATTTCTCCCGGCAATCTTGATTCCAGCTTGTGTTTCTTCCAGTCCAGCGTTTCTCATGATGTACTCTGCATATAAGTTAAATAAGCAGGGAGACAATATACAGCCTTGACGTACTCCTTTTCCTATTTGGAACCAGTCTGTTGTTCCATGTCCAGTTCTAACTGTTGCTTCCTGACCTGCATACAGATTTCTCAAGAGGCAGGTTAGGTGGTCTGGTATTCCCATCTCTTTCAGAATTTTCCACAGTTTATTGTGATCCACACAGTCAAAGGCTTTGGCATAGTCAATAAAGCAGAAATAGATGTTTTTCTGGAACTCTCTTGCTTTTTCCATGATCCAGCGGATGTTGGCAATTTGATCTCTGGTTCCTCTGCCTGTTCTAAAACCAGCTTGAACATCAGGGAGTTCACGGTTCACATATTGCTGAAGCCTGGCTTGGAGAATTTTGAGCATTACTTTACTAGCGTGTGAGATGAGTGCAATTGTGCGGTAGTTTGAGCATTCTTTGGCATTGCCTTTCTTTGGAATTGGAATGAAAACTGACCTTTTCCAGTCCTGTGGCCACTGCTGAGTTTTCCAAATTTGCTGGCATATTGAGTGCAGCACTTTCACAGCATCATCTTCCAGGATTTGAAACAGCTCAACTGGAATTCCATCACCTCCACTAGCTTTGTTCTTAGTGATGCTTTCTAAGGCCCACTTGACTTCACATTCCAAGATGTCTGGCTCTAGATTAGTGATCACATCCTCATGATTATCTGGGTCGTGAAGATCTTTTCTGTACAGTTCTTCTGTGTATTCTTGCCACCTCTTCTTAATATCTTCTGCTTCTGTTAGGTCCATACCATTTCTATCCTTTATCGAGCCCATCTTTGCATGAAATGTTCCCTTGGTATCTCCAATTCTCTTGAAGAGATCTCTAGTCTTTCCCATTCTGTTGTTTTCCTCTATCTCTTTGCATTGATTGCTGAAGAAGGCTTTCTTATCTCTTCTTGCTATTCTTTGGAACTCTGCATTCAGATGCTTATATCTTTTCTTTTCTCCTTTGCTTTTCGCCTCTCTTCTTTTCAGTGCTATTTGTAAG
The DNA here is from genome assembly GCA_006410675.1 of Oreotragus oreotragus. NCBI lineage: Eukaryota > Metazoa > Chordata > Mammalia > Artiodactyla > Bovidae > Oreotragus > Oreotragus oreotragus. The sequence goes on from SJYX01010704.1 coordinate 309,904, forward strand.
GCTTCTCCAGACAGCCATTTTGCTTTTTTGCATTTCTTTTCCATGGGGATGGTCTTGATCCCTGTCTCCTGTACAATGTCACGAACCTCATTCCATAGTTCATCAGGAACTCTGTCTATCAGATCTAGGCCCTTAAATCTATTTCTCACTTCCACTGTATAATCATAAGGGATTTGATTTAGGTCATACCTGAATGGTCTAGCGGTTTTCCCTACTTTCTTCAATTTAAGTCTGAATTTGGAAATAAGGAGTTCATGATCTGAGCCACAGTCAGCTCCTGGTCTTGTTTTTGTTGACTGTATAGAGCTTCTCCATCTTTGGCTGCAAAGAATATAATCAATCTGATTTCGGTGTTGACCATCTGGTGATGTCCATGTGTAGAGTCTTCTCTTGTGTTGCTGGAAGAGGGTGTTTGCTATGACCAGTGCATTTTCTTGGCAAAACTCTATTAGTCTTTGCCCTGCTTCATTCCGCATTCCAAGGCCAAATTTGCCTGTTACTCCAGGTGTTTCTTGACTTCCTACTTTAGCATTCCAGTCCCCTATAATGAAAAGGACATCTTTTTTGGGTGTTAGTTCTACAAGGTCTTGTAGGTCTTCATAAAACCGTTCAACTTCAGCTTCTTCAGCATTACTGGTTGGGGCATAGACTTGGATAACTGTGATATTGAATGGTTTGCCTTGGAAACGAACAGAGATCATTCTGTCGTTTTTGAGATTGCATCCAAGTACTGCATTTTGGACTCTTTTGTTGACCATGATGGCTACTCCATTTCTTCTGAGGGATTCCTGCCCGCAGTAGTAGATATAATGGTCATCTGAGTTAAATTCACCCATTCCAGTCCATTTTAGTTCGCTGATTCCTAGAATGTCGACGTTCACCCTTGCCATCTCTTGTTTGACCACTTCCAATTTGCCTTGATTCATGGACCTGACATTCCAGCTTTTAGTTTGTCTTTTAACATTGCTGATGAAGCCTTTTGATGTCTTGAAATTTTAAATTTTAATTTACTTGAATTCATCTATTACAATTTGTGCTTTTTGTATTTGTTGTTCTTTTCCCACTCACCCCCTCCCAAAAAAAATCACTCCTTGCTCTTATAAAATGTTGTCCCATATTTTTTCCAAATAGAATTCTGAAGATATATCCCAAACTGGGGGGCTTCCCTGGTGGCTCAGACGGTAAAGAATTCACCTGTAACACGGGAGACCTAGGTTTGATCCCTGGGTTGTGAAGATCCCCTGGGGAAGGGAATGGCAACCACTCTAGTATTCTTACCTGGAGAATCACATGGGCAAAGGAGCCTGGCGGGCTACAGTCCATTGGGTCACAAAGAGTAGACACAACTGAGTGACTAAGCACATCCCAAACTGACAGAGTGTGTATGCATGAGATGGTTTTTACTTTCTTCCACATCCATTAATGTATTCTGCCTTTCACAGACTCTTTAGAGTAGATATTATCAGAGTAGACAGATAAGGAAAATAAAAACTGGGAAAGATATGTAATTGGTCCAAGGACACAGTTTGTCTGTGACTAAGAAATGGAAGTGAACGTATTCATCTAAATGACCTCCAAGCATGTCAAGTTCATCAGCATTTAAATCTGGAATCTTATCTTGACCCCTCCCTCCAGCTCCTCGCTCTTCACAAAAGAAAGAGCCCTACACCTAGCCAGGTGCAGCAGCCTCAAACCTAAGGGCTGGTTGAATATCGGGTTTTCCAAAAGCTGTGGATGTCCTCCCCAGCCCCACCAGAGATTAGAATGCAGTTAGGGTGAGACCAGGCATTGATAGCTTCTGAAGCTCCCCAGACAATTTTAATATGTACCTATCAGGGCCGCAAACCACTGGAACATTGCCCCACCCTACCCCCACCCCTATTCAGTGAGGCTAGGGTATTTGGAGCTTTCCACTAGGAGTGATACTGTCATCTAGCAGCCAGAGGCTGGTGATGCTGCTAAGTAGAAGAAAGTGTTAGCCACTCAGTCATGTCCGACTCTTGGCGACCACAGGGACTGCAGCCCATGAGGATCCTCTGTCCGTGGGATTTCTCAGGCAAGAATACTGGCATGGGTAGTCATTCCCTTCTCCACAGGATTTTCCTGACCCAGGGATCAAACTCGGGTCTCTTGCGCTGCAGGTAGAATCTTTCCAGATATGCAATCTGGAAACCACATCGCATATAATTTCAAAGGGTTCACAGAAGCCGTGAAGCCCTCCTTGGACACTCCCAAGTAAGAACCCCTTATCTCTGAACAGAGGGTGTGCACTAGCATGCAGCTGGGATGATCTGAAGCCCTTCCTGAAAAGTGCAGCTCTTAGCAGAGCCCACTCCAGCCCACCTTGGTCATGGAAGTTGCTCTGCATACCAGCTCCCAGGAACCTCAGAGCCTGCAGGTGCTGCTTCCCCACCAGGCAGACTTTTCCTCCTGGGTACAAGCTCAACTCTCCCCATCCAGACTCAGCTCCAGAATCACTCTCCTTGGCCACCTTTACTGACCACTCAGCCCCATCCCCATCTTTGCTCTCAGTAAGAGTCTCTTTCCCTGTGGTCCCTTAGTTCTCAGAGCACGTACCTGCCAGAGCCCTTCCTGGACTTTATTATGTTCTGATATTTTTCTTTCATTTGTATGAGTCTCCCATCATATCTGGATCAGCAAGGGTATCCTTCATCTCTGAAACATCTGTGTCTGTCACAAACTGGAGCTCAATAAATGTTGCTAGTGAGTTTTAGTTAGTTCAATTCAATTCAGTCATTCAGTTGTGTCCAGCTCTTTGCAGCTCCATGGACTGCAGCATGCCAGGTCTCCCTGTCTATCACCAACTCCCGGAGCTTGCTCAAACTCATGTCTACCGAGTCAGTGATGCCATCTAACCATCTCATCTTCTGTCCTCCCTGTCTCCTCCTGCCTTCAATCTTTCCCAGGATCAAGATCTTTTCCAATGAATCAGGTCTTTGCATCAGGGTAGCCAAAATATTGGNGGTCTCCCTGTCTATCACCAACTCCCGGAGCTTGCTCAAACTCATGTCTACCGAGTCAGTGATGCCATCTAACCATCTCATCTTCTGTCCTCCCTGTCTCCTCCTGCCTTCAATCTTTCCCAGGATCAAGATCTTTTCCAACGAATCAGGTCTTTGCATCAGGGTAGCCAAAATATTGGAGCTTCAGCTTCAGCATCAGTCCTTCCAATGAATATTTAGGACTGATTTCCTTGAGGATTGACTGGTTGGATCTCCTTGCAGTCCAAGCAACTCTCAAGAGTCTTCTCCGACACCACAGTTCAAAAGCTGAGTTTTTGGCACTCAGCTTTCTTTATGGTCCAACTCTCACATCCATACATGACTACTGGAAAAACCATAGCTTTGTCTAGATGGACCTTTGTTGGTAAAGTAATGTCTCTGCTTTTTAATATGCTGTCTAGGTTGTCATAGCTTTTCTTCCAAGGAGTAAGCATCTTTTAATTTCATGGCTGCAGTCACCATCTGCAGTGATTTTGGAATTCAAGAAAATAAAGTCTCTCACTATTTCCATTTTTTCCCCATCTAGGGATTGGGGGCAGGAGGAGAAGGGGACGACCAAGGATGAGATGGCTGGATGGCATCACGGACTTGATGGACGTGAGTCTGAGTGAACTCCGGGAGATGGTGATGAACAGGGAGGCCTGGCATGCTACGATTCATGGGTCGCAAAGAGTTGAACACGACTGAGCGACTGAACTGAACTGAACTGAACTGATGGGACCAACCAGATGCCATGATCTTAGTTTTCTGAATGTTGAGTTTTAAGCCAGCTTTTCACTCTCCTCTTTCACCTTCATCAAGAGGCTGTTTAGTCCCTCTTCACTTTCTGCCATAAAGGTGGTATCATCTGCACATCTGAGGTTATTGACATTTCTCCCGGCAACCATGATTCCAACTTGTTTCATCCAGCCCAGCATTTTACATGATGTACTCTGCATGATGTTAAATAAGCAGGGTGACAATATA
>SJYX01010704.1:315378-326734 GCA_006410675.1 Oreotragus oreotragus
GACCCCATGGACTGCAGGACGCCAGGCATCCCTGTCCATCACCAACTCCCAGAGCTTACTCAAACTCATGTCCATTGAGTCTGTGATGCCATCCAACCATCTCATCCTCTGTTGTCCTCGTTTTCTCCTGCCTTCAATCCTTCCCAGGATTAAGGTCTTTTCAAATGAGTCAGTTCTTCAGATCAGTTGGCCAAAGTACTGGAGCTTCAGCTTCAGCATCAGCCCTTCCAGTGTATATTCAGGACTGATTTCCTTTAGGATGGACTGGTTGGATCTCCTTGCAGTCCAAGGGACTCTCAAGAGTCTTCTCCAACACCATAGTTCAAAAGCATCAATTCTTCAGCACTCAGCTTTCTTTATAGTCCAACTCTCACATCCATACATGACTACTGGAAAAACCATAGCATTGACTAGATGGACCTTTGTTGGCAAAGTAATGTCTCTGCTTTTTTATATGCTGTCTAGGTTGATCATAATTTTTCCTCCAAGGATTTTTGGAAGAATAGAATGCAAATAGAATGTGAAGGACTAGAGATCTCTTCAGAAACATTAGAGATATCAAGGGAACATTTCATGCAAAGATGAGCACAATAAAGGACAGGAATGGTATGGACCTAACAGAAGTAAAAGATATCAATAAGTGGTGGCAAGCATACACAGAAGAACTATACAAAAAAGATCTTCATGACCCAGATAACCACAATGGTGTGATCACTCACCTACAGCCAAACATCCTGGAATGTGAAGTCAAGTGGGCCTTAGAAAGCATCATTACAAACAAGTCTAGTGGAGGTGATGAAATTCCACCTCCTAAATTTCAAATCCTAAAAGATGATGCTGTGAATGTGCTGTACTCAATATGCAAGCAAATTTGGAAAACTCAGCAGTGATCAAAGGACTGGAAAAGGTCATTTTTCATTCCAATCCCAAAGAAAGGCAATGTCAAAGAATGTTCAAACTGTCACACAATTGTACTTATCTCACATCCTAGCAAAGTAATGCTTAAAATTCTCCAAGCCAGTCTTCAACAGTACGTTAATCGTGAACTTCCACATGTTCAAGTTGGATTTAGAAAAAGCAGAGGAATCAGAGATCAAATGGCCAACATCTGAAGGATCACTGAAAAAGCAAGAGAATTCCAGAAAAAAATCTACTTCTGCTTTATTGACTACACTAAAGCATTTGACACAGCAAACTGTGGAAAATTCTTCAAGAGATGGGAATACCAGAACACCTTGCCTGACTCCTGAGAAATCTGTATGCAAGTCAAGAAGCAACAGTTAGAACTGGACATGGAACAACAGACTGGTTCCTAATAGGAAAAGGAGTATGTCAAGGCTGTATATTGTCACCTTGCTTATTTAACTTACGTGCAGAGTAAATCAGGCGAAATGCCAGGCTGCATGAAGCACAAGTTGGAATCAAGATTACCAGGAGATATATTAATAACCTCAGATATGCAGATGACACCACCCTTATGGCAGAAAGTGAAGAGGGACTAAAGAGCCTCTTGATGAAAATGAAAGAGGAGAGTGAAAAAGTTGTCTTAAAGCTCAACATTCAGAAAACTAAGATCATGGCGTCTGGTCCCATCACTTCATGGCAAATAGATGAGGAAATAACGGAAACAGCGGCAGACTTTATTGTTTTGGGCTCCAAAATCACTGCAGATGGTGACTGCAGCCATGAAATTAAAAGACCTTTGCTCCTTGGAGGAAAAGTGAGCGACAAGGAGGTCACAGATAGTCAGACATGACTTAGCGACTGAAAAGCACAACAAATCTTTCCCTTCTAATTAGAGTTGACTTATTTCTTAATCAAGGTGATGAGTGTCTGAGTATTCATGATATTATTCTTTATACATATTTTTTATATTCTGGAAACATTTTCTACTTATAAGTAAAATCTATTAAAGCAACGATCACAATAAACAAGTGGATACCTAGGTGTCACCTAGGTTCTGTGGAATCACACCCCCATATCCACAGTCCTGAGATCTTGTTTCTTGAGACCCAGTTCTAATTTCCCCTAGAGTCTTCTTCTGGTTGCAAATCCATCCTCAGCTAATGGCAGGGGGTGAGAATTTAGAAGCATTTTTCCAAGTTTGAGTGTCCAAGTGAAGAAAACTCATCAAGGACAGAAGAAACAGAACTTGAATGAAGATTTTTTAAAAAAGATTTTTGGCTCTAGTAATTTTACACAAAGATTTTAACAACTGTGTGGACATTATGAACTATAGTATTCTGTTTATTTTAATGTGGGAAAAACCTCATGAACACTGGATCACCAGTTTCCAGGTAAAAATCACATCCTCGTCTAGAGAAATGTTGAGAATCTTGTTTCATAATCCTAGCGCATGCTCATTACAGAAAAGAACTTTTACAAACAAATCACTTTGAATTATTCCATGGCAGTGTTGTTTTATACCTCCTACCCTTTGACCATTAGAAAAACTTATTTCTCTGCTCTTTAAAACAAACAAACAAAAGTGTTGTTTGCTTTTAAAGTATCACCTCTTTTTCACTTTGATTTACTGCCCTTTGGCGACCAGCCCACTGGTTCTCGGCCAACTCATCAGACTGCTCTGGGCTGCTCTGCAAGGGAGGGATCCCAGATCGCGGCTCAGGAAGCCTGCTCAGGGCCAGGGTTCCTCCAACGTGCCCTCTACGTGTCAGCTGCCATCTGCTCGGCTTTCTCTCCTTGGACAGGGCAGGTCCTCTGGGACGCTCGCTCCCTTTCCCCTCCAGCAGAGGCTCTGCCTACAGCAGAAACAGGGTGGAAAGAAGAAAAGGTCCTTCTCAGGGACCAGATTAGAGGAAATAGCCTCTGTGTATTTGAAAGTGATGACAGGGGTCGACCCCAGGAAAACAACAACTAACAAAACAAAACAGCCTCTTCTCTTCTAAGGATCCTGCCTCCTCAATCCTGGAATCACTGTCCTGCAGTCTATGTGAGCTCAGGCTGAGTCTCCAGACAACTAAGATCACAGAGGACAGAGGTCAGCAGATCTTATAAATAAGCTTTTTGGATCGTACATCAAGAGCGCATTTGGCCAGAGTTTGAGGACTGGTGTTATCTGGTTTGAGATCAGTTTTGCTACTGACCAACACTATCTTGAATGAGTTACAAAATCTCATGGAGTATTCCTTCTTCTCCTGAAAAAATGAATAAAAACAAAACCTCTCCTACCTACTTCCCAGAGATTCACCTTTACCTCATATAAGGAGAAATTTTGCCTGCATTTTCAGGGTATGGACTTAAGATAATCCAATTCTCTTTGTTACATGGGGAGAATGTTTAAGAGTGACAGTTTTTCTTGGCATCGAGACAAGCTCTTGGACAGGAAACTGCTCTAGGTGGATATTTTCCCACATTAGCACTATAAGAAGAACCAACTGTATGGAATATTAGGAAGAAATATTTATCTCCCTTTCAAGGCTGTATTCTTTGAACAAATATTCCCCAATAGTCTGAAAAATAGGAAAAAAAATTATTTCTAAAATGAAGCTATTCTTTTAAAGATTATAACAAGGAAAAAAATTCAAGTTGGTTTGGGAGGTCTGTCCAATTTCACATAAAATCAATTAAAGATCCCTACAGGACAATATTCCCCAGTGTTCACTGCTACACTATTTGCAATAGTCAAGACATGAAAGCAAGCTAAACGTCCACTGACAGGGGAATGGATAAAGAAGATGTGGTATCTACATATGTGCGTGTGTGTGTACTTATATACATACACACAACAGAATATTACTCAGCCATAAAAAAAGAATGAAATAATGCTATTTGCAACAATATGGATGGGCTAAAGATGTTTATACCAAGTGAAGTAAGTCCGAGAGAAAAAGACAAAAGCCATATGATAAGCCACTTATATGTGGAATCTTTTTTTTTTTTAAGGGTACTATTGAACTTATTGCTGCTGCTGCTGCTAAGTCACTTCAGTCGTGTCTGACTCTGTGTGACCTCAGAGACAGCAGCCCACCAGGTCCCCCATCTCTGGGATTCTACAGGCAAGAACACTGGAGTGGGTTGCCATTTCCTTCTCCAGTGCATGACAGTGAAAAGTGAAAGTGAAGTCGCTCAGTCGTGTCTGACTCTTAGCGACCCCAGGGACTGCAACCCTCCAGGCTCCTCCGTCCATGGAATTTTCCAGGCAAGAGTACTGGAGTGGGGTGCCATTGCCTTCTCCAATTGAACTTATTTACAAAATAGAAATAGACCCACAGACTAGGAAACAAAGTTATGGTTACTAAAGGGGAAAGGGAAGGGAGGGATACATTAAGAGTTTAGGATTAACATATATACACACTACTGTATGTAAAATAGATAAACAATGAGACTAACAGTCCTCGAACTAACAGCACAAGAAACTATATTCAGTATTTTGTAATAACCTATAAGGGAAAAGAATCTATAAAAGCGTATCTATACATTACATATATATGTATGCATACAGGCTGCCCAGGGGGTGCTGGTGGAAAGGAACATGCCTGCCAGTGCAAGAGACGTAAGTGACAGAGTTCAAGCCCTGAGTCGGGAAGATCCCCTAGAGGAGGAAATGGCAACCCACTTCGGTATTCTTGCCTGAAAAATTCCAAGGGCAGAGGAAACTTGTGGGTTACCGTCCATGGGGTCCCGGAGTCAGACACAACCGAGCAACTGAACACACGTATATGTGTATATTATATATATGTGTGCTGTGTTCTGCTTAGTCACTCAACCATGTCCGACTCTTTGCAACCCCATGAACTATAGCCCTCCAGGCTCCTCTGTCCATGGGGATTCTCCAGGCAAGCATACTGGAGTGGGTTGCCATATCCTCCTTCAGGGGATCTTCCAAACCCAGGGACTCGAACCCAGGTCTCTCTCATTGCAGGCAGATTCTTTACTGTCTGATCCACTAGGGAAGCCCATAAATACTGGAATGGGTAGCCTATCTCTTCTCCAGGGGATCTTCCCAACTCAGGAATCAAACAAGGGTCTCCTGCACTGCAAGTGGATTCTTTACCAGCTGAGCTCCCAGGGACGCATGTGCACATATATATAATTTTTATATGTAATAAAAGATATAAAATATATTTACTTATATATAAATAATATATATTATATATAAATGTATATAAATATAAATAACTGAATCACTTTGTTGTACACCTGAGACTAACACAGCATTGTAAACCAACTATACTTCAATTTATAAAAAAGATCCGTAGAGTACAAAATCTCATGCACACATGCATGCACTCACAAAAATATGTGTATGTGGAAGTACACATATTGGAAGAGAGACAGGTGAGTTTCCTTCTCCTGTGTAACAGCTGGAATGCCTTATCATTCCACGCTGTGGATGCTCCACCTCTTCACTTTGTTGATAAACCAACGGGTCGCCACAAAAGAACACTTGGTGTACAATTCAACTTTGATCAATAAAGCCTCAGTACTACACTTTGCAGCTGCAAAGGGGCCATTTACGCCTCAGGTTCTGAGGTCAGTTACTCTCTTCCGTTAAACAACTTCCTGTTTTCTTCTATAGGATGGTTCACAACACTAAACTCGCTGCACTATTTTTGTTCTTAAGCTTTTTTTCCAACAAGCAAAATCATTGCACCTGAACAAGAAACCGATTTTTTTTTAATCTGGTTTTCTCACAGAATCAATGACAGAAGAGGATTAATTGTTTGTTTTCAATCCTAGCTTTTTCTCCTCCTAGATCTATTTTTGCAACATACTTTATTTTGGGATGTCCTGACTGGGATGATACTAAATTGGAAAGCCTGGTGCAAATTTTATTGACCTCCATTTCCTACTATAAAGGATGTTCCCCACCAATGTGTCATCCACAGGGCAGACAAAGGTTAGAGAGGAGGGAAGCCGTTCCAGATGGTGCGCTCAAGAAGACCAGGGCCAGACTCTTTTTGTTTTCTTGGATTGTTTTTAAATCAATGGTCAAGAAAGAGGAAACAACATTTGGGCATCCTCCTTATTCCAGGCTGAGCTCAGCCCAGTGTTAATTGCAATACTCACGGCAAACACAATGTTTAAGAATTGGTCCTTATTACCTGTTGCTTGGCTACCATAAAACAAATGTATGGAGTGATGGGTGTAGGGATAGATGGATGAACAGGTACATGAGTGGAGGAATAAATGAATGAATTAATATTACTGATGGAGTTTTATTTAAACAATGCAGAAAGACTCAAAAAATCAGCTACCACTTAGAAAATATACGAATTAGAAGGAATGTCCTCTCCTTTGCTTTTCAGAAAAAATGTTAACAGTTTGGCTCATATTTTTATCATATGCTTTTGTCATTTTATATTGTATTATTGGGCGTCCCTGGTGCTTCAAGCAGTAAAGAATCTGACTTCAGTGGAGGAGATCCAGTCAGGAAGATCCCCTGGAGAAGGGGATGGCAACCCACTCCAGTATTCTTGCCTGGAGAATTCCATGGACAGAGGAGCCTGGTGGGCTAGAGTCCATGGGGCCGCAAAGACACAACTGAGTCGTGTCCACTCAGACACGACTGAGTGACTAACACACATTGCATTATTATCTATTTGTCTATATTGTTTATCAATCATCTATATTATTAACATTTTCAATTAAATTAATTTTCCTCAGATTATGATCATATTTCCCATAGTGATCTAGATCTCTTTTTTTCTCCTTATTTATCAAGGGCTGTTCATATCAACACAGAGATCAACTCTGTTCTCCTTTAATGACCACATGGTATTCTAATATATAGACACACCATATGCAATTCAGTCAGACTCCAACTGAAAATTAAATTATTTCATTTTTATGCCATTGCCAACAATACCACAATGTACTTCTTTGTACCTATGTGTCCAACCATCTGCATTTTTTAATTTTTAATATCCTTTGCTCTCTTCTCTAATTGGTTTGTCATTTTTTTCTTTATAGAAACTGCACAGCAGGAATTTTAACATGTTGCCATTTATATGTGTGGCAAATATCTTCTCTCAATCTGTTGCTTGCCTTTTGAGCTTGTTTTTGGCATCTTTCACTGCTTAATGCCTTAAAACTTGTTTGGAGTCAAATTGATTTTTCCTTTTATTGCTTTTTTTTTTTTTCCACACAGTCAAAAGAAATGTTCTCCCAGCCCTGAGGTTTTAATACATGTATCTATATTTTTGGATGGACATATTTAATATCGACTACATTTCCATGGGCTTCAGCACATTTTAGAATTAGGTTCTTGGTATATGACTAGTTCTAGCCAATAAGAAGTGGGCAGAAGCAACTCATTTCTTTGTCATTGTGATCCCTGGCCATGGGTACCCCTGTTCAATCCTCCAGCTCTCTCTTCTCCTTCAGTAGCATAGCTGAAAACCACATATTTCAAATTGCTTAGAAGATGGAGCAGCCTCAACCTCAATAGCTTAATGATCACCTGGAAGGGGTACCCTGAATAATTCCAAACTCAGATTCTCTGTGCAATCAAGATCCTCTCCTATATTAACAGTAGTGCATTAGGCTACTGTAACCCTAAGATATTTTTGATACTAAATACACTTACCTTAATGTAACAATACAGTATAACTTTTTCTTCTACATTTAGAGGCTCAATTCATACTACACCCTTTTTTGGGGGGGCAGGGGGGCAGGCACTACACCAGGTCTTGGGATCTTTAGCTGCATCGTGCAGCATCTATTTTCCTGACCTGGGATCGAACTGGGCCCCCTCCACTGAAGAGTGCAGAGTCATAACCACTGGACCACCAGGGAAGTCCCTAAAACTTCTATAAGTGCGCAGTGTGGGAGTGACTTTATTTTCTTCAAAATCCTTTCATTATCATAATATTAAACCCACCTGTACAAACGTGTCTGTTCCTGCTTTAGCTGGAATGTGATGTATTTATCTGCTTTTGTATGACTGCCTAACTCTTTTCATTTAAATAATTACAAGTGTATTTCAATATCTTAGCAAGTTCCTCCTCACAATTCTTCTTTTTCAAACTTATTCTTCCACATAAGTTAGAATCAATTTATTGCCCAGAATAATTCCTCAGATTATTAGTCAGATTTGTGTTATAATTGTACATTGATTTGAGGAGAAACAGCATCTGCATGCTCTTAGAAATTATGATATGTCTACTTTTTTAGTCCTATTTTATTTCTTTAATAAAAATATATAATTCTTCTATTAAATACTCAGGTGTTTTACAGACTAATTTTGATAGTATCTTGAATATGATTTTTCTCATTTCAGTTTCTAATTGTTCACTATTAATAAAAAGGAAAGTAATATTTATTCTGTATTTTGTCTTACATATAGCCAACTTATTCTCTCCATAGTTTAACAATTTCTGTTGAATTTATCGGATCCTTAATAATATTATCATATCATCTACAGAAATAAAGAAAGAAAAAAATCAGAATGCTTTGCTCTGTTTCAGAATGATTTCTCTTCCCCTTTTCTTGCTGGAAGCATGAGATGATTTTTCTCTGGTACCATAGGAATCAAGCTCCTAAAGGTAAATTTACAGAATTGTGGGTCTCCTTGGAGTTTTTGACCCTCAGAATAATCACCTAGAGCCTCTTGCAATTTGTCAGTTACATATCAGCACTTCTCTCCCCAGCACTGAAGTCTCTGCTCCAAGAAGCCAGAACACGCTGTATTCATGTCTGTCTCTCCAGTCTGGGGCACAGTGGTTTTTTCTGTATTCTCTTCATTCCTAAAGAATATTTTCCCTGGAGGTAGGATTCTGGGTTAGGAGTTCTTTTCTCTCAGCTCTTGAGAATGCTGATACTCTTTGGCTTCCATTACTTCTCATGAGGAACCCATTTGGCTTGCTTTTTCCCCTGTAGGTAGTACAGCCTTTCTCCCTGCTTGCTTTCAAGTTTTCTTTAACTTCCAGAAGTTTGACTACTATCCGTCTTGGCACAGAAATATTTCACTTTATCCTGTTTGCGGATTTCTCAGTCCCTCTACTTGTAGGTTTATGTCCCTTGCCAAATTTGGGGGCTTTTCAGCTATTATTTCATTGTCTTCAACCCCACCTGGTTTCTCCTCTCCCTTTGGGACTTTGATGACATGAATATTAGATTTTTATTATAGATCCACATGCCACTGAAGCACTATTCATTTTTTAGCATTTTGCTATTAAGTTTAAATAATTCCTATCATTCCCTCTTCAGATGTATATATTCCTTCACCTGTATTCTCCATTCTGCTGTTGAGCCCATCCATTCAGTTGGATTTTGGTGTATTTGGTTAGTTGGCCGTTTTTCTCGTTGTTTGGTTATTATGTTCCTCAGTTTCAAAATTCACATTTGGTTCTCTTATATTTTCTCTTTCTTTTCTGAGAGTTCATATTTCTTTGCTGAGACTTTCTCTTTTTTTCCCCACTTACTTCAGGTATCTTTGTAATTGCTTACTGAAATGTATTCTATTATGGCTGCTTTAGAAATTTTGTTAGATAAATCTAATATGTGTAACATCCCATCTTTGGCTTTCCTTGGCAGCCTTGTTTTTATTCTAGTTGAGATTTTCCTAATCCTTGCTATCATGAGCAGTCACCAGTTGAATTTTGGACATGTGGGGTATTATTTTATAGAATGGATCTTATTTAAATCTTATGCTTCGGAAGATCTCTTCTGAAACCATTCTGGTGGAGGAAGGAAAGTGCTACTCATTAATACAGGGTATTCTATTTGTCTTCTTTTGATGCTGGGCGGGAAGACTCTTCATGACTGCTCCCCCCATGATCTGCATTCACATGTGGAGAGCAGCCTCTTTAAACTTAACAGTAGTGAGAGCCCTGACTCTGTGACTACCTCTGACACCAGTCCAACAGCAGAGGAGGTGTGAGTCCAGTCACTCCGTGCTGTCTCCACTGACATTACAGGGGGATGAGGGTTCATGTAGACATTCCAACTCCCCACTCAGCCCTCATTAAAGCTCCACTGGTGGGTGAGGGCACCTTGTTATAGCAGGGCAAGGATGGAAGTCCAGGCTTTTGCTGTCAAGGCAATGGAGGTGATGGGGGGCTGCAGGGGGAGAGATAAGACCACAGTCTTTTCTGGGGTATTTGGCTGCAGTAGAGCAGATATTCTCTAAAAGTTTTCTTGTTAGGGTTCCTTTTTCTTGGTCCTTTGTGTAGAAATGGCAGACTTTTCTGGAGGCTTTTTTAGTCTAGGTCCATTTGTATTTCCAGGTTGCCAGTTTCCTTAATGCCTGAGAAAAAATAAAGCCCAGGTCCCAAGGTCCCTAGCCAGTCTAGTTTCTTTTTTTTTATCTTTCAGAATCTTCTAACATTAATGTTATGTAAAACATCCAATGCTTTTAGTTAGCAAGAGGAACAAGGAAGAGACTATCAACACCATCTTCCTGGAGACAGAAGTCAAGATGGATTGTCTTCACCAATTCCAAAATGCACTTACCCTTACAGCTGGCTCTCTCATTACCTGATACAAAGTTTTGGTCCATAACTATAAACAATATTAGCCCACATCTTCAATAGAATATCATCTTGAACAAATATCATCTTTCCTCTCTTTTCATGCACTTTACTTTCAGTAAGAGATGTTTGAGAATGAATAAAAGTATATATAACACAAGTGCTCCCTGTGGCTTTGACTTTTTGTAGTTTAATCAAATAATTTAAATATCTATCAGTAAAGGACATGGATTTTTACTTTTACACAGGGAAACAGTACATAGGCCCTTTAAAAATGAGATACAAATTTATGTGTAAAAAAGTTTAAGATAGGGACTTCATTGGTGTTCCAGTGGCTAAGACTCCATGCTCCCAACGCAGGGGGTCCAAGTTCAATCCCTGGTCAGGGAACTAGATCACGCAAGCCATGACTGAAAACCCCGCAAGCCGCAAGGACCCAGCACAGCCAAATAAATAAGTAAATATTGTTTTAAAGTTTAAGATATATTGTGATAAGACTAAAACAATTAGAAAATATTTCGAGCTTTCCTGTTTTTAATTTTTACAAGAGCTTTAAAAATAAATAAGTGATGATCAAAACAAAGAAATAAGAAATGTTTTAGTTTGTTAATAGCTATGTTCCAAAAGCAACTTCTTATAGTTTCTCTCATCAGAAGTTCACAACATACATAATCAGGGCAGGAATTACCCCTGGGTTACCTTCCAGTCCAACACGATTTCTAGATATCACATAACTTTCTATCTACATTTCTTGGCTTTATTCCCCTTTAAAACCATCTGTCTGCAAAGCAGCCTGTGATGTAAGATAAACAAGTGTGACACTATGCAGAGAATCAAATCTTAGAAACATTTGCTCCCTAATTCCTCAGAGTCCGTTTTCAACAAACAGGTGTTTCTCCTTTCCTATGTACTCTACGTACACA
>SJYX01010705.1:0-164897 GCA_006410675.1 Oreotragus oreotragus
TTTTTTTTTTTTTACAACAAACCAGTGAATATAACATAAAAAAGGCAGACTCCCAGATACAGAGAACAAACTAGTGGTTACTAGTGGCAGGGGGAAGGTGCAATACAGAGGGTGTAGGACAGACTCAAATGTATTACAACATAGGAAATATGGCCAATATTTTGTAATAAATGTAAATGGAAAGTGATCTTTAAAAATTGTATAAAAAAACAAAAACAACACCCAATGGGGCTTTCCTGTTGGTCCAGTGGTTAGGAATCCACCTGCCAATGCAGGGGACATGGGCTTCATCCCTGGTCTGGGAAGATTCCACATGCCAAGGGGCAACCAAGCCCGTGGGCTGTACCTACTGAGCCTATGAGCCACAACTACTGAAGCCCACCCAGCCTGGAGCCTGGGCTCCACAAGAAGAAAGGCCACCTCAGCGAGAAGCCGGCGCACCGCAGATAGAAAGTAGCCCCTGTTCTCCGCAACTGGAGAAAGTCCGCAGCAACAAGGACCCGGTGCAGCCAAAAAAATAAATACATACAACTGGATAAATCTTAAAAACAAAAACATAGACCAAACCTAACATGTACTTCTGTGACAGGAAGGTGGGTAAGGAGCAAGTTTCCCAGATGCCCCATTCTATGCTTTAATATACCCTTACTCTGGATAATCAGGTCTCTACAAACACAAACCAAGAAGCCTCGTAAGAGGTGGCCTGGGTTACTGATCACGTTACTGTTTCAACATTAGGAGAGGTGCTGCTTTCTTAGGTCTCAGAGGTTCATTTTTTTAAATCTGTAAGTACTGGGAGGTAATGATGGTTACCATGATCCACAATCCACGTGCTATTGTGAACATGCGCCCACCTCTCTGCTCATCACTGCTGCCTTTCATGTAACCACATCTGAGGATGGGCACAGAATCCCCAGCTTGCTCCAGACCTGCTGAATCAGAGACTCTATAGAGATGCAGGGACCTGAAGGGAGACAGGCTGGAGTTTGAAAACCCTTATACAAGGCCATTTATCAACTCCTCCTCACCAGCCTGACATCAACAACATTTCTCACTCCGTACTGAGACAGAATTCTTGAATCTAAAAGACACTGGCAATCCAATCTGTGAGGGGAATTCCATAGCTCCCAAGGAAGGCAACAGAAGTAATTCTAGCTTTAGTTGTAAAGACTCAGGAAGAAAAGGACTGTAGTAACGGCTTTCCTGTTTGTAGTCTGCAAGAATATTTGCAGAATAGAAGAGTCAGGAAAAGATCCATAAAAATCATCAGGGAAAATACTCAGGCAGAATAAGGCGACAGTTCCATTCCCTGTGGCAGGTTTCTTTTTCAGGTCATGGGCAGGTCACTCAACCGCCAAGATTCCTAGCAAGTCATGAGATTTTCTAACGGGAATCTTAAAAGTTAAATTTTCTGCCAGTTCCTGATTACACACTGTAGGATACAGACTTGCCTCAGAAGCCGTTCCTGAAGCCCAATTGTTACACACACCAGTTGGATGGAGGCAGAACGCCAAAAGAACACTTCCTCCTGCCAAAGTTACAGTTTCCTATTACTCAGGGGCAGAGGGCCTCAGGGAGTAATATCACAGCCTCAATTCAGTGGGTGCATATCTTATCACAGCTCCCCCTGACACAGAGAAGATTCACCCCTGGGGTGGTGGTTGGGGTGGAGAGCAGAGCACTCAAATCACTGGCAGTATTCACTTGTCTCTTGGTACAGGGATAGGAGCCCAACCCAGCTTGGTAATTAGGTATTGAGATGAGAGAGATTCATCCATATAAGCAGAAGGAAATATACCTCCAACTTGCTTTTTATCTTAGTTCTTAATCTCTTCACATCCTCTGAAACTCTGCTCCTCAAAACATATTCAGTCTATTAGCAACTTCAGCATCACCAGGAAGCTTTTTAGAAAACTAAAACCACAGTCCCGCCCCCACCCCAATGAATCAGAAGCTGGTTTTAACAAAACCCCAGTAATTTGATTTTTTGGACAGCCTATCCATGAGTTCTCTAAGATTCAACAGTATAAAAATTCCAAATAGTAATACGGCTGTGGCACCTATGAGGAAATTAGGTTTATTTTGTCTAGAGAACACTGAGAGGTGTTTCCTGGATTAACATTCGGAAAGCTGTTTTAAAGAAGACAACAAACAGTCGGTTGCCACATCCATTCACGGACACAAAAGTTCACAAAAGTTAACATTTAAGAACAAGGGGACAAAAAGTAAGTAAATAAAAAAATAAAATATTTAAATAAGGATCAAAGGAATAAAAAGCTTTAAAAATATTAAAACCAAGGATCAAAATATACCTCCAAACAACTTCAGGAGATTTTAGTTCTGAAAATTGATTACCTAGAGAAAACCTTCCCTGGCCATCCTCTACCTACTCCAAATCAGATTATCTGGCTCGTCTCAATCCTGCATGCTCTTACTTGGGGGTACATTTTTTTCCCTCTCATTAAAATGTAAACTCTTAAGGACAAGGAAATTGTCTTTTTCAGTTGAACTGCCATCACAGTACCTGATATGTAAGATGCACTCAACATATTTTTATTGAATGAACAAAAAGGATATTAGAAACCAATGGGTGTTAAATTGCAGAAGTTCAGGTAATGTATGTGGTACTGGTGATGGCAGATAAAGGCCTGGGGCGGGGGGAATACTGGAAAAACGATGGTTTTTAAAGGAAAAAGGACCTCTGGGCATCATCATCAATGGTACAGAAGAATGCTGGTATTCACAAAACAAAACAAAAAAAAAACCATTTTGCCTACCAAAGGAATCTCTTGTGAGTAGTTAATGGGAAACAAGCTTGAAGATGACAGGTGCCAAGCTGTCAAGAAACATGAAGAGCTTCCAGGCATCTTACAGGCCTTCGGCAAGGAGACCTTCCCCATAGACCTCCGAGATCTCCTCAGTGAATCTCCAAGATGCATGCCACTACCACAACTCTTTTTTTTAAAGTCTTTAGCGGGTTTGTTACCATATTGCTCCTGTTTTATGTTTTACTTTTCCTGGATGAGAGGCATGTAGGCTCTTAGCTCCCTGACCAGGGATTGAACCTGCACCCTTTGTAATGCAAGGTGAAGTCTTAACCACTGGCCTACCCGGGAAGTCCCTATACATCTTTCTTCTTAGTGCCAACAGAAGACAATGGCACCTCTTCCATCAATCAAGTTTTGTAAGCAAAGTACCTACCCCTCTCTCGCCATATCCCACCCCCTCCAAGCAGAGGAAAAGATATCGTTGTTTATTAGCATCAGCGAGGTCACCTTGATGATTTCAGAGCCTAAGTTGAAGCTGAAGCAGCTCCCCACATACCTGGATGGTAAACAGTAGAGATCAATTCTGGTTTCTGAAGCTTAAGAGGGAGGAACCTTTGTAGACCAAAATAGGGTTTTGCTGCTGCTAAGTTGCTTTAGTTGTGTCCGACTGTGTGTGACCCCACAGACGGCAGCCCACCAGGCTCCCCCGTCCCTGGGATTCTCCAGGCAAGAACATTAGGAGTATTAATTTTGTAACCTCAAACCAATGAACTGAAATGGAGATAGGCAGAGCGACAGAAAGGGAGGAAGATCTAGGAGGTAATTTCCATAGTGCAGGCAGCCTGAGCCAGGGTGGCTACATCAGAAATTGAGAGGAAGGGCTGAACATACAAGGAAAAAACATCAGCAAAGCTCGGGTAAAGAGGGGGCAAAAAACTCAAGTCTTCCTTCAAGATTTCATGAACAGTCACCAGCAGAATGAGGGAGACACGTCAATTGAAACAGAAATATACCAACAAAGGATCTGATTTTAAAAGAAAGATAATGGAGTCAGCAGCAAAATCAGGAAAGATGCCACCTAGAAGCCACATACATGCTCATCTCTACATGACTAAACAGAGAAAAACTGTTGATTACTCTATTTTCCCACATAACCGTGAACAGCTTTCAAACCTATCTAATAATTTTAGATTCCTGATAATGAAACATGGATTTCCTACCTATGCTAGTCACTGAGTTCAGGTTCCTCCATTCCTTACACTCCCTTCCCACTCTCAGAAAGATAACATCCTAACACGGTCTGCTTTTAGGGTTAAAGGCACAAGACATAGTGTTTCCTCCACACTTTCCTGCCTAGTTATTACATAATTTGAAAACTGAAATAAAAGGACAGTAAGCTGCAAAAACAACGAAGACAGTCACAATTGAGCTCTCCTTTTGCAAGCCATCCTTTCCAAAAGTACACTGGGATAAAAACAGAGACAAGGAGAGCCAGAAGTAAATTTCTAGTAATTTAGGTAACTGTTCCCTCAATCTCACATCCCAAGGATCCTTGCAATTGGAGTGGTGATTATTTACTGTCATCACTTAAAAAAAAAAAATTTGACTTATTTGTTCATGTTATTTTCTGTATAGAAAACAGTACATTCTATACTGGAAGTATATCAAACTTCTCTTTTTAACACATCAAGGATGATCTCTTTTTTAAAAAGTTTAATTAAAAAAGAAAATTCCTATTTTATTTCCTCAAAGAGTTTTTCGAAACATAAAACCTGCACGGAGCCAAGCTAGGCATAAAAGTTGCCAGGGTTCACCAACAAAACATCCTTGTGAACCTCTATTAAATCAGAGTCTAGCAAGGGGAGGGGAGAAAGCCAAGGATGACACAGAGATGAAGAGGAGCCGAATCAAGAGAACACGCTTTCAAAGCAGTGAAAGCAGTTTCGGCAAATCCACTTATCTTTTACCTCTCTTGCCTGTGATCTTATTTGGAGCTCCTTAAACAAAGAGAATCCTCCTGCAACACAGGAGACCCAGGTTCAGTCCCTGGCTTGGGAAGATCCCCTGGAGAAGGAAATGGCAACCCACCCCAGTATTACTGCCTGGAGAATCCCATGGACAGAGGAGCCGGATGGGCTATGGTCTATGGGGTGGCAAAGAGGCAGACACAACTGAGCAACTAAACAACAACAAAACAAAGAATATTCCATGTAATTTCTCCAAGTGTGAAAAAAAGAAATCCGCTCCAATATTCTCACCTTCAAAGTTTCTCTCGCATTTTCAAGAGACAACATGTAAATCCAAATTTCTGCCCTCTTTCGTCTCTTCTTTCTACTCCTGGACCAAACTGAACAGAACACCTGCTAGTCTTCAAGATGCCAAAATTCTTTTGCAAATGCTGTCTCATTATGACTTGGATGTGCTTGCTTTAGCTACTTTCATATTTATCACAGAGTAAGTGGGGGAAACGACCAAGGAAAACTTGAAGGATGAACCAGGAAAAAAATTTTGTAAATAAGTCATATATTATAAAATGTAAAGTTTATAAGACAGGTTTACGATTTTCACTGGAAAATTGTTTCTTTTTAGTTTCCCCAGAAAACTTTTTACTCTTTCACTTCAGTTCCTTTATGGAATTGCAGATTCCACTGTCCAGTTGAAAACTAGGCATTAAATCAACAACAACAAATTTTAAAAACCATTCATCTTCTTATTTTCAGGTCCTCTTCTCAATTATCCAGTATGTGTGGAATTTTCTCTACCCACTACGCACATGACTTTCCTAGGAACTACCCCCAAAATAAGAAAGATTTCTACTTCTTTTAGGAAATACGGAACAACTCGGGAATTTGCCCTACATAACATTTTCATCCTCTAATAAAGCAAGACTCATATAATCACGTCATGATTTCAGGTTTTCCAAACACAAGATCTTGCATGATTATTTTCTGTCTGTGCAGAGCCAGAGTGACAGAACATAAAAGCCAAGAGATAACAAAGAGTTTGAAACACATTTATCTGACTTTAACAAAGCTCAAGTTCCACAAGTGTAACCCTTCTGGGCTCAGATCATCTGATAGCTCTTCTTCATTGCTAACTGTTTTGACTAAAAATAAACACTGATGTCTCCATAATAAGTAAGGCTGAGACTTTTATTACTGATTTCAGAAAAATAAATTACATACACATACACACACACACACATAGATATAAAGAAAGAAAAGCAAAAGGGAAAAATGATTGTCAGAGGAGGCCTTACAAATAGCTGAGAAAAGAAGAGAAGTGAAACGCAAAGGAGAAAAGGAAAGATATACGCATCTGAATGTAGAGTTCCAAAGAATAGCAAGGAGAGGTAAGAAAGCCTTCCTATGGGAAAGACTAGAGATCACTTCATGAAAATCAGAGATACCAAGAGAACATTTCATGCAAAAATGGGCAAAATAAAGGACAGAAATGGTATGGACCTAACAGAAGCAAAAGAGATTAACAAGAGGTGGCAAAAATACACAGAAGAACTATACAAAAAAGACCTTAATGACACAGATAACCACGATGGTGTGTTCACTCACCTAGAGCCAGACATCCTAGAATGAGAAGTCAAGCGGGCCTTAGGAAGCATCACTATAAACAAAGCTAATGGAGGTGATGGAATTCCAGTTGAGCTATTTCAAATCCTAAAAGATGATGCTGTGAAAGTGCTGCACTCAATACGCCAGCAAATTTGGAAAACTCAGCAGTGGCCACAAGACTGGAAAAGGTCAGTTTTCATTCTAATCCCAAAGAAAGCCAATTTCAAAGAATGCTCAAACATCTGCAAAATTCCACTCATCTCACACCCTAGCAAAGTAATGCTCAAAATTCTTCATGCCAGGCTTCAACAGTACATGAACTGAGAATTTCCAGATGTTCAAGTTGGATTTAGAAAAGGCAGAGGAACCAGAGATTAAATTGACGACACCTGTTGCATCACAGAAAAAGCAAGAGAATTCCAGAAAAACATCTACTTCTGCTTCATTGACTATTATACTAAAGCCTTTGACTGTGTGGATCACAATAAACTGTGGAAAAATCTTTTTTTTAATTTTTATTTTTACTTTATTTTACTTTACAGTACTGTATTGGTTTTGGCATACATTGACATGAATCCGTCATGGGTGTACATGAACTCCCAAACATGAACCCCCCCACACACCTCCCACCCCACATCATCCCTCCGGATCATCCCCATACACCAGCCCCAAACATCCTGCATCGAACATAGACTGGTGATTCGTTTCTTACATGATAGTATACATATTTCAGTGCTAACTGTGGAAAATCTTAAGGAGACAGGAGTATCAGACCACCTTACCTGTCTCCTGAAAACCTGTATGCAGGTCAATAAGGAATAGTTAGAACTGGAAATGGAACAACAGACTGGTTCCAAACTGGGAAAGGAGTCTGTCAGGGTTGTATATTGTCACCTTGTTTATTTAACTTATATGCAGAGTACATCATGAGAAACACTGGGCTGGAAGAAGCATAAGCTGAAATCAAGGTTGCCGGGAGAAATATCAATAATCTCAGATATGCAGATGACACCACCCTTATGGCGGAAAGTGAAGAAGAACTAAAGAGCCTCTTGATGAAAGTGAAAGACGAGTGAAAAAGTTGGTTGAAAATTCAACATTCAAAAAATGAAGACCATGGCATCCACTTCCATCACTTCGTGGCAAATAGATGGGGAAACAGTGAGAGATTATTTTCTTGGGTCCCAAAATCACCACAGATGGTGACGGCACTCATAATATTAAAATATACTTGCTCCTTGGAAAAAAATCTATGACTAACCTAGACAGCATATTAAAAAGCAGCAGAGACATTACTTTGCAGACAAAGGTCTGTATAGTCAAAGCTACGGTTTTTCCAGTAGTCATGTACGGATCTGAGAGCTGGACCATAAAGAAGGTTGGGCGTGGAAGAACTGATGCTTTCAAACTGTGGTGCTGGAAGACTCTTGAGAGTCCCTTGGACTGCAAGGATATTAAACCAGTCCATTTTAAAAGCAATCAATTCTGAATAGTCATTGCAAGGACTGATACTGAAACTCCAATATTTTGGCCACCTGATGCAAAGAGCCAACTCATTAGAAAAGACACTGATGCTGGGAAAGATTGAAGGCAGGAGATGGGGACGACAGAGGACAAGATGGTTAGATGGCATCACTGACTCAATGGCCATAAGTGTGAACAAGCTCTGGGAGATGGTAAAGGACAGGGAAGCTTGACATGCTGCAGTCCATGGGGTCACAAAGAGTCGGACATGACTGAGCGAGCAAACACCTGTATGTATGTGTGTATGTATATGTATAATTGAACACATGTATGTAGTATATTCAGAGGAGGCAATGGCACCCCACTCAAGTACTCTTGCCTGGAAAATCCCACGGATGGAGGAGCCTGGTAGGCTGCAGTTCATGGGGTGGCTAGGAGTCAGACACGACTGAACGACTTCACTTGCACTTCACTTTCATGCATTGGAGAGGGAAATGGCAACCCACTCCAGTGTTCTTGCCTGGAGAATCCCAGGGGACGGGGGAGCCTGGTGGGCTGCCGTCTATGGGGTTGCACAGAGTCGGACACAACTGAAGCGACTTAGCAGCAGCAGCATGTAGTATATTAAATTTTTAGAGTTAAATGTTTTAATAACCACAAAATATAAATAAATAAAATCACTAAAATAAGGGATAGCACAGGAGGTGTTTGTTACCAAAAAGAAGTTTAAAAAAAAAAAAAAACTTGCAGCATAAAATGTACATAATTAGTGTTTTTACTCATTGTCAATGAGTAAAAACATCCAAGCCTTTAAAACTAGGCATTAACATCCAAGCCTTTAAAACTAGCAAGCTGGAGATCTATAGCTTTAGAAAAACAAACCACAGGAAAATACCCAGTGTCCACTGAAATGTAAACTAGATTATTTAAAAACTGGCTTCAGAAAACAACAAATAAAACAACAAAAAACTAGCTTTGCGTAATGAACTTTGAAAATCAGGTCTGCTCATTTTCCAGGGGCAACTTCTACCGTCATATATTCCACCATCACTCCCTTCCCCAGAAACACATTTATTACTAGGATTCTTTTTTGCTTAATTATAATTGAAGGATAACTGCTTTAAAATATTGGTTTCATTTCTGTCTTACATCAACATGAATAAGCCATAGGTGTACACATGTCCCTTCCCCCTTGAATATCCCTCCCACCCTTTCCCACCCCTCTATCAGGGTTGTTCAGTTCAGTTCAGTCGCTCAGTCGTGTCCACCTTTTTGAGACCCCATGAACCACAGAACGCCAGGCCTCCCTGTCCATCACCAACTCCCGGAGTTCACTCAAACGCATGTCCATTGAGTTGGTGATGCCATCCAGCCATCTCATCCTCTGTCGTCTCCTTCTCCTCCTGTCCCCAATCCTTCCCAGCATCATTTTTACTTTATTTTACTTTACAGTACTGTATTGGTTTTGGCATACATTGACATGAATCCATCATGGGTGTACATGAACTCCCAAACATGAACCCCCCCACACACCTCCCACCCCACATCATCCCTCCGGATCATCCCCATACACCAGCCCCAAACATCCTGCATCGAACATAGACTGGTGATTCGTTTCTTACATGATAGTATACATATTTCAGTGCTAACTGTGGAAAATCTTAAGGAGACAGGAGTATCAGACCACCTTACCTGTCTCCTGAAAACCTGTATGCAGGTCAATAAGGAATAGTTAGAACTGGAAATGGAACAACAGACTGGTTCCAAACTGGGAAAGGAGTCTGTCAGGGTTGTATATTGTCACCTTGTTTATTTAACTTATATGCAGAGTACATCATGAGAAACACTGGGCTGGAAGAAGCATAAGCTGAAATCAAGGTTGCCGGGAGAAATATCAATAATCTCAGATATGCAGATGACACCACCCTTATGGCGGAAAGTGAAGAAGAACTAAAGAGCCTCTTGATGAAAGTGAAAGACGAGTGAAAAAGTTGGTTGAAAATTCAACATTCAAAAAATGAAGACCATGGCATCCACTTCCATCACTTCGTGGCAAATAGATGGGGAAACAGTGAGAGATTATTTTCTTGGGTCCCAAAATCACCACAGATGGTGACGGCACTCATAATATTAAAATATACTTGCTCCTTGGAAAAAAATCTATGACTAACCTAGACAGCATATTAAAAAGCAGCAGAGACATTACTTTGCAGACAAAGGTCTGTATAGTCAAAGCTACGGTTTTTCCAGTAGTCATGTACGGATCTGAGAGCTGGACCATAAAGAAGGTTGGGCGTGGAAGAACTGATGCTTTCAAACTGTGGTGCTGGAAGACTCTTGAGAGTCCCTTGGACTGCAAGGATATTAAACCAGTCCATTTTAAAAGCAATCAATTCTGAATAGTCATTGCAAGGACTGATACTGAAACTCCAATATTTTGGCCACCTGATGCAAAGAGCCAACTCATTAGAAAAGACACTGATGCTGGGAAAGATTGAAGGCAGGAGATGGGGACGACAGAGGACAAGATGGTTAGATGGCATCACTGACTCAATGGCCATAAGTGTGAACAAGCTCTGGGAGATGGTAAAGGACAGGGAAGCTTGACATGCTGCAGTCCATGGGGTCACAAAGAGTCGGACATGACTGAGCGAGCAAACACCTGTATGTATGTGTGTATGTATATGTATAATTGAACACATGTATGTAGTATATTCAGAGGAGGCAATGGCACCCCACTCAAGTACTCTTGCCTGGAAAATCCCACGGATGGAGGAGCCTGGTAGGCTGCAGTTCATGGGGTGGCTAGGAGTCAGACACGACTGAACGACTTCACTTGCACTTCACTTTCATGCATTGGAGAGGGAAATGGCAACCCACTCCAGTGTTCTTGCCTGGAGAATCCCAGGGGACGGGGGAGCCTGGTGGGCTGCCGTCTATGGGGTTGCACAGAGTCGGACACAACTGAAGCGACTTAGCAGCAGCAGCATGTAGTATATTAAATTTTTAGAGTTAAATGTTTTAATAACCACAAAATATAAATAAATAAAATCACTAAAATAAGGGATAGCACAGGAGGTGTTTGTTACCAAAAAGAAGTTTAAAAAAAAAAAAAAACTTGCAGCATAAAATGTACATAATTAGTGTTTTTACTCATTGTCAATGAGTAAAAACATCCAAGCCTTTAAAACTAGGCATTAACATCCAAGCCTTTAAAACTAGCAAGCTGGAGATCTATAGCTTTAGAAAAACAAACCACAGGAAAATACCCAGTGTCCACTGAAATGTAAACTAGATTATTTAAAAACTGGCTTCAGAAAACAACAAATAAAACAACAAAAAACTAGCTTTGCGTAATGAACTTTGAAAATCAGGTCTGCTCATTTTCCAGGGGCAACTTCTACCGTCATATATTCCACCATCACTCCCTTCCCCAGAAACACATTTATTACTAGGATTCTTTTTTGCTTAATTATAATTGAAGGATAACTGCTTTAAAATATTGGTTTCATTTCTGTCTTACATCAACATGAATAAGCCATAGGTGTACACATGTCCCTTCCCCCTTGAATATCCCTCCCACCCTTTCCCACCCCTCTATCAGGGTTGTTCAGTTCAGTTCAGTCGCTCAGTCGTGTCCACCTTTTTGAGACCCCATGAACCACAGAACGCCAGGCCTCCCTGTCCATCACCAACTCCCGGAGTTCACTCAAACGCATGTCCATTGAGTTGGTGATGCCATCCAGCCATCTCATCCTCTGTCGTCTCCTTCTCCTCCTGTCCCCAATCCTTCCCAGCATCAGTCTTTTCCAATGAGTCAGCTCTCTGCATCAGGTGGCCAAAGTATTGGAGTTTCAGCTTCAACATCAGTCCTTCCAATGAACACCCAGGACTGATCTCCTTTAGAATGGACTGGTTGGATCTTCTTGCAGTCCAAGGGACTCTCAAGAATCTTCTCCAACACCACAGTTCAAAAGCATCAATTCTTCAGCGCTCAGCTTTCTTTATAGTCCAACTCTCACATCCATACACAACTACTGGAAAAACCATAGCCTTAACTAGACGGATCTTTGTTGACAAAGTAATGTTTCTGCTTTTAAATATGCTGTCTAGGTTGGTCATAACTTTCCTTCCAAGGAGTAAGTATCTTTAAACTTCATGGCTGCACTCACCATCTGCAGTGATTCTGGAGCCCAAAAAAATAAAGTCACCCACTGTTTTCCTATCTATTTGCCATGAAGTGATAGACTGGATGCCATGATCTTAGTTTTCTGAATGTTGAGCTTTAAGCCAACTTTTTCACTCTCTTCTTTCTCTTTCATTAAGAGGCTCTTTAGTTCTTCTTCACTTTCTGCCATAAGGGTGGTGTCATCTGCATATCTAAGGTTATTGATATTTCTCCAAGCAATCTTGATTCCAGCTTGTGTTTCTTCCAGTCCAGCATTTCTCATGATGTACTCTGCATATAAGTTACATAAGTAGGGTGACAATATACAGCCTTGACGTACTCCTTTTCCTATTTGGAACCAGTCTGTTGTTCCATGTCCAGTTCTAACTGCTGTTCCTGAACTGCAGATAGGTTTCTTAAGAGGCAGGTCAGGTGGTCTGGTATTCCCATCTCTTTAAGAATTTTCCACAGTTTATTGTGATCCACACAGTGAAAGTCTTTGGCATAGTCAATAAAACAGAAATAGATGTTTCTTTGGAACTCTCTTGCTTTTTCGATGGTCCAGCGGATGTTGGCAATTTGGTCTCTGGTTCCTCCGCCTTTTCTAAAACCAGCTTGAACATCTGGAAGTTCACAGCTCACGTATTGCTGAAGCCTGGCTTGGAGAATTTTGAGCATTACTTTACTAGTGTGTGAGATGAGTGCAACTGTGTGGTAGTTTGAGCATTTTTGGGTATTGCCTTTATGATTGGAATGAAAACTGACGTTTTCCAGTCCTATGGCCACTGCTGAGTTTTCCAAATTTGCTGGCATATTGAGTGCAGCACTTTCACAGTATCATCTTTTAGGATTTGAAACAGCTCAACTGGAATTCCATCACCTCCATTAGCTTTGTTTATAGTGATGCTTCCTAAGGCCCACTTGACTTCTCATTCCAGGATGTCTGGCTCTAGGTGAGTGATCACACCATCGTGATTATCTGTGTCGTGAAGATCTAGGTTGTTTACAGAGTCCCAGTTTGAGTTCCCCGAGTCATACAGCAAATTTCCATTGGCTATCTATTTTACGTATGGTAGTGAATATGCTTCCATGTTTCTCTCTGCATTCGTCTCACCCTCTCCTTCCTGCCCCTCACCCATGTCCCTGAAGTCTGTCCTCTATGTCTGCATCCCCACTGCTGCCCTGCAAATAGGTTCATCAGTACCATCTTTCTATTACTAGGGTTCTCCAAATGGTATTCTCCTGACAGAAACAAAATCAAGATCAGCACCCTAAGGCTGTTATTCAAAATACAGTCACAGAAGGACAGGGCTTCCCAGGTGACTCAGTGGTAAAGAATCTGCCTGCCAAATCAGGATCAGGAGAGGCAGGTTTGATCCCTGGGTGGGAATATCCCCTGGAGGAGGAAATGGCAACCTACTCTAGTATTCCTGCCGGGAAAATCCCACGGACAGAGGAGCCTGGTGTGCTGCAGTCCACGGAGCCACAAAGAGTCGGACATGACTAAATGACAGCACACATACACATGGAAGGACAGCTCTGAAAGCTGGCTATAAAGCAAGATGGAATTCAAAATTCCTTAAGATAGAAGATAACCTCCCCAGATGCGAGCACTTTACATAAGCAGATTCCAAAGTCAGTAAGGTTTAACCAAAAAACAAGCAGTTTTAATAGACGTTTCCATCAATGGCCGTTAGTAGGAGGCTGGTTAAATAAACTGGGCATATTCATACAATGATATACTAAACAGCTATTTAAAAAATGGAACAGGTCTATGCACAATGGTATAGGTTGCTCTCCAAGAATATCGCAAGGTTCAAAAGGAGTCAAGGCACAGAGCAGTGTGCATCCATCTGTGTAAAAAGGAAAAACACACACATACATGTGCACACGTGTCTATCTACACAAATATATGCATATAAAAGGTATGCAGACAGGCTGCTGCTGCTGCTGCCAAGTCGCTTCAGTCCTGTCCAACTCTGTGTGACCCCATAGATGGCAGCCCACCAGGCTCCCCCGTCCCTGGGATTCTCAGGCAAGAACACTGGAGTGGGTTGCCATTTCCTTCTCCAATGCATGAAAGTGAAAAGCAAAAGTGAAGTAGCTCAGTTGTGTCCAACTCTTAGGGACCCCATGGACTGAAGCCCACCAGGCTCCTCTGTCCATGGGATTTTCCAGGCAAGAATACTGGAGTGGGGTGCCATTGCCTTCTCCAGGGGACCTTCCTGACCCAGGGATTGAACCCAGGTCTCCCACATTGCAGGCAGAGGCTTTAACCAGGGAAGCCTGAAACAGTCAGAAGAAACTGATAAAAATCATTGCCTCTGGCGCTACAGTCTGAGATGAGAGACTTCATTATTTACCCTTTCCTGCTTTAAAAAACAAAACAAAACATTTCTACTTACTTTTTCAAAGACAACACACACACATCCCAAACTCAGAAACTGAAAAGTTTTAATTCGAGCACCAACTCTTTAGGCATTCTGCCCAAATTCTGCGTATTTTCAAGAGTGTCTTTATTTTTTCCCTTTAATTGCTTCTTAAATGGGAAACATACATAGATTATGCCTTCTCTTATAGTCAGTATGTAGAGGCTTATTTAGGAAAACCATTGGCATGAGTCTCTAGATAATAGGTAGAAGGAGAGACCTTCTGGCCAGTCAGTTGATAGCTTTAAAAAAGAGAAAGACAGATTTTTAAAGGGATTGTTCAACAGTCTATAGGGGCCACAGAGTCACCACACAACTGTTAAGGAGACCACAGTAAACAGCACCATATTATTAGGCATCTCCCAGAGGGCTCTGTCTGGGTTGTGGGGAAACTCCTGGCCTGTAAGATCATGCCCTCCAGAGCTCCTGGTCCAAAGCCAATCACAATCCAACAGACTCCCCTGTCCCTCCAGCCTGGGGCTTCCCAGGTGGCTCAGTGGGTAAAGAATACATCTGCAATGCAGGACATGCAGGAGACACAGGTTCAATCTCTGTGTCGGGAAGATTCCCTGGAGAAGAGAATGGCTACCCACTCACAGTATTCCTATCTGGAGAAACCCATGGACAGGGGAGTCTAGAGTGCTACAGTCCATGGGATCGCAAAGAGTCAGACACAATTACACATGCATGCCCCTCAAACTTAAGCATCTGGTTCAAGTCTGAGCTGTTCTGAGTTACAGTGGAATAAACTGTTATAAAAATGTCTTCTGAAACAAGCACTAGCTAAAATAAGTACCAAACATTTAACTACCAGCAGTCTTGCTTTCTTAAGGGATTTGAGGAATGAATGATTCTTTAAAATGCATTTCAAGAAATACAGATAATAGAAATCTGTTTGTTAACACAAATAGGAAAGAATTCTACTGAGCTTAGAATTGTTTCCAAATTAAATATAGCAGGTTCCCAATCCAGTTTTCTTATTGCAGCAAAGATGGTGTTTATTCTGTTGAAAACTAATGTTTAAATAAAGAGATATTAACCCAACACCATTTCTTTCCTTTACCTCCTCATTATATAACATGTAATTCATTAGTACCACACCAAATAGTTGCTACTGCTGTTAAGTCACTTCAGTCATGTCCGACTCTGTGTGACCCCATAGACGGCAGCCCATCAGGCTCCCCCGTCCCTGGGATTCTCCAGGCAAGAATACTGGAGTGGGTTGCCATTTCCTTCTCCAACACCAAATAGAGGCCACCAGAAATAAATGGGTTGGGATGAATATATGAGGACACTTCATAGTTAGACATGCACACACACACACATATGCACATATACATATATTGCACATATATACATATATTTTCACACATGTGAGAAATAGAGTATTTCCTGCCATGTCAGTAAACAAGGATGTCACAGTCATCAGTGATTCCAGCCCTCCAGGGCACTCAGGAAGGAAAAGAATACCTGCTAAATCTGGCAGTCATGAGGCTGTAGCCACTCCCTATGGTGAGCACTGAGGAACTCAGGATGTGAAGAAAACACAGGATACTGACCCAGGATAGCTGAGATGAATATGAAAGCAATGATTTCAGTGAGCCCAGACTCCTGCATCTTCTTGTATATAGAAAAACACTAAATTACTTAACTTACAAATAGAGGCCACCAGAAATAAATGGGTTGGGATGAATATATGAGGACACTTCATAGTTAGACATGCACACACACACACATATGCACATATACATATATTGCACATATATACATATATTTTCACACATGTGAGAAATAGAGTATTTCCTGCCATGTCAGTAAACAAGGATGTCACAGTCATCAGTGATTCCAGCCCTCCAGGGCACTCAGGAAGGAAAAGAATACCTGCTAAATCTGGCAGTCATGAGGCTGTAGCCACTCCCTATGGTGAGCACTGAGGAACTCAGGATGTGAAGAAAACACAGGATACTGACCCAGGATAGCTGAGATGAATATGAAAGCAATGATTTCAGTGAGCCCAGACTCCTGCATCTTCTTGTATATAGAAAAACACTAAATTACTTAACTTGAAATATTTGGTTTCCTTTAATTAACTGTTGTTTAATTAACAAAAATCTCTTGGATGTTCCAGCTACCTGCCCTTTGTTGTAAAAATTCTATAAAGCCTGGTTTCTTCCCTTGCCTCCTTGAAGCAGTTCTCTCAGGATTATGTGAGAAGCTGCCTCCCGGGCTTAAGTCCTAAAAATTTTCACCAAATAAAACATAACTCTCAACTTTAAGGTGGTAAATATTTCTTAAGCTAACATATATATTTTATATATTATAATATTTAATATATAAAACCGCTATACCATTTATTTCAATAAATATTTATTGTGGGCCTAGTATGCATTCTATTTTAGGCACTAGATGAAGATGCTCTAACAGAATTAGTCATAGATGATGTTCAAACTGTAAATTCTATTGGTTGCTTTTCTTTTCACCTGCTAATTGAGACTCTTTTAAACTAATAAATACAAAAGGAATCAGGATAACTGAGGTAAATAGGGTAAAAGGCAGGGAGCATTTTCTAAACAGAGAACAACTAACAACTAAAAGTAGTAAAAGTCAAGTCGCTCAGTCGTGTCCAACTCTTTGCGACCCCGTGGACTGTAGCCTACCAGGCTCCTCCCTCCATGGGATTCTCCAGGCAAGAGTACTGGAGTGGGTTGCCATTTCCTTCTCCAGGGGATCTTCCCAATCCAGGGATCGAACCCGGGTCTCCTGCATTCCAGGCAGACCTTTAACCTCTGAGCCACAGGGAAGCCCAAACTAAAAGTTAAGTGCCTGCTAAATGTTAAAGGCAGCTCACAGGCACTAAGGGCTACAGAAGCAGAGAAAGAAGTACCCCATGCAGGCACTTCTGGGGCAGTCAGATAAATTGGAGGTATGGGCACCTGGGAGAAGATACTTCAGTGAATGAAAGGAGGAACAAAGGTCTCCTAAATAGGAGAGGACTAGAGGGAAAACTGTGAGCAAAGGCATGGAGGCAGAAATGCAAGTGATGTGGCAGGTGATGCGAGATGGTGATAGGCGGGTGAGTGCATTTCTGTGTGATGAGAAATGAAGAGATTTACCAGTTAGAAAGAGGTTCCTACAGCTAGGAAGCAAGCACAACACACAAGAAATAATCCATTTGTGATGGGAGCTGGGATCCAAATTCAACCCTTCCCCTTAGCTTTATCAAGTTTCAACACTAGACAGGGAACCCAGCAGGGGAGTCAGGCTAGGAGAAAGGACTGCGTGGTGAGCAGGCAGGAAGGCACAGCTCACCCTCTGACTACCATCTCTAACAGGGTGACCATGTGCTTCTGTGTCACTCGTATGTGCCACATTGCTCTGCTCATGTCTTTTCATCATAATCCTAACAGTCACTGAAAACGTGGTGAGATTTTTGGAAAATATGACCAGGTCCTCTCCCCCTGCTACGCTCTTGATCGTGACTCAGTATGAAGCCACTATGGTGTAAGGGACCATACAGTGTTCTGCCTTGACATCAGGGGGAAGTGAAGAGAGCCCCAGATGGCCTAATGACAAGCTGCTCTTCACACTCTGCTCCCTCGGATATGGCCCCCTAGTCAAACAACCTTCTTTACCATAGGGACTCTTGTGGCTTATCCATGAATAGGTGATATTAGTTCCCAGTCACTGTGTGAAATTACTGAAACTAGTCAATCACATGCTCCCACGGAATCCTCTTGATGCTACAAAGTCTGGCTCCCACGGCTCCTGGTGGTTCACTCAGCTTCCAGGGCAACCTCTGTGTGGCCCTGTGTGGAATGCTATGTCCTCCTCCCCTAGGGTGTACGTAACTGATAAGCTTATCTGTCAACTTTTGGCCATCCTCAACCATCCCTCACCAAGAGGGTGAACAGAACGTAACCAAAACACCTATCAAAGAGGATGTCATTTTCTGGGACCCTTACATACAAAGCTGGTGCACTGTTGATTTCTAATTGGATTATCCTCACATCATATTGAAGGGTATATGAACCTAGCTACATGAATTCCTAACTAAACTTCGCATTTACATCTACATGGACTCTGCCAGGATAAACACAAGCAACTTCAAGTTAAAGGTATTTCTATTATTACAGATACAAGACATATTCCATGTCACACAAAATAAAATGCTGTATTAAATACAGACCCCACTATAATAAAATAGTGGGGGATTATAAGGAAATCAGCAGTTAAACCAAACTCTACTTACTGTTCAAGATCTTACTGTATTCAAGCCTACTCGAGTGTTTCCATTTTCTAACAGGAACCACAACCTGTAATTGGGATTTCCCACTGACATGGAGGAAAAAGTAGGCTTCTTGGTAGCCCGTAAGTAGCTAAAGAGGGGAAGGTTAAACTATCGCTTATGAATAAATCAGTCCACTTCCTTACTTAAAATAAGCATGAAAAACTGTATTTACATTTCTCTTAGACTACTCTAGATCAACTGTGAATTGTCAACAACCCCAAAGACCCATATGGGACCCATTTCTTCCTCTGAGTACACTGGATACAGGTCCATTTTTTTAAGACTGAGAGTCTGCAGATGGCCTCAGGAAAGTTTTGTCCTCCACAAAACAATATCAGTGTGTCTTTGCACTGGTTACATTACTGACCTGCTCCTCCTTTATCTCTGGCTCCCTTGACTGGGAAACAAACAAAATCACAACATTTTTATCAAATCTGGGCAACATTTTCTAGAGTCAGAGAAAATGGAAGGGAAGTAAAAATAAACATGTATTCAAGAAGTGAGATAAACGGATGCACTTTTGCAGGGTCACAGACATTTCATCATAGTTTCATAGTTTCTCAGAGTAGATGCTAGAAACACTCTGCCTTGGAGCAAAACTGCCTGTCTGAGTCGTCACCTAATCATTTACTAGATAAGTGAAACTGACTTAACCTCATTATGTCTCAGTTCCTCATCCACAAAATGGGGGTATCATAGTGTCTACCTGACAGGGTTTTATGAGAATTAAATGAATTAATATAAATAATGCTCTAACAATGTCTGAGACATAGAAAGTTCACTTTCCTATGTACACTCTCTTTCTCCTCATATACGTGTGTGTGTGTGTGCATGTTTGATCATCTCTAGTATTTAAAAGAAGATTAGTACTCTAGACACTTAGAAGTCTAGACTTGTAGCAAAAAGGACTGCAAGAGAGAAGCTTCTGCATTGTCAGTCATGTGAAACAGCTCATCACCAGCACACACATCTGAGTAAAGAGCTGCAGTGAGATCATGTGCGCTGTGGTTTTGCAGGTCACTCCTGGGCTTGTTTTTCACGTTTAATTTCACTGCTTCTCTGTGGTATTTACTACTCATATAGGAAGACTGAAAGCTCAGTTTCACAATACAGTCTCCTGTTTCTAAAACAATTTCAATCACCAATATAAGTGACTTAAAGGTATCCTGCTGAGTCTCAAGATACTTTTTAAAGTAACTTTCGAAAAGCTAGCTTCATCCCTCTTTGGAACATAATGATGACAATGATAACAACTTCAAAGACCAATATAGGTAGAGATGGTCTAATGAATGATATAGGAAGGAAATGTCACTTGTGGAATGAAACTGCTGATTTCCTTGGCAATATGAACTTCACTTTGCAATGTAAAGCCAAATACTTGTACAGACTTTCATATGAGGTTAAATAGCATAAAGAGTCTAGTAGGCCTTCAAAACACTGATCCTCTGTTCTGAGCCACTAGCTAAAAGCACCAAAAAAAAAAAAAAGAAAGAAAAGAAAGAAAAAAAAGAAGAGAGGAGGGAAGTAAAGAGAAATTAAGACACCAGGTAGAAAGACAAAGGGGCTTCCCAGGCACCTCAGTGGTAAAGAATCCGCCTGCCAAGAAGATGCAGGTTCGATCCCTGGGTCAGGAAGATCCCCTGGAGAAAGGAATGGCAACCCACTCCAGTATTCCTGCCTAGAGAATTCCATGGACAGAGGAGCCTGGTGGGCTCTAGTCCATGGGGTCACAAAGAGTCAGACATGACTTAATTAAAGACTAAAACAACAACAGAAAGACAAAGCATCCTCCACTCCTCCAGCTGTGATATGTGTTAATTCTGGCCATTCACTGAGCTTCTGGAGTGTTAGTTTTCATGTCAGGCATTGACATACAAGAAGGAAGATGCTATTCCTGCCCAGGGGGAAACAGGGCTGACAGCTTCTGTCTTTCTCATCTGCTTCCAAGATAACAATAGCCTTCTAGGGACAGAGACAAACTACCCCTAAACTTTCCATTCATTCTAAAACTTTCCATACTAAAAAGCAAAACAAAAACAAACAAAATCCTTCAAAACCCTTATCTTTAGCTGGAACAGAAGAGGGTAATGAGAGGGAAAGGGAGTATTTTACTTTTCACTATCTCTACATTTAGTATTTTTTTAAAACAAGGATTCTATATAACATTTAGAATTAAAATAATATGTAAAATTAGAATACTTCCTAACACCATACACAAAGATAAAATCAAAATGGATTAAATGTAAGACCAGAAATTATAAAACTCTTCGAGGAAAGAGTAGCTACTTGTCATCATGTAGCTACAACACTTGATGACATAAATCAAAGCAAGATCCTTTATGACCCACCTCCTAGAGTAACGGAAATAAAAAAACAACAATAAACAAGTAGGACCTGATTAAACTTAAAAGCTTTTGCACAGCAAAGGAAACTATAAGCAAGGTGAAAAGATAACCCTCAGAATGAGAGAAAATAATAGCAAATGAAACAACTGACAAAGGATTAATTTCCAAAATAAACAGCCAGCTCTACAAACAACAAATGCTGNGATTAAACTTAAAAGCTTTTGCACAGCAAAGGAAACTATAAGCAAGGTGAAAAGATAACCCTCAGAATGAGAGAAAATAATAGCAAATGAAACAACTGACAAAGGATTAATTTCCAAAATAAACAGCCAGCTCTACAAACAACAAATGCTGGAGAAGGTGTAGAGAAAAGGGAAAGCTCTTGCACTTTTGGTGGGAATGTAAACTGATACAGCCACTATGGAAGATGGTATGACGATTCCTTAAAAAACTAGCAATAAAACCTCCATATGACCTAGCAATCCCACTCCTAGGCATATACCCAGAGGAAACGAAAACTGAAAGAGACACATGTATCCCATTGTTCACTGCAGCGCTATTTACAATAGCTAGAGCATGGAAGCAACCTAGATGTCCACTGACCGATGAATGGATAAAGAAGTTGTGGTACAAATACACAATGGAACATTACTCAGCCATAAAAAGGAATGCATTTGAGTCAGTTCTAATGAGGTGGATAAACCCAGAGCCTATTATACAGTGTGAAGTAATTCAGAAAGAGAAAGGTAAATATTGTATACTAACACAGACATATGGAATCTAGAAAGATGGTACCAATGAATTTATTCTGCAGTGGCAGCAATGGACTTCCCTGGTGGCTCAGACGGTGAAGCGTCTGCCTACAATGCAGGAGACCCGAGTTCAGTCCCTGGGTCGGGAAGGTCACCTGGAGAAGGAAAAGGCAACCGGCTCCAGTATTCTTGCCTGGGAAATCCCATGGGCAGAGGAACTTGGCAGGCTACAGTTCATGAGGTTCCCCAAGAGTCGGACACGACTGAGCGACTTCACTTCACAATGGAGAACAGATATAGAGAACAGTCTTATGGACACAGGTGATGCTTCCTAAGGCCCACTTGACTTCACATTCCAGGATGTCTGGCTCTAGGTGAGTGATCAGACCATCGTGACTATCTGGGTCCTGAAGATCTTTTTTGTACAGTTCTTCTGTGTATTCTTGCCACCTCTTCTTAATATCTTCTGCTTCTGTTGGGTCCATACCATTTCTTTCCTTTATCGAGCCCAACTTTGCATGAAATGTTCCCTTGGTATCTCTAATTCTCTTGAAGAGATCTCTAGTCTTCCCCATTCTATTGTTTTCCTCTATTTCTTTGCACTGATCACTAAGGAAGGCTTTCTTATCTCTCCTTGCTATTTTTTAGAATTCTGCATTCAATGGGTATATCTTTCCTTTTCTCCTTTGCTTTTTGCTTCTCTTCTTTTCACAGCTATTTGTAAGACCTCCTCAGACAGCCAAGACAACACTTTAACCCTTCAGATCCTTATTTTATTTTCATCACTAAAGCCTTCTGATTTTCATTTTAAGAGTTCCTTTTATACTTCCCTAAATATGGTGCTCGATACACAATATTATGTAAGTACCTGTTAACTGGAAACAACTTTTAACATACTGAAGAAAGAGGAAATCTACTACATAGCTTTCACAGGTTATCTGTGCAAATCCATAAGAATATTTTACCTGTCTTCTTAACAGCTAATACATGGGATTTTATACAATATAGAATAAGAATACCAAAAGATAAAAAAGAGAGTTTTTTTAAGGTAATATTTTTCTAAAAGATTTTATAGCTTTCTTAGATAAAACTCTTAACATCTTCCCCATCTGGATAGCCAACTAGTCCATGCTGGGGTTCACAACACACTTTATTTAGAGACAATGGAGCAGAGTCTGAAATAATGCAGACAGATGTTCAAATTCTGAGATAATTTTATGAATAATTCACTCTACAAGGGAAAACAGGTTTTCTGTAGCTAAAACATTCTGAGCATTTCCCCATATACATACAAGTTGCACAAGGCCCTTTACCAGGCTCTTGACTTTGGGATATCTTAGTAAATTTTTGCTAACTCCAAAGGTAGCTACAGACTGCCCAGATAGTTTCACTTTCAGTTTTACATGTAAGACATGGGGACAGTTCTTTTCTTAAGAAGAGTTTTGTAAAACTGTAATTTTTTTTCTAATGATAGACAATTTTTAAACATTGTTTTCTGAATAGCATATGAAGATTTTAAGATCTGCACTACTTACGAAATTGTTAAAAACTGTTCTGCAAGCTTGATAAAAGGACTAGTGGAATTAGAGAGATGGAATGTTTTGTGTGTCACTATTCCACCATGTGGAAGGGTGCTCACTACATAGCTAAAAGACGCACGTAAGGGCTTTTAACTCAGCGTGTCTTCTCAAAGGGATCTTTGTTTTACTGAACAGCAGTAATTCTCCAAACCGGTGTAACTGCTTTCCAAAATGATCAGGTGTTTCCTGTATATTCTGGAAGCCCAGTCATTGGGACACTGGTTTACTCAAAATGCAGCTGGACTCTGACCTCATGCAAGTAAAAGGAACGTATAACCTGACAACTATTTACTCAGATCTGTTCATCTATTTTGTGCCAGGTATGTACTGGGGTCAAGCGTACAAAGGTACTTATGATCTCCTACACCATTTGTTCTTTAATTTCATTTACTACGTGTCTTTTAGCGGGAGTGGTAAGGAGGAGGATAACAAAACTCTGGTAGAAGAGTGAGTTAGTGTTGTGCAACAGCAGAATAAGGTGTGCCTTGTACTGCTTGGTATACAGTCAACACAATACATGTTAGCCATTACTTTTATAATGCAACAAACAGCAAATGCCAGGCAACATGCTGCAGAGGGGAATGGTGACACAGTAGCCACAAATCCACTTCTTATTCGGTCTTTCAGTAAATATTTACTATGTCCCTACCATATGCCAGGCACTGTTCCAGGCAGGGGGGACAAAACAATGTGACAAAATTAAGTGTTTCTCATGTGGAGAAAAAGGAACCCTCCCACACTGCTGGTGGGTATATAGACTGGTACAGCCACTATGGAGAACAGTACAGAGGATCCTTAAAAAACTAAAACTAGAGTCACATATGGTCTGGCAATTCCACTCCAGGGCATATCCTGGATAAAAGCCACAATTCGAAGAAATAAATGCACCCCTACGTTCAAAGCAGCACTATTTACAATAGCCAAGACACGGAAACCACGTAATGTCCACCCACAGACAAACAGCTAAAGAAGCTGTGGCACATATATGCAATGGACTGTTACTTGGCCACAGAAAAGAACAAAGTATGCCACTTTAAGAAACACAGACGGACCCACAGATGATCATACTAGCTGAAGGAAGTCTGACAAATGTCTTAAGATATCACTTACACGCAGAGGTCCACAGACACAGAAAACAAAGTCACTGTGGGTAGGGAAAGGTAATTAGAGGAGTTTGGGAATAATAGATACATACTACTATTTATAAAAGAGATAAACAAGGACCTACTATACAGTCCGATACAATATTTTATAATAACTGATAATAGAAAACAATCTGAAAAAAAAAAAATATGTGTGTTATTTAACTGAATCTCTTGCCTATATACCAGAAACGAATATAATATCCTGGTATGTGAAGTCAAGTGGGCATTAGGGAGCATCACTACAAACAAAGCTAGTGAAGATGGTGGAATTCCAGTTGAGCTATTTCAAATCCTGAAAGATGATGCTGTGAAAGTGCTGCACTCAATGTGCCAGCAAATTTGGAAAACTCAGCAGTGGCCACAGGACTGGAAAAGGTCAGTTTTCATTCCAATCCCAAAGAAGGGCAATGCCAAAGAATGCTCAAACTACTGCACAATTGCACTCATCTCACACGCTAGTAAAGTAATGCTCAAAATTTTCCAAGTCAGTCTTCAACAGCACGTGAACCGTGAACTTCCAGATGTTCAAGCTGAATTTAGAAAAGGCAGAGGAACCAGAGATATAATTGCCAACATCCTTTGGATCATCAAAAAAGCAAGAGAATTCCAGAAAAACATCTACTTCTGCTTTTCTGACTATGCCAAAGCCACTGATTGTGTGGCTCACAATAAACTGTGNGATACAATATTTTATAATAACTGATAATAGAAAACAATCTGAAAAAAAAAAAATATGTGTGTTATTTAACTGAATCTCTTGCCTATATACCAGAAACGAATATAATATCCTGGTATGTGAAGTCAAGTGGGCATTAGGGAGCATCACTACAAACAAAGCTAGTGAAGATGGTGGAATTCCAGTTGAGCTATTTCAAATCCTGAAAGATGATGCTGTGAAAGTGCTGCACTCAATGTGCCAGCAAATTTGGAAAACTCAGCAGTGGCCACAGGACTGGAAAAGGTCAGTTTTCATTCCAATCCCAAAGAAGGGCAATGCCAAAGAATGCTCAAACTACTGCACAATTGCACTCATCTCACACGCTAGTAAAGTAATGCTCAAAATTTTCCAAGTCAGTCTTCAACAGCACGTGAACCGTGAACTTCCAGATGTTCAAGCTGAATTTAGAAAAGGCAGAGGAACCAGAGATATAATTGCCAACATCCTTTGGATCATCAAAAAAGCAAGAGAATTCCAGAAAAACATCTACTTCTGCTTTTCTGACTATGCCAAAGCCACTGATTGTGTGGCTCACAATAAACTGTGGAAAATTCTGAAAGAGATGGGACTACCAGACCATTGACCTGCCTCTTGAGAAATCTGTATGCAGGTCAGGAAGCAACAGTTTGAACTGGACATGGAACAACAGACTGGTTCCAAATAGGAAAAGGAGTATGTCAAGGCTGTATATTGTCACTCTGCTTATCTAACTTATATGCAGAGTACATCATGAGAAACGCTGGGCTGGAAGCACCACAAGTTGGGATCAAGATTGCCAGGAGAAATATCAATAACCGCAGATATGCAGATGACTCCATCCTTCGCAGAAAGCGAAGAAGAACTAAAGAGCCTTCTGATGAAAGTGAAAGAGAGTGAAAAAGTTGGCTTAAAACTCAACATTCAAAAAACGAAGATCATGGCATCTGGTCCCATCACTTCATGGCAAATAGATGGGGAAACAAAGGAAACAGTGAGAGACTTTATTTTTTGGGGGCTCCAAAATCACTGCAGATGGTGATTATAGCCATGAAATATAGACGCTTGCTCCTTGGAAGAAAAGCTATGACCAACCTAGACAGCATATTGAAAAGCAGAGACATTACTTTCTAGTCAAGACTATGGTTTATCCAGTGGTCATGTATGGATGTGAGAGTTGGACTATAAAGAAAGCTGAGTGCTGTCAAATTGATGGTTTTGAACTGTGGTGTGGGAAAAGACTCTTGAGAGTCCCTTGGACTGCAAGGAGATCCAACCAGTTGATCCTAAAGACAATCAGTCCTGAGTGTTCATTGGAAGGACTGATGCTGAAGCTGAAGCTCCAATCCTTTGGCCACCTGATGTGAAGAACTGCCACAATGGAAAAGACCCTGATGCTGGGAAAGATTGAAGGAGGGAGAAGTGGATGACAGGGGATGAGATCGTTGGACGGCATCACCCACTTAATGGACATGAGTTTGAGTAAGCTCTGGGAGTTGGTGGACAGGGAAGCCTGATGTGCTGCAGTCCATAGGGTCGCAAAGAGTCTGATATGACTGAGTAACTGAACTGAACTGAATTGATAATATGATTTATAGCATTATTTGCTTAAAATGAAGACTAGCCAGCTTTAGTTCAGGTTAGGCAGGATGAACACAGGTGCTAAATTTAAAGAGGCATTTCAATTAGTTTACCCTTGGAGGTAGGTTTCACCAGCCTCTAGGTAGAGAGGGTCAACAATTGTGACACATGTCCGTAGTCCCAGCAATGATGCTAGAAATGCTTTAGCTAAGGAAATTTCTTTCAACCTACAATCCAACTGAATGTTTTCCTCTCCTAGTTTCCAGGTCTTATCCTCTCATAATCCAAAGGCTCCAGAAATCCTTCTTCCTCTAATCTTCAACTAGAGAGTTTATCACCTGCCTCTTTGGGGAAAAAAAAAATCCAACATTCACTTAAATCTAATTTTTCACCAAGATAATAAGGCTACTATGTATCATAAAAGGTACTGCAGCCCTACAAAATTATTTGCTTTGGAGAATCTATAAATAGTAACTAATTGTAGCTCAGACGGTAAAGCGTCTGCCTACAATGCAGGAGATCCAGGTTCAATCCCTGGGTCAGGAAGTTCCCCTGGAGAAGGAAATGGCAACCCACTCCAGTATTCTTGCCTGGAAAATCCCATGAACAGAGGAGCGAGCCCGGTTGGCTACAGTCCATGGGGTCGCAAAGAGTCGGACACGACTGGGCAACTTCACTTCAATTTTAAATTACAGGGCTTTAGAGGGGCTTCCCCANGGGTCAGGAAGTTCCCCTGGAGAAGGAAATGGCAACCCACTCCAGTATTCTTGCCTGGAAAATCCCATGAACAGAGGAGCGAGCCCGGTTGGCTACAGTCCATGGGGTCGCAAAGAGTCGGACACGACTGGGCAACTTCACTTCAATTTTAAATTACAGGGCTTTAGAGGGGCTTCCCCAGCGGCCCAGTGGTTAAGACTCTATGCTTCCACTGCCAGGGGCAGAGGTCCAATGCCTGGTTGGGGAACTAAGATCTTCAATATTGCCCAGCGTGGCCAAAAAAAGAAAAAACAACAAAATCCAAAAAACTACAGTGCTTTAGAACTCGGAAAGTACTTGACAGAAAACGAAATGAGGAACTGGAATAATAGATAAAAAAGCAAGTGTCATGTAAATCAGTGGGAAATATGAGACATGCATAATTCTTTCTGTATCACTGATGTCCACATGCAACCAGTAAATGACAGGAACTTTTAAACTCGTTCTGAATAGCAACCACCACCAACTTGACCAAATGCAAACATGGCATGATTATTTCCATTTTTAACCACTGAAACACCTATTCCCTAACCATAAAAGCTTTCCAATTCACAAACTTATCTTGCATGAAAAATCCTGGGCCTCTGAAGATGCTCATTAATGTCTATACAAATCACTGCAGGTGTCCCCGTGTTTTTTCCTCTAGATAGTGAACAAATTGGGGACAGTAATAAAAGTGAAGAGGAACTAAAAAGCCTCTTGATGAAAGTGAAAGAGGAGAGTGAAAAAGTTGGCTTAAAGCTCAACATTCAGAAAACGAAGATCATGGCATCCAGTCCCATCACTTCATGGGAAATAGATGGGGAAACAGTGTCAGACTTTATTTTTTTGGGCTCCAAAATCACTGCAGATGGTGACTGCAGCCATGAAATTAAAAAACGCTTACTCCTTGGAAGGAAAGTTATAACCAACCTAGATAGCATATTGAAAAGCAGAGACACTACTTTGCTGACAAAGGTCCACCTAGTCAAGGCTATTTTTTTTTTCCAGTGGTCGTGTATGGATGTGAAAGTTGGACTGTGAAGAAAGCTGAGAACCGAAGAATTGATGCTTTTGAACTGTGGTGTTGGAGAAGACTCTTGAGAGTCCCTTGGACTGCAAGGAGATCCAACCAGTCCATTCTAAAGATCAGCCCTGGGATTTCTTTGGAAGGAATGACGCTAAAGCTGAAACTCTAGTACTTTGGCCACCTCATGCGAAGAGTTGACTCATTGGAAAAGACTCTGATGCTGGGAGGGACTGGGGGCAGAAGAAGGGGACGACCGAGGATGAGATGGCTGGATGGCATCACGGACTCGATGGACGTGAGTCTGAGTGAACTCCGGGAGATGGTGATAGACAGGGAGGCCTGGCGTGCTGCGATTCATGGGGTCGCAAAGAGTCGGACATGACTGAGCAACTGAACTGAATATTTTTTTAATCATGGTCTCCTGGGTAGATAGTCTAAAATATGAACATGTTCTGATTTAAAATTATGTCTCAGGATCAGTTTTTCTGAATATTAGCTGTGTGCGCTGGGCAAGTTATTAAACGTCACTGAAGTCTTAGTTTCCTCATGTGTAATAAGAGATAATATCTATCTTACAGGATTTGCATGTGTGCTAAGTCACTTCAGT
Organism: Oreotragus oreotragus; assembly: GCA_006410675.1. Lineage (NCBI taxonomy): Eukaryota > Metazoa > Chordata > Mammalia > Artiodactyla > Bovidae > Oreotragus > Oreotragus oreotragus. The sequence goes on from SJYX01010705.1 coordinate 29,156, forward strand.
CGTGTCCGACCCTGTGTGACCCCATGGAATGTAGCCTGCCAGGCTCCTCTGTCTGGGGATTCTCCAGGCAAGAATACTGGAGTGGGTTGCTATGCCCTCCTTCTAGGGGTGCTTCCCAATTCAGGGATTGAACCCAGGTCTCCTGCATTACAGGCAGATTCTTTACTGTCTGAGCCACTAGGGAAGCCCAAGAATACTGGAGTGGGTAGCCTATCTCTTCTCCAGGGGATCTTCCCAACCCAGGAATCAAACCGAGGATCTGCTGCATAGGATAATAGGGACTAAATAACTCTTATGAGAGTTCCTAGTGTATCAGAAATATCAGCTGTTACTATTAAATATGGAATCTATGCTATATGATATTACCAGCATTTCTTATTCTTGATNAGCCCAAGAATACTGGAGTGGGTAGCCTATCTCTTCTCCAGGGGATCTTCCCAACCCAGGAATCAAACCGAGGATCTGCTGCATAGGATAATAGGGACTAAATAACTCTTATGAGAGTTCCTAGTGTATCAGAAATATCAGCTGTTACTATTAAATATGGAATCTATGCTATATGATATTACCAGCATTTCTTATTCTTGATATCATCTGATCAATAAAGTTTTGGTGAAATGGGGAAAAAAAAACTGGATTGATGGGGAGAATCAGAGTTGAAGGGAAGAGATACTAATATACCAACATATGTTAGTGGCATGAGATTATTTGTAAAGCTTCTGCTTAGTTTTGTTAGGCAGGTAGAATAGGGAAAAGGAGTCCAAAATGGCGGTGGCTACAAGACAAGGAAGGGAAAAGCCCGCGAAAACAGAACAAAAGAAGGTACGAGGACGGAAGTGAGGACCTCAGGTAAAACAAACAACACTCCTGGCTGGCACAATTTCCATAGGACAGGCCCGGGGAGAGAGAAACATATAAAAGAGGAGCCAAAGCTAGCTCTCTCTCTTTCCCACGTGCTGGGGCGCTCTTCTCCTCGTGTCTTTGGATTGACGTGCCCTCACGCCTCGAAGATGGATTTTCCTGCTATCTTCTAAATAAAATTGAGCTGTAACACTGAGCTGTACCACTGATTTGTCTAAGAGCTATAACATGGTCCATTCGAGAGCTATAACACTGTCTATCCAAGACCTGAGANCTCGTGTCTTTGGATTGACGTGCCCTCACGCCTCGAAGATGGATTTTCCTGCTATCTTCTAAATAAAATTGAGCTGTAACACTGAGCTGTACCACTGATTTGTCTAAGAGCTATAACATGGTCCATTCGAGAGCTATAACACTGTCTATCCAAGACCTGAGAGCTGTGACACGCCGAGGGGCTTTAATGTCCGTCACTCCAAATCTTCGTTGTGACAAGACAAAAAACCGAGGAACATGCTCGTGTGACAGTCTGAACACTCACCTCCCTGAAACCACCATTTAAAAAGTAGGAGTCATATAATCCTGTGCTTATATGCAGCTGTGTGGCAGCCCTCTTTCCTCAAACAGGGAACGTTATCTGTTATAGTAGGAGAAAATAAGGCCAAGGTACAAGCAATCCTGAAGCTTTCTGCAACTGTTTTCTAAAACTTGTGGTCTCTGTAATACTTCCACAATAGCGTTAGAAGTGGAGATGTGGTATTTTGAAGCACCAGGTTGGAGCCACAGTTTTGCAATTTCCGTCTCTCTCCTGTAGGGAAAGTCAACAAATCATGCTGTGCTCGGTTTTATCAAGTGAATGAGGAGGTTGGGCTGAATGTTTTCTAATGACTCCTTTAATTCAGAACTTTAATGACTCTAAAACTACATTTAAACTAAAACTCTTAAAAGACACACTTCAATTTCCAAAGTTTTCAAACTACCCCAAAGGCCCCCATTTAAATGTCTTCATCCCAACTTTTGTTAACAAATAAATCATACTGGACTAGTGAACGATCTCATTATTTATCCCTACTTGCTCCTAGGGCCCTGAGCCCTGCCCTCAGAGTCCTCCCCACAACCTAACTGGGGGTTACAGAGGAACTATGCTTTATTTTCCTTTTCCTCACAGTGAAGCAATTGAAAGAAAAATTAAATAGTGCAAAAACTACTCATTTAAATTGAAATCTGTTTACTTATGACTGTAGATACATTTAAAGACCAATAGAAAGAGGAGGGGGAAAAGTTTCCAATTACTCAATTACTCCTTCTTTATTTATTATATATGTTTTCCTGATGTGAAATTACACTTGTCATGCAATTCAAATCAGAACTGCTCTTCAGATTAAGGGTGGGGCGAGGGTGGGGAGTGGGGAAACACAAAACAAAAACCAAGCTATTCTAAGTTTGTTAGAAACCGAGTCTTTAATTGGTTTAATTCCTAATGTTTAAATGATAATAATATATGACAAAGTATATCAACTGTTACAAATATGTTACCAAGAAACTTACTTTTAAAAAAGAAGTGATTTAAGTAAAACAAAGGTTTCAATGGAAGCCACAGGAGCTAAAAGGAACAAGCACTGATATCATTTCAAACAGAAAAAGTCTAAATGTGTTTGTTTTCCTTTAAATTTTTATCCAAACAGTCAGGGGAAACTGACTTGCTTTGTTCAGTGTTTATTATTTCACCTTTCCTGAAGCTGAAATTAAAATACTTTGATAAATGGGAGTCTGGTAAACAGACCATTCAGTGTTAGGGCTTAGAACCACTAATCCATTTGCATTTCCATCTTGGCCCATTTTTCCTGAAGTTACTATTATCATGATTGTTGCTTTACATATAAAAGGGTAATAATACCTCATACAACCTTACTCCAATTCACACTTACATGGAACCAGAATGGATCTATAATACACGGAAACAAAAAGGGATAAGAAGTCTGAAAGAAAACTGCAGAAGAGAGCTATACTTTCTGGAAATACTATCATAGTACTTTACTCCACTGATATCCTATTTAACCAATCGAATTTTTATATCCCCAGTGATAAAACTGTCTCTGCCTGATGACAGAACTACTCACAAATACTTTTTTTCCCCTCTAGAGATCCACACACACCAGACCCAAACTAAACCACCAAAGTAGTTTTTCCATACTATCCAGAAGAAACGAGGCCGTTCCATTCTTGAACTTAACTCTTAAACTCGGTCTTTAAAAAAAAGGTCAGCACTGCTTTGTAGCGTCCCACACCCAAAACTACTGTAACTCGAACTTCTCTTTGTACCTCATACAGTTTCAAGAAAGTGTTAAAATAAACAGGCTAATATAAACAGGTCTACTTTTTAAATAAAGGGCTTCCCCTAAATACCAAGTTAATCTATGCAACCCCAGGAAAAGATGATGCATTTAAAAGAAATGTCTGGGAGAACCCAGAAAACTTACCAAAGTAGCATGCAAGTACAGGCATTTAGTGAATACCTGAAATATGAATATACTCATCCCCTTTTGTATGAACAGGGGCCTGCATGTGGAATGCCCCTGAAGCACCTGGAGGACTGGTGGGCCAAAGGTCATTTCCACCTCTTCATACTAGTCCCTCCTCCCTTATTATTTTCCTTATCAACACACTAATCCTTCCCTCTTTGAATATATCAGCATTTAAAAGTCATAAACTATTCATTTAATTTCATTGCTCTGTTTAATGCTATTGTCCCTGGCTCACTTTCCACTATATTCCATTGCATTTTTCACATGCTGAATATGATCTTGTGATAAGGCTGGGAACCCGACTCCTGCTCATGGTTATTTCTAAGGCAACAATTCATTAGGTTGCAAACATCCTACTGTTAGGTTTAATCCATTCACAGACCGGTGGATTGTCTGATTATCTCTATCTATCAGGTCCTTACAGAAATTAAAAATGCTCAGGAAAAGAAGGAAGGCCCTTTTTGTTACCCTTCCCACATGTGCCCTTTCCCAAACAGAAACATTCCTGGGAAAATTTTTCCAGGAAAAAGATCAAAATTTCATTTTGCAAAGCAATTTCTACCTCATTGATACAATTCTTAATTGCAATTTTATGGAAAAAAAATCATAACCTTAGTGAAATTCTAAAAATATATATTCAATTTTTACTATTGAAAAATCAGGAAAAACCAGCCAATTATCTCAAAACAATGTCATCTTTTTTTCCCCAAATGTGCAAATATCAGCTATCTCAAAACAATGTTTTACCAAGGAAGACAGGATGCGCTTGCACACACAAACGGGCATGTGTGTGTACACACAATCACAATGTAGGATATTCACTCTTCTATTTCTGGCTAAAAATATGCTCTCTAAAAGTATAAAGTGATATTCTGCACATAAAAACATATGTATTTGACAAAATATTAACTTATCTGTTTTGGCAAGAGTGAGACCAAAGGAATATAGTTGGACAAAAATAACACATTTTAATTCCTAGTACATATTTAAAAGGAAAAAAGAAAAGCTGCATAGCCAAGAAATAAAATCCAATGCTTCTAGTTGATGTTTCAAATGTAGGGTAAGTATGTAAACAAATAGATCTGCCAAAACTGTGTGGCTATGGTTCCAACACAAGAAGCACAAAGTTAAAGAGCCATACAAATTTTTGATATTTCCTGAGCTGATGCTGAAAATAACTCACAGGAAAGAGCTGCTGTTGAGATGTACGAGTCCCAGCCCCCACCCTTTAACTGTGCTTAATCTTCCTGGTGCTATGACAACCATGGAAGTGCTCATTAGGGCTACTCATTTATACTTTAATCATTATATTAAAATCCAACAAAACCACCAGATGGTAAATGTAACCCAGGAGAGACAGCTTCTAGGCTGGGTCTGAAGATTTACAACACAAATGCCATACTGGGACTAGAGATTTGAAATGCCATTCGGCTGCTCTTTAATCCCAGTTTTGTATTTAAATTAAGGAGAAAACAAAGAATGAAACCACTCTTATTGAGGCTAGAAAATGATCTAAATGCCAAATCCAATCATGTCCATTTTATAAGCCACAGGTCAAGTGTCACCATCTCTGTGAAGTCCAACTCAGACAAAGCTTGTCGTCCTATAACTCAGTCTCACTGGGCAGAAACTCCTAGGGAGTAGCACACACTTCCATCTCTGAATGCATACTGCTTGATACCGGTCAGCCTTGTGCAATAGATAAACTGAGGACTTGATAGGTTACCCAGGAAAAGCCAATTACCACACATTTTCTCTGAAGGGCTTATAATAAGAACAAACTAAAACAACAGAGGAAAAACCCGGGATGTTTCCAGGGAAAACTGTTCTGGATTATAGAATCAGGAAATCTGCTACAATTTTAAGAGGAAAATTCCACTGTATGGGCCCTACTATTTTGTGATCTGTCCCTAACTCTTTAACATCAGAGGCCCAAACTTTAGAAACTTCCTTATGGAAATCACACTTCTTAGTGAAGTGAATGAGCACTCGTCACTTGCATGCCAGAGAGAAAGGCCCACTGCCTGTTGTTTTAGATGTATTATGTCTGAAACACATCAAGGAAGAGGGTCACTGTACCCCCTCAAGAGCACTGGACTACTCCAAAGGGGCTCACCATCTTACTTCCAACAAAAATACTTCTGAGAACCCAGAGTAATGACCCGGTGGTGATCTACCTGGCAATACCTAAAGCTATGTTTCTCAGTTCAGTTCAGTTCAGTCGCTCAGTCGTGTCCGACTCTTTGCGACCCCATGAATCGCAGCACGCCAGGCCTCCCTGTCCATCACCATCTCCTGGAGTTCACTCAGACTCACGTCCATCGAGTCCATGATGCCATCCAGCCATCTCATCCTCGGTCGTCCCCTTCTCCTCCTGCCCCCAATCCCTCCCAGCATCAGAGTCTTTTCCAATGAGTCAACTCTTCTCATGAGGTGGCCAAAGTACTGGAGTTTCAGCTTTAGCATCATTCCTTCCAAAGAAATAAAGCATCTAAAATACTCTGGCTCCTTGGAAGAAAAGCTATGACGAACCTAGATAGCATATTAAAAAGCAGAGACATCAATTTGCCAACAAAGATCCGTCTAGTCAAAGCTATGGTTTTTCCAGAAGTCATGTACAGATTCAAGAGTTGGACCATAAAGAAAGTTGAGTGCCAAAGAATTGATGCTTTCGAACTGTGGTGTTGGAGAAGACTCTTGGGAGTTCCCTGGACAGCAAGGAGATCAAACCAGTCAGTCCTAAAGGAAATCAATCCTGAATGTTCATTGCAACTACTGAACTTGAAGCTCCAAAACTTCGGCCACCTGATGTGAAGAGCCAACTCGTTGGAAAAGACCTCGATGTTGGGAAAGCTTGAGAGTAGGAGAAGGGGGCATCAGAGGATGAGATGGTTGGATGGCACCACTGACTCAATGGATATAAGTTTGAGCAAACTTACGGGAGATAGTGAAGGACAGGAAAGACTGGCATGCTGCAGTCCATGGGGTCACAAAGAGCTGGACACCACTGAGTAACTGGACATCAACAATAATGTTTCTATGACATCATCCACCTTGACCTTGAGATATGGCTGCTCAACCACTCCTTACCATCCAGCCCCCTCCCTCAGTTTCTTCCACTGGCTCTTTCCTGAGGTCAGAGACTAATTAGGTGAACCACACAAAGAAGTCTGAGGAGGGTTAAGGGGAGAGGTGGGAACAGTAAAGGAGAAAGGAGGAAAAGCAAATCCAGTGCATCTAATTCCCACCCGCCCAGCCCTTCCCTTCTTGTCACTGGCAGTGCTTTGTAGTCTTTCTGAGCCCAGCCCCCAGTTTCCTCATTCTTCCTTAGCTGCCTCACCCTTTCCACAAACCCTGCTGCCTCCAAACAGCAACTCTGCTCCTGCCCTACAGGCACTCAGCTCCAGCCTGGCCAACTCTTGTNACCCGCCCAGCCCTTCCCTTCTTGTCACTGGCAGTGCTTTGTAGTCTTTCTGAGCCCAGCCCCCAGTTTCCTCATTCTTCCTTAGCTGCCTCACCCTTTCCACAAACCCTGCTGCCTCCAAACAGCAACTCTGCTCCTGCCCTACAGGCACTCAGCTCCAGCCTGGCCAACTCTTGTGCATTAGCACAAAGCACTGAGGATGAATCTACCTGGAGAGGGGCAAGGGGAGGCCAGGACAGTGATGGCTAATGTAACCCGGAGACTAAACTGGGGCTTATATCACCATCCCACAACTGTGTCTTTGAGAAATACACTAAGTTTCAAATCATCATAAACTTTTAGAACACAATCCTCTTTGAAATTGGGGGCTGTCTGCAATTCTTTCCTGAAGAGTTACAAACATGTTGTTATGAATCTGGAAATGTTAAGTTGTCAGATTCATGAAACATCTATACTCTAAAGAGGGAGACCATACAGGCTACTCCAAGCTTGGCAAATGTCTGTTTACTAATCCAGAATCTGCTTGGTTATCTAAGTAGACTGTAAAACTAGTGAGTTTCTGTGAACCAGTCCCCTCTACAAGATCCAGAACCTCTTCTCCAAGGCCTAAGAAACTGTTAAAGACACTTTTTTGATTCACTTCAGCAGAAAAATTTTAAAGAGCTCATTTGTGTTTTTTCTTATCATTTTAGAAGCACAGGGTGTTGAATTTTAATTACTCTAAAATACAGATCTTTATTTTCAACAGCCAGATTGTCAAACAAGATTTCCACTTGGATCCACTCAGCTCACCTGAAACAGATGCCTCACTTCTCATTTACCTCATTTTGGGGGTAGCCAGGTATCCTCCTCGGGAGGCTTGAATTCTCCTTTCTCTTTCCACGCGCAATGTTGTTTACACAAGGTACGACCTCCCAAGCAACACTGTTAGTCTGGCCCTGTGACTGAAGGCTTTTGATTCAGCTGGCACATTTTAGGACTCCCCAGCCTGCTCAGGCCTCCCTGCGCCAGGCCTAAACAAAAATCTCCATGGAAAGCAAAATTCAAAAGCAGAGCTCACCCACTCTTTGCCAGGCTGCCCTACTTGACAGCTTCAACCTGTCCAAAGCCGCCCTCGGTTTCCTGTGGCCTTGAGGGAAAGCCCTTCTTATGAACGCCATCCGGCCGCACTGGCTGGATGTGTACATTAACCCCTGCCATCCTCGTTCGCCCCTGACCAGAGCAGCACTGCCCTAAGGGCATAAGAAGCAAACCAGATGAAGAGCAAGTTCCAGAAGTTTACAGTTTGTATTACAGATAATCACAAACCCTTCAGATCAAGTCTGAGGGTCAACAGAAAACTTAACACTAAGGGTCAAACCTCCAATTTCAAGGAAAAAAAGACTTCATCTTAGCTAAGGATAGGAGTATGTCACAAAGCCCTGATGGTTCAGATGGTACCTGCAACACAGGAGACCCGGGTTCAGTCTCTGGTTCAGGAAGATCCCCTGGAGAAGGGAATGGTAACCCACTCCAGTATTCTTGCCAGGAGAATTCCACAGAGGAGCCTGGTGGGCTACAGTCCATGGGGTAACAAAGAGTCGGACATGACTCAGTAACTAACACTTTCCCCTAGATGGTTATCTGGCACCTCAAATCCAACATATCCCAAAAGCAAACTCACTACCCTTATTCCAAACCTAATCCTATCTCAATTGTTGGCATCCACTCATTGCTCAAGCAGAGAAGGCGATAGCACCCCACTCTAGTACTCCTGCCTGGAAAATCCCATGGACGGAGGAGCCTGGTGGGCTATACAGTCCACGGGGTCACGACTGAGTGCCTTCACTTTCACTTTTCACTTTCATGCGTTGGAGAAGGAAATGGCAACGCACTCCAGTGTTCTTGCCTGGAGAATCCCAGGGACAGAGGATCCTGGTGGGGTGCCATCTATGGGGTCACACAGAGTCGGACACGACTGAAGCGACTTAGCAGCAACAGCATGTCACAAAGAAGCCAAATTCGTCCCTTCCACATACACACATACACAATAACACACAAAACCTTGTTAAAAGGAGGGCAGTACCAGCAGAAACTAACATAGCATTGTAAAGGAACTATCCTCCAATAAAAAATTATTCAAAAGGAGGGCAGCATCAACAAAACTGTTCCATGGTGAGATGAGCAGGCATGAAAATAGAAAACAGACTTTTTTAAAAAGTTGGATACTTTATTCCCCATTGAAATATTTATGCCAAGGGAGAGGTTTTCACCTAGGTACTAACATTCAGAGTGCTGCTAAGTCACCTCAGTTGTGTCCAACTCTGTGCGACCCCATAGACGGCAGCCCACCAGGCTCCCCCTTCCCTGGGATTCTCCAGGCAAGGACACTGGAGTGGGTTGCCATTTCCTTCTCCAATGCATGAAAGTGAAAAGTCAAAGTGAAGTCACTCAGTCGTGTCAGACTCTCAGTGACGCCATGGACTGCAGCCTACCAGGCTCCTCCATCCATGGGATTTTCCAGGCAAGAATACTGGAGTGGGGTGCCACTGCCTTCTCCGAACATTCAGAGTAGACAGCTGTAAACAGGATGGAGTCAGATTTAGAAAAGTTAAGGCAAAGGAGGTAAGCCTTTTTGGGTTAAAGGAGGAAGGGCAGAGAGGATTATGAGCAAAGGAAAGTGCCAAGAGAGCATCTGAAAGGTAAAAGAACAATTTATTTAACTTGGTGCAACAACTAAGATTTTGCTTAATTTGATTTATTCAATTCATCCAATAATCCTTTTTTTTTTTTTGAGGCTCTACTATGTGCCACACGTGTTAATATTTCTACAGAAGTCCTATTTTAAGAACTAAGCACTCAAAGGCTTGAAGTTAGAAACCTAAGAAAGAATATAAAGACTTCCAAAATGGTCTGTGTGCTTTGTGTTAAAACACAAAACACTTTCAACACAATGCCAAGGCTCCCTTTGTGACTAGGGAGAGAGAAGGAAGCTGCTCCCCTTTGCCCTTCTTTCGCTCATTCTTCCATTTAGTCAACCAAACCTACTGATCCCTACTAAGACCCTTGGCCTCATGCAAGACAAAAAGATACGACCAGAACTCTTCATGAAGCCTGAAACCAAACACCAATCAGGCATGGCAATAAACAATTCTACCATAAAGAAGACTGAGATAAAGGACACCACAGCATCAAAGCATAACTGGGAGATCAGAATAGGAGGTAAGCACGTCGTACTAGTTCACCGTGGAAGCTTCAGAAAGCAAAGGATTGCTGAGCTGGACCATCAAGGACAAACAAGGTTTCAAAAAAGACAGATGAAGCAGGCACACTAGGGGTAGAAGTATGTATACAAAAGTGAGAAAGGCAGGAGTTATGTTTCTCCTGCCTTTCTTCTATCTCCTCTGAAGTTAGTAATTAGCCTTCAGCAAGTAAAATAAATAATCCTCAAAGAGTAGTGAATTTTGCAAATTTAGAGGTTTTATCTGACAAGGGCACCAAAGTTAAAGGGCACACATAGATTTCAAAAACTTCACAGATTTCTTATACCTAGCAAATAAACCTCATTGACTTGGACAACTCCATCCTCTAGGGTCGTGCTCTGTACTCCAAGTTGGTACTTTTAAGTCAACGACTTAAAGGTTACATTGCAAACACCCATCCTGACTACATGATAAAAAGAGACTGCACTTTGGAAATAACAATATATGCTTAACTAAACCACTCTCTCAAATTGGGTCATTTGTAGAGACGTGATGAACCTAGAGAGAGTTATACAAAATGAAGTAAGTCAGAAAGAGAAAAACAAATATTGTATATTAACCCATATATGTGGAATCTAGAAAAATGGTACAGATGATCTTATTTGCAGAGCAGAAACAGATGCAAATGTAGAGAACTATATGGATATCAAGGAGCAAAATAGGGATTGGAGGAATTGGAAGACTGGGATTGACACGTGTATACTATTGATACGATGTATAAAATAGATAACTAATGAGAATACAGTGTATAGCACCAGAAATTCCACTCAATGCACTGTGGTGACCTGAATGGGAAGGAAGTCCAAAAGGGAGGGGATATAATGTATGAAAGTGAAAGTGAAGTCACTCAGTCATGTCTGACTCTTCATGACCCCATGGACTGTAGCCTACCAGGCTCCTCCATCCATGGGATTCTCCAGGCAAGAATACTGGAGTGGGCTGCCATTTCCTTCTCCAGAGGATCTTCCCGACCCAGTGATCGAACCCGGGTCTCCCGCATTGCAGGCAGACACTTTAACCTCTGAGCCACCAGGGAAGCCTGATATAATGTATAGGTATAGCTTATTCATTCTGCTGTATAGTAGAAACTAATGTAACACTGTAAAGCAACCATACGCCAATAAAAATTAATTAAAAAATAAAATGAAATAAACCACTCTCTTGCCAAGTTACCTGTCCCCACCTATGAGATCTCAACCTATCTCACAGGGTTGCTGAGGGTTAATTTCAGTGATACACGAGTCTGTCTGACACCTAAGTGTTACCTGGAACGCTGGTGTCTGGGTCCAAGTTGGAGCTGGCCGTCTGGAGCTTCATACGGCTCCTCTACCTCATACACATTTGCATCAGTGTCCTCCACACTGCTGGAATTCTGCTGTTCCAACTCGGGAGTTTTCCCCCTAGCCATAACAAATGGCAAGTTCTCATACTCTGGAATTTCCTCATAATGGCGTATATTTTCATACTCCGGTGCACAGTCACTGGTAACAGATTTGCAAGGTGCCTGCGAGGACGACTCCCTGGAGAGCATTTGGTCATCCAGAGACTCGGCTCTTGGTCCATTAGCTGCACTGGTATGGCCCCGCAACTTCTTCCTCTTCTTCTGGGACTCTAGACTATAGTTATCTGTCGAATATGCCTTGATGGGTTTACTTCTCTTCTCTACCAACAAGCCATGCCAATTGCTCTCACTCCCTTTTTGCTCCCCACCTGCCAGGCTGCCTGAGGTTGTATCTCCAAGTTGGCTATTCTTGGACCAAAATTTCTGGAAATCACTCTTCATGAAACAGATGGACAGCTTCATATTGAGCAACTTCTTTAAAGAGTTCTTCTTGTGAGAGTCTTTGCAAGGCTTAGTGCACCTTTCCACATCCATAGCAGATAATGATTTTGCTCTAGGCTTGGTCAGGGCACTGGGAGTCTCACTGTTTGAGGATATTGTGACGGACTTTAAGGATTCTGGGGCCCCTGAAAAGGGGATAATGGGATGAGGTAATTTCCACACTGGCTTCTCTGAAGCCCGTTTAGGCATATCAAAGGAGGATGACATACCATTGTTTGGGGCACATAAATGCTGCACGTGATCTCTTTCTAGACCCTTCTCTGAATCTTTTTCTTCATTTGAGGGGTAAGAACTTTTCTCCACAAGCTCCTCAGAGGCAGCCTTTTTAAGTACTCCGACAGCAGGCAAACTGTGTCTTTGAGGTTTTTTGGGGGCAACTTTTGAGGAACTTTCACCTTTTATCATAGATTCCTTTTGCATTTGAGGGGCAGACACTCCCGGGTTAGAGGCAGTAGGCAAATGTTCACTGCAGGTTAATTTGAGCTGCTTGGGCAGGCTCATAGATAGAGTACTGCATCTTATAAAACTGGTTCCTTTGTCCTCGGCAAGTGACATACCAGAACTATCTCCTGACTTGTCGTCAGAACTCAAGTTAGAGTCTGTTTCTAAAGGAGGTGCCATTTTTTCAGAGGAAAATGTTTCAGGACATATGGCTTTCTGTGAATAGACCGAGTTTTGTCTGTCACCAGTGAGGTCCACATTCAATTCACCTTTATTTTCTGGCTTCACTTTATCCACCTGTTCCTGGTTACACAAAGCAGTCTGATGAAAGACACTGATTTTATTGTTTTTCAAACTATCTTCGAAAAGATGAGGCAAGCTGTCTACATTCTCTGGTTCTTCAGTACTTTCACTAGGAGTATCTATATGTCTCTGGCGTAAGAGGCGTGCAACACGTGTTTTTCTGGGCTTGGGAGTTGGAAATTTGGGAGTACATGGCACTAAGTGGATTTCCAAGGGACCAAGGTCTTTGGCTTCTGATTTCTTACTATCTCCATCTGAAGATAAGAAAGGACTCCTTTTTTCATTTTCTAGAGCTTCCTGTTCAGATGAATGATAGCAAGTGTTGCTTTTTTCACTGTCATTCTGATTAGTTTCAAAATTTTGAAATTCAGTGCTAGGAAGTTGTAGGTGGCAAGGGTGATGATTAGAAACATTTTCAAAGCTGGACAGGGAAGGTGACAAATCCGCAAATTCAATGCTGAATTGTCTGTGGGAATTACAGGCATCACTCATTTCTGGACTGTCTGTGGATCTGTGTTTCTGGGTGAAAAGAAAGGGTGACGTTCGTTGTGTTAAAACATCTTTGAGCTTCTCTTCGAGGATGCTTGCCTTTAAAACTACTTTACTCTGGCTCTTGACCCTTTCACCAAGAGAATCACATTTATGCAGATTTTTTACAGCTGAAGGGGACTCACCAATTTTGTTATTTTCTAAATTCTCATGCATTTCCAGGGGCCCTAAGACAAGCTGCTTGACACACAAATTCTCTCTGTTCTCAAGCTTATGGTCACATCCAGGATGGCAGGAACACACTGGTAAAATATAATCACTGCTCGGATGCCCTCTGTTTTTGCAGTTCGAGTTGTCAGTACTTTCAGAGAATTCCTGTGTATGTTCTTCCAAGTTCACGACGATTTTCCTTGATGTTGACTGTGTGATGTCCTGGACAGGTGAGGCCTTCAGAACTTTTGGTNGCAACCCACTCCGGTATTCTTGCCCAGGAAATGCCATGGACGGAGGAGCTGGGTGGGCCACAGGAGTCCACGCGGTCACAGAGTCGGACAAGTCTGAGCGCGCACACACACACATATTCAGCAGAGGATATGTAGAATGTATGGCACACAACATGCCATGCCCCTTACAAAGAACTACATCACCCAGTTTATCACTCAGTCCTTGCAACAGCCCTGTAAAGGAGGTATCATTAGTCCCTATTTTTGAAAGAGGGAACTGAGGTTAGAACAGTGACTTGCATAGTCACAAAGCTGGTTCAGGGGCGAAGGGAAAGGGCAGAGTCCAAGGCTGGCCTCCTCTGCCCCCTGCACCCTGCCCCCTGTCCCCCTCCCTGCCCAGCCAGGGAGAGCATGCAGAGGCTGAGCTGCTGCTGCTCTGCCTCACTTGGGAAATAAACAAGAAGAATTCTTCTCATCATTTGGTGAGTTGGTGACATTTCGTTTGACAAAGAATCTAGGAAAAGCCTCTCCTGGGACCAGTTTTGGGCCTAGGCTGTGATAATATTGCTTTATTGAAAAAGGATGCTAGGAACTGAGCTCCGGATGGCCTTTTACTTGGAATAATTTATGCAGGAAATGAGAAATAATTTTTTTTTAAAAGAAACACACATTGATCTACACATGGTCACAAAGATAGACGTGACGGCAATACACACACACACACGAATAATCCCAGAGACACAGACATGCAAAGGCATAAATTCCAGTTCTCCGTCAAGACCGTGGCCACACACCCTGTAAAACACCGAAAGATTGCAAGTGTGGTCAGTTCAGAGCCCTGTGGACACACCCACTTGCAAAACAGTCTGATGGCTGTGACTTCCCCTCCATGCCTTCCAGGGGAAATTGCGATTTTCCCCACACATGTAAATTTCAGTCATTAAGGGACGCACAGGAAGCTTGACATTGAAGAAATTAATCTCTCCCTGCCTCCCTGCCCTTCGCAGGGCCCTGTTCCCTCCTGTGATGATCACACAGCGTCTGGAGAGGCTGCCTATCAGATGACCCACGCCCCAGGCACCAAGTCCCCACTCTGGATTCACACCGCCTGCATCTCCGAGGCTTCGGTCATAAACCAGTGCCTGAAGGACCACAAAGGAACCAGGAAAAGGCTGAGAAATGAAACGTCTGTAAAATTCTCATTTGGATACCTTTCAGAAATGAATCTCAGATACAGAAGGAATGGGAAAGGAGTTTTATTTAAAATATCTCCCTCCCTAGACTGCCTGGGAAGGGCTGGGATTTCAAAGGAAAGCTGAAAGTCAAGAATTCCCCTCCAGCCATGGTGATTTTGACCTGGGCTGAGAGCAGCACCCAGGATCCCTGTTCTTGTGGAATCAGCAACTGAGGAGCTCAGAGAGGCCAGGAACTGCACCAGAAGTCAGGACACTTGGGTTCTGTCCACCACCCTCCTGGCTGAGCTCGGGATGTGACCCTGGGCACATCACCATCTGGTCTCAGTTTCTCCATCTATAAAGTAAGAAGTTTAGGACTGTGACTTCCCTGGTAATCCAGTGGTTAAGAATCTGCCTGCCAAGGCAGGGGACATGGGTTCGATCCCTGGTCTGTGAAGATTCCATATGCTGTGGGGCAACTAAGCCTGTGTGCCACAAGTACTGGAATGCGTGCCCTAGAGCCCATGGTCTGCAACAGGCAGGAGCCCGAGAACCACAGCGAGAGAGTAGCCC
Organism: Oreotragus oreotragus; assembly: GCA_006410675.1. Classification (NCBI taxonomy): domain Eukaryota; kingdom Metazoa; phylum Chordata; class Mammalia; order Artiodactyla; family Bovidae; genus Oreotragus; species Oreotragus oreotragus. The sequence continues at coordinate 44,472 of SJYX01010705.1, forward strand.
CTGCTCGCCACAGCTGGAGAAAGCCCAAGCACAGCAGTGAAGACCCAGCACAGCCAAAAGTAGAGGCAGAAAGATAGGACTGGATGGTCACTTCCGCTGTGGTCTCATCAGGTGAATCGTGGCTCTGCCTTCTGCTGCCGTCTCATCAGGTGAATCGTGGCTCTGCCTTCTGCTTGCGTGCTCTGTCGTGTCCAACTCTTTTCAATCCCGTGGACTACCGCCCGCCAGGCTCCTCTGTCCATGGGGTTTCCAAGAACACTGGCATGGGTTGCCATTTGCTACTCCAGGGCATCTTCCCCACCCAGGGACCGAACCCAAGTGTCTTGCATCTCTTGCACTGCCAGGTGGACTGTTTGCCACTGTGCCACCTGGGAAGCTTGGCCAGCTGCTAATGAGACCTCGAGCACCTCTGTGTACCCACAATGATTATATATCCCAAAGCGTGTCCAGCTAGCTTTAAACATTTTGCTTGAGCTAGACAGTGACTTTGTGAAGTTGGTAGTACTGGAATCAATACACCCGTTCGACAGATGGAATATCAAAACTGAGACTTCGAGTATCTTGGCCAAGGTCACAAAAAGAATCAGTGTTCATTCAACTTTGTTAGGTAGGTCGAATAGGGAAACGGAGTCCAAAATGGTGGTGGCTAAAAAACAAGGAAGGTCAAAGGAAGGTCNAGATGGAATATCAAAACTGAGACTTCGAGTATCTTGGCCAAGGTCACAAAAAGAATCAGTGTTCATTCAACTTTGTTAGGTAGGTCGAATAGGGAAACGGAGTCCAAAATGGTGGTGGCTAAAAAACAAGGAAGGTCAAAGGAAGGTCCGAGGACCAGAGTGAAGACTTCAGGTAGAACAAACAGCACTCCTGGCTAAGCCAGTTTGTGCTCTCTCTCTCCCTCTCCCGCGTGCGTGCGCTCTTTCTCTCTCTCTCCCTCTCCCGAGTGCGTGCGCTCTTTCTCTCTCCCTCTCCGGCGTGCGTGCGCTCTTTCTCCCTCTTTCTCTCTCCCTCTCCGGCTCTCTCTCTCCCTCTCCCGCGTGCGTGCGCTCTTTCTCTCTCTCCCTCTCCCGCGTGCGTGAGCTCTTTCTCTCTCTCTCTCTCTCCCTCTCCCGTGTGCGTGCGCTCTTTCTCTCTCTCCCTCTCCCGTGTGCGTGCGCTCTTTCTCTCTCTCCCTCTCCCGCGTGCGTGCGCTCTTTCTCTCTCTCCCTCTCCCGCGTGTGTGCGCTCTTTCTCCCTCTCTCTCTCTCTCTCCCTCTCCCGCGTGCGTGCGCTCTTTCTCTCTCTCTCTCTCTCTCTCTCTCCCTCTCTCTCCCGCGCGCTCCTTCAAGTCTTTGGGTTGGCATGCCCTCACGCTTCCGAGGATGGATTCTCCTGCTAGCTTCTAAATAAAATCGAGCTGTANCTCTCTCTCTCCCTCTCCCGCGTGCGTGCGCTCTTTCTCTCTCTCTCTCTCTCTCTCTCTCCCTCTCTCTCCCGCGCGCTCCTTCAAGTCTTTGGGTTGGCATGCCCTCACGCTTCCGAGGATGGATTCTCCTGCTAGCTTCTAAATAAAATCGAGCTGTAACACTGATTTGCCTAAGAGCTATAACACGGTTTGTCCAAGATCCGACAGCTGTGACAAGCCGAGGGCTCTAATGTCCGTTGCTCCAAATCTTTCTTGTGACTAGACAAAGAAGCGGAGAACATACACTCGCGTGACAACTTACAAGAAGTTTAAATCTTCCCTTGGACATCACTCTCTATTAAAAAGGAAAAAAATGTACAACATACCTTGGAAACCCTGAAATTTGCTCTGGAAAATATTTGTTTCTTTTGGCCAGCTTGGACTTGTTAAGTAAAAACTGTGATTTCAAAGCTTCTGCTGCCTTTTTGCACAGCTTGGGGTGGAGGCCCAGGGCAGGTGTTTTTTCATTTAGGAAAAAGGTTTAAGGTCTTCTGGCTGTTAAAGGGGAAGCCAGGCCCACTCCAGGAGGGGAAAGAGGAAAACAAAAGGGAACTCAACTGTTATTCACTCATTCAGCAAATGTTTATTGAGTGTCTGCTATGTGCCAGGAACTGTTCACAATTATTAACAAAACAGATAAAAATCTCAGCATTCATGGGGTTTACTTTCTGGTCTGGCCGAGATGGGAGTGGTGGACACGTGATAACAAGGCAGTAAATAAAATACACAGGGTCAGATAACAAGGGCAAAGGAAAAAAGGTAAATGAAAGAGAGTGTGGGGAAGTTAAAAAGTCTCCACTCACTTCCAACAAATCTAGGCTAGAGCCTTACAAAGATAGAGGAGCATAATACTCAGAGCAGAGGGAGGAGCAGGAAGGTGCTGGTTGGGAGAACAGGCAAAAAGGTGGCAAGCCAGGCTGTGAAGGAGAAAATGGACAGTGAAGAGGAACTTCTGTGAGGATTCAGTTTAGGAGAGGTATTTAAAGACCTTGCTATCTCTTATATCAAGTTTAACTTGTTCTGCCCCCTGCCCTAGAGCCATATCCCCTCCTCTGGCATCTCCTGGGGCTGGGACCACTGGTACCTGCCTTGGCCACAAAGTTTAAGGGTGCTCCACAAAGTTTGAAGTGAAGTGAAGTCGCTCAGTCGTGTCCGACTCTTTGCGACCCCATGGACTGTAGCCTACTAGGCTCTTCTGTCCATGGGATTTTCCAGGCAATAGTCCTGGAGTGGATTGCCATTTCCTTCTCCAGGGGATCTTCCCAATGGGGATGAAATCAGGACCCATAAGTGTGCTTAGACACATTTGAATTTAACTCAAAAGGAAGAATCAGTAATACTGATTCTGCCAGTGTTGAAAATGTTGATGCTTTGTTTATCATGCATTTTTGTCACTAATTTGGAGGTCTAAAAATATTGCATTAAAATATGTTTTCTCTTGATTGCTGAGTTTGGGGGCACCCTCTTAAAGTTATGGGTTTCCCAGGTGGCTCAGTGGTAAAGAATCTGCTTGCCAGTGCAAGAGACTTGGGTTTGATCACTGGGTTGGGAAAATCCCCTGGAGAAGGAAATGGTGACCCACTCCAGTATTCTTGCCTGGAGAACCTCATGGGCAGAGGAGCCTGGCGGGTCGCAAAGGTCCATGGGGTCATAAAAGAGTTGGACATGATTTAACAACTAAACAACAACAACTTAAGGTTATGCCTGGGCTTAGACCCTGGCTGCAGACCTGAAAGGGGGCACAGTTAGCCATCTGCTGCCTGGGGTGGGTGAGCCTGCACCAGTAAAAATGTACCCAGGCAGCAGCTTTGTTACAAGAAAGACGGAGATAGGGCCCTGCCCACACTGGAGAGAGCTGTGCTGGGGGGCCGAGGAGGCCGCATGCCTAGGAGCCCAGGACCAAGGGAGGAAGCGGAGCAGGGCTTTCTGCTGGAAAAGACCCTGAAGCAAAACAAGACCAGGAGAACCTAACGCCCCTTCTCTCTGGGACCCCACAGAACCTGGGCTTTCCACAGTGTGGGAGGACATCTCCAGCTGTTCTGTGGGGATGTTCACAGGAACAGTGGGTTTGGGGGACATGCGGGTGGTTTGTTCTGTGGGGATGTCCACCAGAATGGTGGGGCTTGGGGGACACATGGCTAACTGCACCCCCTTTCAGCTCTGCAGCCAGGAGCCCACCATAGTAATTAAACCATGAAGGCACCAGAGTCCATCCCTCGGGAGTGCTGGGGACGGAGCGCGGGCAGTCCCAGAGCACCCCCGTGGTCACGAGACCCTGACCAGCCATCCTGCATAGCCGGAAGGCGAGGGGAGGGTGGTCTCTAATTGCCTTGCCTTCACGGGAAAGGAGGGGGTAGCACCTTGTTACAGTGTCTGCCCACAAGAGTGTGAGCCCCCTGAGGACAGGGAGTGGGCAGGGTGGTTGTCAGAACAAAAGGGGAGGTTCCACAGAGGAGGATCAGCGTCCAGGATCACATCCACAGACCTGCCTCCAGGGGGCTGTTGGGTGGGCCCAGCCAATCTGCTTTCCTCACTGCTCCCTGCTTCTCTCCAGTGCGCTCCAAACCCTAGGGCCTTCGATGAGTCACCTTTGTGTTCACAAACACTTTTATTATTGACATAAATAAGTCAGCTATTTGAGACCTCTCGAGTCCTGAAGAACTTTCCAGGCGTATGTCTCATAACTCTCCTTCAACAACCTCTAGATCAGGGCTGGCAAACTACACCCAGGCCAAATCCTGAGGCTGCCTGTTTTTTGTAAATAAAGTTTTATTGGCACACGGCCCCGCTGTTCCTTTACTCTGGCCTAGGTCTACTTTCCACACGCTGTTCCTTTACTCTGGCCTAGGTCTACTTTCCACACCAGTGGCAGTTGAGCAGCTGCGACACAACATAAAACCTGAACTATTTACTGTCTGAAACGTTCCATAAAATGCGGAGCTGGTCTATGTTGCAGGTAAGCTGTGCTCATCTCCTCACAGCCTCTGCGGGGCCTGCTGCTTTCCAGGATGAAGATGCTATATTTCCCTGCTCTAGTCGCTGGAATATGGCTCATTCTTCAAGGGCTCAGGTGAAACATTCTTCATCATGTGATGTCTCCTGGACTCCTGCACAGAGTGGCTCACTCTTCTGTACAGCCGTGACCCATTGTTAGGGTGACCATGTACAAGGTACCACCAAAGCTGAACAATTTTGACAGGGGAGGAGAGCACGATTAATAATTACACAAACACTTCAGGCTTCAGGGCTTCCCTGGTGGCTCAGATGGTAAAGAATCTGCCTGCAATGCAGGAAACCCAGGTTCGATCCCTGGGTTGGGAAGATCCCCNTCGTACTAGTTCACCGTGGAAGCTTCAGAAAGCAAAGGATTGCTGAGCTGGACCATCAAGGACAAACAAGGTTTCAAAAAAGACAGATGAAGCAGGCACACTAGGGGTAGAAGTATGTATACAAAAGTGAGAAAGGCAGGAGTTATGTTTCTCCTGCCTTTCTTCTATCTCCTCTGAAGTTAGTAATTAGCCTTCAGCAAGTAAAATAAATAATCCTCAAAGAGTAGTGAATTTTGCAAATTTAGAGGTTTTATCTGACAAGGGCACCAAAGTTAAAGGGCACACATAGATTTCAAAAACTTCACAGATTTCTTATACCTAGCAAATAAACCTCATTGACTTGGACAACTCCATCCTCTAGGGTCGTGCTCTGTATTCCAAGTTGGTACTTTTAAGTCAACGACTTAAAGGTTACATTGCAAACACCCATCCTGACTACATGATAAAAAGAGACTGCACTTTGGAAATAACAATATATGCTTAACTAAACCACTCTCTCAAACTGGGTCATTTGTAGAGACGTGATGAACCTAGAGAGAGTTATACAAAATGAAGTAAGTCAGAAAGAGAAAAACAAATATTGTATATTAACCCATATATGTGGAATCTAGAAAAATGGTACAGATGATCTTATTTGCAGAGCAGAAACAGATGCAAATGTAGAGAACTATATGGATATCAAGGAGCAAAATAGGGATTGGAGGAATTGGAAGACTGGGATTGACACGTGTATACTATTGATACGATGTATAAAATAGATAACTAATGAGAATACAATGTATAGCACCAGAAATTCCACTCGATGCACTGTGGTGACCTGAATGGGAAGGAAGTCCAAAAGGGAGGGGATATAATGTATGAAAGTGAAAGTGAAGTCACTCAGTCATGTCTGACTCTTCATGACCCCATGGACTGTAGCCTACCAGGCTCCTCCATCCATGGGATTCTCCAGGCAAGAATACTGGAGTGGGCTGCCATTTCCTTCTCCAGAGGATCTTCCCGACCCAGTGATCGAACCCGGGTCTCCCGCATTGCAGGCAGACACTTTAACCTCTGAGCCACCAGGGAAGCCTGATATAATGTATAGGTATAGCTTATTCATTCTGCTGTATAGTAGAAACTAATGTAACACTGTAAAGCAACCATACGCCAATAAAAATTAATTAAAAAATAAAATGAAATAAACCACTCTCTTGCCAAGTTACCTGTCCCCACCTATGAGATCTCAACCTATCTCACAGGGTTGCTGAGGGTTAATTTCAGTGATACACGAGTCTGTCTGACACCTAAGTGTTACCTGGAACGCTGGTGTCTGGGTCCAAGTTGGAGCTGGCCGTCTGGAGCTTCATACGGCTCCTCTACCTCATACACATTTGCATCAGTGTCCTCCACACTGCTGGAATTCTGCTGTTCCAACTCGGGAGTTTTCCCCCTAGCCATAACAAATGGCAAGTTCTCATACTCTGGAATTTCCTCATAATGGCGTATATTTTCATACTCCGGTGCACAGTCACTGGTAACAGATTTGCAAGGTGCCTGCGAGGATGACTCCCTGGAGAGCATTTGGTCATCCAGAGACTCGGCTCTTGGTCCATTAGCTGCACTGGTATGGCCCCGCAACTTCTTCCTCTTCTTCTGGGACTCTAGACTATAGTTATCTGTCGAATATGCCTTGATGGGTTTACTTCTCTTCTCTACCAACAAGCCATGCCAATTGCTCTCACTCCCTTTTTGCTCCCCACCTGCCAGGCTGCCTGAGGTTGTATCTCCAAGTTGGCTATTCTTGGACCAAAATTTCTGGAAATCACTCTTCATGAAACAGATGGACAGCTTCATATTGAGCAACTTCTTTAAAGAGTTCTTCTTGTGAGAGTCTTTGCAAGGCTTAGTGCACCTTTCCACATCCATAGCAGATAATGATTTTGCTCTAGGCTTGGTCAGGGCACTGGGAGTCTCACTGTTTGAGGATATTGTGACGGACTTTAAGGATTCTGGGGCCCCTGAAAAGGGGATAATGGGATGAGGTAATTTCCACACTGGCTTCTCTGAAGCCCGTTTAGGCATATCAAAGGAGGATGACATACCATTGTTTGGGGCACATAAATGCTGCACGTGATCTCTTTCTAGACCCTTCTCTGAATCTTTTTCTTCATTTGAGGGGTAAGAACTTTTCTCCACAAGCTCCTCAGAGGCAGCCTTTTTAAGTACTCCGACAGCAGGCAAACTGTGTCTTTGAGGTTTTTTGGGGGCAACTTTTGAGGAACTTTCACCTTTTATCATAGATTCCTTTTGCATTTGAGGGGCAGACACTCCCGGGTTAGAGGCAGTAGGCAAATGTTCACTGCAGGTTAATTTGAGCTGCTTGGGCAGGCTCATAGATAGAGTACTGCATCTTATAAAACTGGTTCCTTTGTCCTCGGCAAGTGACATACCAGAACTATCTCCTGACTTGTCGTCAGAACTCAAGTTAGAGTCTGTTTCTAAAGGAGGTGCCATTTTTTCAGAGGAAAATGTTTCAGGACATATGGCTTTCTGTGAATAGACCGAGTTTTGTCTGTCACCAGTGAGGTCCACATTCAATTCACCTTTATTTTCTGGCTTCACTTTATCCACCTGTTCCTGGTTACACAAAGCAGTCTGATGAAAGACACTGATTTTATTGTTTTTCAAACTATCTTCGAAAAGATGAGGCAAGCTGTCTACATTCTCTGGTTCTTCAGTACTTTCACTAGGAGTATCTATATGTCTCTGGCGTAAGAGGCGTGCAACACGTGTTTTTCTGGGCTTGGGAGTTGGAAATTTGGGAGTACATGGCACTAAGTGGATTTCCAAGGGACCAAGGTCTTTGGCTTCTGATTTCTTACTATCTCCATCTGAAGATAAGAAAGGACTCCTTTTTTCATTTTCTAGAGCTTCCTGTTCAGATGAATGATAGCAAGTGTTGCTTTTTTCACTGTCATTCTGATTAGTTTCAAAATTTTGAAATTCAGTGCTAGGAAGTTGTAGGTGGCAAGGGTGATGATTAGAAACATTTTCAAAGCTGGACAGGGAAGGTGACAAATCCGCAAATTCAATGCTGAATTGTCTGTGGGAATTACAGGCATCACTCATTTCTGGACTGTCTGTGGATCTGTGTTTCTGGGTGAAAAGAAAGGGTGACGTTCGTTGTGTTAAAACATCTTTGAGCTTCTCTTCGAGGATGCTTGCCTTTAAAACTACTTTACTCTGGCTCTTGACCCTTTCACCAAGAGAATCACATTTATGCAGATTTTTTACAGCTGAAGGGGACTCACCAATTTTGTTATTTTCTAAATTCTCATGCATTTCCAGGGGCCCTAAGACAAGCTGCTTGACACACAAATTCTCTCTGTTCTCAAGCTTATGGTCACATCCAGGATGGCAGGAACACACTGGTAAAATATAATCACTGCTCGGATGCCCTCTGTTTTTGCAGTTCGAGTTGTCAGTACTTTCAGAGAATTCCTGTGTATGTTCTTCCAAGTTCACGACGATTTTCCTTGATGTTGACTGTGTGATGTCCTGGACAGGTGAGGCCTTCAGAACTTTTGGTTTTGGAGCTATGGATGGTTTGGTTTTCTTTGTTGACTGTGGAACACTAGAAACCAAGATCTCGGGTTTAGGTGCAACAGGAGGTGGAGCTGGCTTATTAGTTGCCAGAACAAACTTTGGTTTGGGGGCCACTGGTGGCTTCTTAATCTCTAGAAAGGGGGAAAAAAAAAAGTCTGATGACCAAAAATCCAAAGCAGAAGATAAACGATTAAGTTTGAGAACATTTTTACTTTTGACAACGCATTTTACTAGGTAGATTATTATACTACATTATGCAGAGTCAGTATTACTTTTGAAAATTCTGTAAATTGCTCTTCAATTCCAATACATACAGCTTTTGGTATAGTGTACACTGCTTAGTGAATCTAATACAGTTTTTCTTCTAACTCTGGAACAGATCACTGTATCTTTAGTCAACACTAAATAAAACAACAGATGACCAAAAATCCAAAGCAGAAGATAAACGATTAAGTTTGAGAACATTTTTACTTTTGACAACGCATTTTACTAGGTAGATTATTATACTACATTATGCAGAGTCAGTATTACTTTTGAAAATTCTGTAAATTGCTCTTCAATTCCAATACATACAGCTTTTGGTATAGTGTACACTGCTTAGTGAATCTAATACAGTTTTTCTTCTAACTCTGGAACAGATCACTGTATCTTTAGTCAACACTAAATAAAACAACTGCTGGTGTATGGGGATGATCTGGAGGGAAGATGTGGGGTGGGAGGTGGGAGGGGGGTTAATGTTTGGGAGTTCGTGTAAAAAAATAAATACAAAAAAAAAATAAAAATAAATAAATAAATAAATAAAACAACTGACTTTTGCTTAGATCTGTATAGTAGGAGAGGATACTGTGGTTCATTTACTGAGTCCAAGAGCTGAATTTGCCTAAGGTTTACATAGGATACGACCCAAAGGTCTCCTGTCAATAGCAGTATTCTTCTAACTCAAGGATATACAGTGGAGTTGTATAAAATGCCCTTTATCAATGACCTATCTCACTTGAACCCCAAAATAACCTAAAAGAGAATACAGAAACTAGAAATTTCCTAAACTTAAACACTGAAAATTATCGATACTGTGTTACTTGAGGCTCTTAATAAAGTGGTATTTTTCTTGTGCAGGCATTGTCAAATAGGAATTTTCATTATAATTCTTCACTGAGCTTTATTTTTAGAAAGTCACATGTCTACACTCTATCCCAGGTGATTACGATGTGTACATGTCTACACTCTATCCCAGGTGATTACGATGTGTACCCCTCATTTATAACCACAGTTCTAGTGCATTTAAAAGATGACCATAATTCCTATGGCAGCAATTCTTTCTTGACATCATATTAAAAGGACTTAATAAGCACCTTATAAGCACTGTGTTAGATTTCGACAGATCTGCCCTAGCCTACAGGAACCTAAAACTTCACACAAAAGGCCTATAAAATGAAGTTACATAGTCTGAACATCCACATTTTTTAAAGTTCTTTTATGTTTTTCTATCTATACTATCATTTTTCACCCTGTCATATTTCTTAAAAGACTTGTGGTAAAAAAATATTTTTGAACCTTTCAAAATATCATCTGCTGGATACTGTTTAAGTGCTTGGATACACAGAGGCTTTGATTCTTCACTTGGTGGTGAGTTTCTTTTCAACAAAGGAAATTAGTCACAGTACTCCAATTCGGGAAGATATTACAGGGACACAAGTAAGGAGAAAAAAAAAAGTAGGGTGCTCTACTTCCTTTTTACAAATCAAGGAAGAATTTCCCAAACCTCTTCAACTAAGGTCACCTGATAACAGATGCCTTCTCATTTAATTCTTCAGTATAATGTTATAATAAAAAAAGATATGAGGTAGTTCCAAAATGCCTTAATATAAATTCCGAAAACCATGCAATTTCAGTTAAATGTTCAATAAGCACGTTATTATTTTGCTTGTTTTTTTTAGGTAGAAAAAAATTTAAGACCATTCAAACCCTAATGATAAAGCTTTGTGTCACAGTCTATTAAATTAAACCCGAGGCTTCTTCCTAACCTCCCATCTTATTCAGGATAAGGAAGACTGACAGACCGTCACAATGATTTCATTTCTGTAACCGTTCTGAAAACATCCTACCTCTGGGCGTTTTGAAGGAATAAAAAAAAAGTTTTGCAACATGGAAAGCGTTCTGGAGACTGGCTACAGAGCAGTGTGAATGCACTTACCACTACTGCTTTGTACACTTAGAAATAGTATTAGATGCTAAATTTATGTTAGGTTATTTTACCACAGCTAAAAAACCAAAAAACAAAAACACCTCTGATCTCATTAACCTTTTACTGAATCTTAGAGCCTGTTCAGAAATTTTAGGGTCATTCACTCAATTTTCGCTATTTCAGTTCAATTTTTTTTTTTTTTTGTAATCTTTGGTATCAACTTTACTCTTTTCTTTAAATACGTTTTGTACAGGGTCTGCTTCCAAGAATCATAAATCTCTTACTGTTCCAGAAACTCAATGTACTACATGAACTATGGTGATTACCAACAAATGCAGCACAGCATTACGCACCTAACTTCCTCAACACATACTCAGTGAATTAAATAAGGACCTGTGAACTTTGGCTTAGTTAACGCTGTTTTGGAGGAAACCAATAATGTAACTGGGAGAGCTGACTAACCTAACCGTGTGTTTTTATGCAGAATTGGTTGCCTCAGTTTCCTTACTTGTAAATGAGGGATTTGAACAGATTACTCTAGAGTCTAAATGATTTTGAGGTGATACGTCTGAGATATCTGCTTCAGGAGAACCCTTAGATTCCGGAGCCCTTTGCCCTGTGTGATTTTTCTTCAGTGTACTTCCCTCTGTCTTCCCCACAAGAAGACAAGCTCCAGGAGGGCAGGCACTTTGGCTCTTTGCTATATCCCCAATGCTGAACACTGGGCCTGGGAACAGACAGAGTTGTCATATACACATAGTCTTTACTATGTCTCAGTAACAAGACATTTCTTTAAAAAAAGAAAAACCAATATCCATTTAAACATAGAATAATAATATGTTTGCAGGAATCAACTTCAATAGGATTACTGAGTAAGCTCTTAATTATTAGGAATAAGTGTTCAACTAAGTCAGTATAGCACAGCAATATTTGAAATTCATCATTATTTTCAGTGGCTCTATTTTGAAAGAAACACAAATCAAAAAATAAGCCTGTATATGACAGTCTGCTCCAATGTCAAACTTGCAATAAATCCAGCACCTTTGGATGTTAATACTGTATCAACAGTCAGACTTGAAACTTTTTAGAGCATAGCAGCAATTCTTTTATTTACACAGCTGTTTGGCTCCAGGGAAAAATAAGGTAAGAGTGTAAAGCACTAGTATCACTATTCTAACAATTACAAACACACTCGTCATCTATTACACATAGATGGCTGCGGTCCACGTGCAACACTTTGAGCTACTAGACCAGCCAAAAAGCAAAGCACAGCACATGTACACTGAGACCTGTACATATTCAAAAAAGGTATAAAATACATTCCTATAATTAGCTCTCTTTTTCTCATATACCGATTTAAAATATTCTAAAATCTCTATGTGGGCCTACTCTTTCACAGATGCAGAAAAACAAAGCAAGCTCTTCTTTAGAATACATATAATGTAGATACTCTACATTTTCCTTAGGTGCTTAAATTAAGCCAACCAGCCCAAACAACACCACAGGTTAGGTTCAGTGTAAACAAACATCTCCCCCAGTTGCAAAGAATGTTCCTAAAGTTTTAATGAATTTAAATTTTGTTCCAAAGAGCATCATAAACAGCTTGTCAGAATGATGAACACATTTTTGTTAGAAGATGGAAATAAAACTTCAGTTCTTTTCTATATTCTCCATTTAGACACAAGAAAAACTTATAATAAATCTTAACAGATGGGCAAACAAAAAAGTCATTAATGCTTCTCAGCCAGCTATGCTAAAAACCAACTAACTCAGCTAAACACAGGAAGTGTCCCTCTTTTAAACACCACAAAAATGTCTGTGGATTTAATTGTAAAGTTGATAAATATAAAAATAGTCTGCAATATTTGAGAGTCATTCAAATGAAATAATACAATTCCAAACTGAGACTTAGATCAGGTTTACATATTTAAATGTCAATTAAATGCTTCTGTATCTGTTCCTTTATAAACTGTTGGGACTGGAACTGAAAGGTGACACATCCAAGGTACGAATTTTAAATGCGTTTGACAAAGGAAGGAAGAGTTAAAACGGGATGGAAGGATTTTTAAATCTCCAATAATTTTAAATTTAAAATTTGTCTTGTTCATTACACTGAGGCACAGAAATTTAGGATGAAAATACTTCACCTCAAGTAAGTAGAAAGCCTTCCTTTGGTAAGATGAGTTTATAAATAACGTAATTCTCACTATATGATGACATCCTCTACACACACATATAATATCAAAAGGGAAGATCCGCAACATCTTCAGAGATACTACTACAGAAACACTGCACTCCTTGCTTTCTTATTCCTACTGGCTAACTTCTCAGCTCCGTAATTTGTAATCAGATTACACCTAGCAGTACAACCTCTAGCATATCTAGTCTTCAGAAAGAACACAAATCAGAACATTTAGGGTGCTGTTTGACAGTTTCAAGTTACAGGAATTTAAAACAAATGCCAAGAAAAGCTAAGAAAATTTAATCTGATACTTAACTGCTGATTCTAGAAGTAACTTTGGAGTCTTACGCTGTTTTAATTTACTATTAAGTGTATAATGAAGGTTTATTTCAATGTAGGCGAAATTGTCATTTTAAAAAACTTTAAAAAAATAAAAATTTAAAAATCTTAATACTGAATATATTATTAAGTTCTAACTTAAAAGTTAACCTATGTTCTTATAAGTGAATATAATACCACTTTAGTAATTATTTCGGAAAATAGGAAGTGTTCCTTCTGAACGTTGTCCATAAAATTCTTCAGAGCGCACACAAAGGTAATACAACAGGCTTTGCCATATGGGTGAAGGGAAAGGACCAAGGGAGGTAGACAGAAAATAAGGCTTTGTGTACACTAACCAGGTAGACATAGGGGGAAAAAAAGTCCACAAAAAAACCGAGTGAAGATGAACAAAAACCTTGGCATCGGCAGTTCTACTCCTCTGATTCTCAGGTAACAGAGGGAAACCCAGCAGTAACAATGTCTACATCTCTTTACTAAGGGTCAGGGTTTCCAGTCCTCACTGAAGTTAAAGCCACACAGCCTAGTGGCTAAGTTCAACAGTCCGGGAACGCTGCCCTTTCCTAGAATAACTGATTTCTTAACATGGGAATCTAAACTATTTTCATACGCAAAGGCAAAGTCGCTCAAATTTTAGAAAAGAAAAATAAATGCCCTCTTTGCATTTCCCGTTTCTCCTGGAGCTAAGAGACCCCCAACAAGGTCTTCCTTTAAATGGAGGTCACAAGAGACACATGATTTCCAAAGAGCCCCTCTAGGCACGAAGGGACGAGAAAATCCGGCAGCAAACACCGTCTGCTCCGCACTTGCCGCAGTCCCGGAGAGAGGCACAGGGAACACTGCTAACCTATCCNGGGGTAACTGCTCCTGGTTGGGGCGGGGCGCAGTCGTGGATTTTGGATACTCACCCGTACGATTTAGCCTCTCCCTTTTTCGTCCTTGATTTTTGGGGGGTCAGTATCAAGAAGTGCCCGAGGTCACCGTTCACTGTCGAGGCGTGGCTCTTCAAATGGAGGCAGCAGGTGCTAGTTTTCTAACGTGGTTTTAAGATCTGTGTGTGGGACCTCCTGTGGGTGATTAGGGCCGGGGCGTCTCAGCATCTAATTCTTTTGTCCTTTGCTGTTGCTCTAGGTGTAGCTATTTCTTCTGTTTAGAGGCTTTGGTGAGAGTGCTTTTGTGTGGGGACTATTTTAAGACGTTCTCTGCCATCTTGAATGAAAAAAAAAAATTCTAGTGTTTCTGTTGCCATTTATCTATCAGACACAGGCGCAAACACACACCTCTGTATAAGGCATGTGTATGAATGATTTATCAAAGTCCATTCATCCAACTTGATTTTAAGAAGTTTAAGAAAAGAAACAGCTCATTCTTTACGAAAAGAGAGCTAGACAATAAATAGTGCAGAATGGTATATGTTTAAATATATGCAAACTGTCATTGGAGGATTGGTTTAGGAAACTGCCGTCTGTTCTCGGAGACGCTACACCCAGTAAATGGATATTGGAGGTGGGTCTTGTACTGTGAGTCTGTTTAGAGAGATGGAAGGGAAAAAATGCATTCTGAAGAACGAGAACAAAGTATGCCAAGCTTGGGAGGTGTGATCATATCTGGTGCAGATTTTTCTAGGACTTGAGTGTGAACTCTCACTATGTGAAGCGGTCTGATAGGGCTAGAATGGAGAAGTAGTGAAAGATAGGCTCTTTTACCAAAAGGAAGTGTCTTGATTTGAGGAGGTCAGTAGGGAATACAAGTGCCTGAGTTTCAGATATGAGAGAAGACTGAATTGAATAATGGCTTGGACAGATACTGCTAAGGTAAAATTGAGGAAACAAGTTACAAGATAGCATGTGGGACATGAAAGAGAGACAAAAATCTATGTTACTTAGATTGCTAGAGAAGTCCACTGGGTGGATTTTTTTTTTTTTTTTACCCTGTTATGTGGTTAGATATCTGAATATAATAATAATGCATGCTCATCTCTACAGCATTTCATTGTAGAAAACAAGCCACAAAATTAAAATCACTCGTTATCCTTTCACCCACAGATGGCCACTATTAAATTATAGCTTGTATTCTTGCCAACTTTTTCTACGCAAATGTATATTTGATTTTTTTTAACACAAAAAAGTATACCACATAGAATTGTATATGTATTTTTCACTGAGTGTTTTCTTTTCATTACTCTTTGAAAACAACATCCAATATGTATCATAATCATTTTCCCATTCTTGGATAGTTATTTTGTTTCAAAATGCTGTTATAATCAACACTGGCATAAGTCCATTTTTAATTGCATCTCTGATTTTTCCTTAGAATAATTTCTAGGAAGGAAACTAGTGGGTCAAAAGATACAAACATTTTCAAGACTTTTACGTGGAAAGGTTATACTATTTCAAGTTTCCGTTAGGAATAAGAGTATTATTTTCACCAAATCCTCAGCAGCACCCTTATTTAATTTCCTTTAGTCTTTGCTAATTTGATAGGGAATAGAGCATTCTGCTGTTCTAATTTACCTTTTTTGAATTTACTAGAAACATTTTTATTTCTTTTTTGAGCATTTCTTTTTGTACTTTTCCCCCATTTTCCTGTTGGATTTAGAGTCTCAAAAACTGATTTGCATACATTTTTCATAAGTTACTTAAACCTATTTTACTTGTAGAAATTTATTTATTTATTTTGTGGCAGAACCAGGGGGGCTTGTGGGATCTTAGTTCCCTGACCAGGGATCAAACTCTGCAGTGGAAGCATAGGATCTTAACCATTGGACTTGTGGGAAGTCTCTAGAAATGTTTTTTGTTGTTTAATTTATTTGCTTTTTCTCATATACATTAATTTTTATTGCAGCATAATGTTCATAAGAGTGCACAAATCATAAATGTGCAGACTGATCGATTTTCACATGTTGAATACACCCATGTAACCAGGACCTGTGTTAAACTGAACATCATCAGCATACCAGAAGCTCCCACTTACTCTCTTGCAGTCACTTCTCTCCACCCCCAAAATAACCACTCTTCAGACTTACAATAATTAATTTAGATCCCTTTTGACATTTTTTATAGTGTACACACTATGCAGTTCCATTTGTATATGCTCTTTTTTGTCTGACTTTGCTCTCTGATTTTGTCTGTTATATTCATCCATATGGTCATGCAAGGATTTTTTATTTCTCCATAGTATTGCATGTGAATGTATAACCAGTTTTTAATCTACTCTATTGTTAATGGTCTTTGGGTGATTTCTAGTTTGAAACTACTATGAATAGTCCTAATGTGAACATTTCAGTATATATATCTTACTGAACATATTTCTATTGGGTATATACTTAGAAGAGGAATTACTGAGTCATAGGAAATACATACGTTCACCTTGTGTGGATGTTGCCAAACATTATTCCAACGTGGTGGCACCAATTTGTACTCTTAACCAGCAGTGTAGGAGAGGTCCAGTTGCTCCCGTTAACCTCACTGACACTTGCTGCTGCTGCTACTGCTGCTAAGTTGCTTCAGTCATGTCCGACTCTGTGCAGCCCCACAAATGGCAGCCCACCAGGCTGCCCCGTCCCTGGGATTCTCCAGGCAAGAACACTGGAGTGGGTTGCCATTTCCTTCTCCAATGGATGAAAGTGAAAAGTGAAAGTGAAGTCGCTCAGTAAGTGTCCAACTCTTCGTGACCCCATGGACTGCAGCCCACGAGGCACCTCCATCCATTGGATTTTCCAGGCAAGAGTACTGTAGTGGGTTGCCATTGCCTTCTCCCTGACACTTGGCTAATTTCCGTCTTTTTACCATTCTAGTGTGTATACTGATATCTCCTCTTGGCTTTAATTTGCATTTCCCTGATAAGGAAAGGGAGAGTGGTTTTTTTAATGTTTAAGGACCAGTTGTATATTCACTTTGTGAAGCCAATTCAAATTTGCTGCATATTTTTATTTTGAGTTATCTCTTGATACCAATTTGAAGGATTTCTTTGCATATACTGAATGTAAGTCCGTTGGTGGATATATGTACCTCAACTCTATCAGGTCTGTGGAACTCTCTTAATAGTGTCTTTCAATGAACAGACGCTCTTAATTTTATTATAATCCAAGTAAATCTTTTTTCTTTTATGGTTAGTGCCTTTAAAGAAATATTTGACTGCTCTAAGGTCACAGAGCTTTATTTTAACCTTGTGCTTCTAGATCTGCCATCCATATGGAACTGATTTTTGTGTGATATCAAGTAAAGGTCAACATATGTTTTTTTCCCACATGAATATCTGTTTAACCTGGCATTTTCTGAACAGATCATTGTTTCTTTGATGAACTACAATGTTGCCCGTGTCATAAATCAGGATACCTTGTATGTGTGGCTTTGTTTTTGGATGTTCCCTTTTCCACTAGTTAATTTGATCATTCTTGTGCCTATACCACATTATTGTAATTACTATAACTTTTATAATAGTTCTTAGTATCTGGTAGAATAATACCCATCAGTTTTATTTTCCTTCAAGATTGTTTTGTCTATTCTTAGTCCTTTGTCTTTCTGAATGAATTTTAAGAGTCAGCTTGTCATTTTCACTTTAGAAAAAGGAAACTGCAAAGATTGATTGAAATTGCTTTGAATCTCTGGATTAATTTGGGGAGAACTGACATCTTTACAGTATTGAATCTTCCAATCCACAAGCATTTTTATTGCTTGCCTTCTAAATGACTTAAGCAACTTCCCATCACTTTGTTCTCTAGGACAGATTTACAAACTGGGACAACAGGGGAGGACAAATAATTTTCCCTCTACCCTTTGAGTTCTTGGCTGAGACTCCTGTAATAACAGATAGATTAACTAGAGAAAAAAAAATGTTAACATTGTTATGAAGCGAAGTTCATTTAGAATAAATTTAAAAGATCTTACAGACTTTGTTCACCAATTTATGTATTGGGCAGCATCCCATCTAGCAGACAGAAAGGAGTTCCCGAATCTATTAAAAAAAAGAGAGAGAGAGAGACTTTTATAGGCAGAGAAAGTGGATCAGGGAAGTTAGGCTAATAAAGAGGAGATTGATTATATCAAGGTTGCATTCTTTTAGGGGGTGGCAGGGGTCTGTCAGGCATATTACCTCACTGATGCTGATTGACTGGCTTAAGATTATATTTCTGTTACTGAACAAACAAGTTCCTATGCCCAACCAAAACATTGAAGTCTGGAGCAGAGAAAGATTTATTGCAGGGTCGTGCAAGGAGAATGGGTGACTCGTGCCCCCAAAATCCTAACTCTTGGAAGGGTTTCACAAAGCATCTTTAAAGGCCAGATGAGGGGAGGAGCATCCCAAGGTGCGTGATCTGGTCACTCAGAATTCTCTGATTGATTGATGTTAAGGTAATAGGGCCATTAACATCAGTAATCAGGTACCAGTCGGTCTGGGGGCTACAGGCTCATGATCATCAGGTAGTTAATTTCTTCCATTTGGTGGTGGTTTTTTAGCATCTAAAAAACTCGGAAAGAGGCCAAAAATGTAAGCTCTGGTTTGGAAAGTGGCCCTTAGCATAAGTGACTCCATTTGGGGCGTGTTGTCTTGTTCTTAACAACATGCATACCCACATACATACATGGGAGATAGTGTTTTAAAAAAAAAAAAAAACGGAACTAGATGATAGTTGATAGTTAAAGCAGTAAAAACATATTTTATTCAGGACTACTGCAATAGGGGGAAGAGACCTGAGTATAGAACTGGATTCTATTGCAAATACATGAATAAGTGGAAATTTAATTACTAAGAGGAAATCTTGGATTTAGAAGGGTTTTGGCTAAACCAATATACCAGGATTCTTGCTGAATACAAGCCAGGGTGGTCTGTTCCTTTGTTACTGCAAGCCAAATGCTGAGAAACTGAAGTTTGCCATAGAAGAGAGTTTACTCACAAAGCAGCCAAGGGAAAACAAGCAGAAAATCCACCCTCCTGAAGGTGGGATATTTATGGAGTAAAGAAGCAGGGTGGTCTTAGTTGCAAGGAAAGGTGACTGGAGGTACAGGAGAAGTGAGGTAATCAGTGTTCTTTGCAGTCATATCGAGGTTACACGCTTCTTCCAAGGATGCATGTTAAAAGATGGAGGCACTTAGCATGATTCTGGAGGTGGAGGTTTTGGCCCTCTGATGTCAAAAGGACGTTCATCCAACACCTGCGTGGGTCCAGTCTTACGGCCTGTGATCTCAACCAGTCTTAGCCAGCTCTGACTGAACAAAAGCTGACTCTTAAGTTCCTAAAAATCAGCTTAAGCCCCTGCCTCCAGTACTGTAGCAAGCCATATGTCAGAGGTATTTTCTGTGGGGTGGTTAAGGAATCTTGTGGTTTACCTAGGCTCTATGAAGCTTGGGGTACATGCAGTTAAAGAGAGGGAAAAAGACTAAAGCAAGCTCACCAGTGAAGGCAGTCCATAAGCAGAAGAGTTTTAACAAGCTGTTCCTTTATCTGTTCTTTAAGACAAGCTCAAGAATTTCTATTAGTCACCAGCTTCTGTTAACCCTGTGGGGCTTGATTTCACCTGGAGGGATGGTAGAAGATGAGGAACCCATGAGGAGGATTGAGGGTGATCTGTTTGGAGGATGAGAGACTCTTGCTAAACTGACATAGCAGGGTTTTGTTTAAACCAGACTTTGCAGAGAAGTGTGTAGAAGAATTTTCAGGAGCCTGACTAAAGTTGGGTTAAGGAAAGAATCTTTGTCAGGGGAAGGTTGTAACACTCCAATATGTCTTAGATGATTCAGGCTCGTGTATCATCTACGTGGGGCCAGGGAAAGGATGTAGGCCTCTTGTGTGAGTGTGCTAAGTCTCTTCAGTCATGTCTGACTCTTTGTGACCCCAAGTACTGTAGCCCACCAGGCTCCTCTGTCCATGGGATTCTCCAGGCAAGAATACTGGAATAGGGTACCACACCCTCTTCCAGGAGATCTTCCCAACCCAAGGACTGAACCTGTGTCTCTGTGTCTCCTGCACTGGCAGGTGGGTTCTTTACCACTTGTGCCACCTGGGAAGCTCCATGTATACCTCTTAGGGGAGAGTAAATATTTACTTTGCAAAGATAAATGGGTCCTTAGAAGAGCAGATGGGAGATATGGCAAAGTTTGACTGGGTGTATCCTCCTCTCCTCTGATGAGTCAGTCTTCCTGGTTGATGAAACTCCCAAGTAGAGGATTTATGAGAATTGAGTTTCTTCTGAAAGATGTGTCTTTAGATCTGAACTAAGGGGAGAGTTCAGAGAGAGCGTTTCTCATTTTTTCAGGTGTTTTTTTCAGGTGCATACAGCTCAAGATAACCAGTTTGCCCCAGTGACATAATTTTGGGGTGGCATATTTTGCTACCTTTCAGGAAGGGTCTATTCCTCGAGGCCATAGCTAAATTGACCCTTAAACTGTCTAGACCTTTGCTGAGGGTGCACAGAACAGATGTAGTTTAGTGGTTCCTTTTCTTTTATGGTTAATGCTCAGTTCCAGTTTTCTGTTTCAGGGGATATTTTGATAGTCTTTATTCTGAAGGGAGTGTAATACAGTTGGCAAAGGAATAGAATATTGAGTTGGACAACCTAGGTAATCTTATCTCCAAGATATATTAATTAATGTGACTTTGAGCAGTTTACTCCTCTTTGTGTCAGTTTTCTCGATATTCAGTAGAAATAACAGTATCAATCTCATAGAGCAGTTGTGAGTCATTAAATGACTTAATGTAAATGAAGTACTTAGATGAGTACCTGGCACATTATAAGCATTCTGTAAACGTTAGCTTCCCAGATAGCTCAGTTGGTAAAGAATCCACCTGCAATGCAGGAGACCCCAGTTCAATTCCTGGGTCGGGAAGATCCTCTGGAGAAGGGATGAGCTACCCACTCCAGTATTCCTGGGCTGCCCTTGTGGCTCAGCTGGTAAAGAATCCTCCTGCAATGCAGGAGACCTGGGTTCAATCCCTGGTGTTGGGAAGATCCTCTGGAGAAGGGAAAGGCTACCCACTCCAGTATTTTAGTCTGGAGAGTTCTATGGACTGTGTAGTCCATGGGTCACAAAGAGTCAGACACGACTGAGTGACTTTCACTTTCAAACTTTAGCTACTATTAAATTTTTCCTGAAAAAAATTCATGTTGGTTTTCAGAATTACTGGTATTGTGTTTTTCTTGAGTTAAAGACTTGAATACTAAAAAATAATTTGTAAGGTTATTTGTAATGTCCCTGGGTGCCGTACTGGCTGTATTTCATGAGTTTTGAAATGTAGTTTGTCTCATGGTTTTGTAATTTCCTTTGTGATTTGTTCTTAAACCCCGACTTAACACCTACGTAGGTGTATAGGTAAAGGATTGATGGTGGTAGTGATGACTTTTCTCCATTAGCTACCCACTCCAGTATTCCTGGGCTTCCCTTGTGGCTCAGCTGGTAAAGAATCCTCCTGCAATGCAGGAGACCTGGGTTCAATCCCTGGTGTTGGGAAGATCCTCTGGAGAAGGGAAAGGCTACCCACTCCAGTATTTTAGTCTGGAGAGTTCTATGGACTGTGTAGTCCATGGGTCACAAAGAGTCAGACACGACTGAGTGACTTTCACTTTCAAACTTTAGCTACTATTAAATTTTTCCTGAAAAAAATTCATGTTGGTTTTCAGAATTACTGGTATTGTGTTTTTCTTGAGTTAAAGACTTGAATACTAAAAAATAATTTGTAAGGTTATTTGTAATGTCCCTGGGTGCCGTACTGGCTGTATTTCATGAGTTTTGAAATGTAGTTTGTCTCATGGTTTTGTAATTTCCTTTGTGATTTGTTCTTAAACCCCGACTTAACACCTACGTAGGTGTATAGGTAAAGGATTGATGGTGGTAGTGATGACTTTTCTCCATTAAGCTGGTGAGAATTCTATTTAGCTAATTCCATTTAGGCTCAGCCAATCTAGTTAATTGAGGCTGCTGTAACACTCAGATTGGGTACCCTATAAACAACAAAAGTTTACTTCTCATAGTTCTAGAGGCTGGGAAATCCAAGATTAGGGTATCAGTGTGGTTGAGTAATGAGAACCACTTCCTTGGTTCATAAATGACTGTCTTTTCCCCTGTGCACAGCAGAAGGGGTGAGGGAACTCACTGGGATCTCTTTTTATAAGGGCACTAATTCTATTCTTGAGTGCTCTAACCACATGACGTAAGCACTTCTCAAAGGCCTCACCTCCAAATACTGTTACATTGGAGATTAGGTTTCAACATTTGAATTTTGGGAGAACACAAACATTCAGACATAGCAAGAGGATAGAAGACAGAGCACTGGAGAGATAGTATATTTCTAGTTCCCTCCTAGCAGGGCTGCCATTTGGTAGTGATTGTGTTCCTGTACTTAAAGCCACAAGTCTTTTGGGGGACTTCTTTAACTTCATCTCTTTCGGACTTCAGTGACACTGTTGCTTTCCTTTGACCTTTAGGCCCAAGGAGGTTAATAACTTACTGCTGTTGCCAGTCCCTGGATGCTTTACTGTCCCCTCTTGGCTGCCTCAGCCCTTCTTAAGGCTATGTAAACAACGGTCATTTCATTACTCTTTTCACTTATCCCTTTTGAGTGTGCCATCCCCTTCTTGTAAAATCATCCTGCAAGAAGACTTTCTTGGTTAACCCACTTTGTAGCCCTTGTTCCGTTCTCTAGGATTAACTCTTATCCACTGTCATCCACAGCCTTTGGTTTTGCCTTCTGAGAACTTATTCCTTATCTCTTAGCACTCCTTAGCCTCATAGGAAATGGGTATTAAAGTATGCTTTACTTGGAGGCTGCATACCTTTCACAGCCTGATTCCTGATATGGGTTTAAGAGTTGCTATAGAGGTTGAATAAACATGAGGTTGCAGGATTTTGGTTTCCCTAGCAGTATAGTTCCTTGAAATGTGGTAGATTTTCAGTTTGTTAGCTTCTAGACAGTTTTATACACAAGTAACCACAGTTAGAGAGCTCATTTGGGCCTAACTCTTAAATCTGAAATCTATAGAGTGTTTACTGGTTCTGTTTTGGATCTTTTCTCCTCATTCAACTTCATGGCATTATCTACAGTAAGAGGCCTGGTTGAAAAGGTGTCACCTTTAATTAGATCCTAGCAGCTGTGCTGGTTCCCACTAATGGCTTATGGTGAACAATGTCAGATTCATGATCTCCAAAGAAGATTTAGCTGTGGGATTAGGGATCAGGCTTGATCACTGAGAGCTTTTGTGTGGCAGAAGTTTTATTACAATGAGAAAGGACAGAGAAAGCTTCTGACACAGACATCAGAAGGGGGTGGAGAGCGCCCCCTCACTAGTCTTATCAAGGCCTTATATACTTTTACTAGACCAACACTCACAACCTGTCTTAATATAACAAGATTAGTCAGAAGATTCTTGTTAAGGAGAAACATGTCCTTGAGCAAGATACCTTGTTGTTATATAATTATTAGTA
The DNA here is from genome assembly GCA_006410675.1 of Oreotragus oreotragus. Lineage (NCBI taxonomy): Eukaryota > Metazoa > Chordata > Mammalia > Artiodactyla > Bovidae > Oreotragus > Oreotragus oreotragus. Next base: position 67,957 of record SJYX01010705.1, read on the forward strand.
CAGAGCTTAAGGAAAAACGTACCCTATAGCAAGATGGAGAAGCTCTATACAGTCAGCAAAAACAAGACCTGGAGCTGACTGTGGCTCAGATCATGAACTCCTTATTGCCAAATTCAGACTTAATATGAAGAAAGTGGGGAATACCACTAGACCATACAGGTATGACCTAAATCAAATCCCTAACTATTATACAGTAGAAATGAGAAATAGATTTAAGAGACTAGATCTGATAGACAGAGTGCCTGATGAACTATGGTCGGAGGTTCGTGACATTGTACAGGAGACAGGGAGCAAGATGGAGCAAGAAAAAGAAATGCAAAAAAGCAAAATGGTTGTCTGAGGAGGTCTTACAAATAGCTGTGAAAAGAAGAGAAGTAAAAAGCAAAGAAGAAAAGGAAAGATATACCCATTTAAATGCAGAGTTCCAAAGAATAGCAAGGAGAGATAAGAAAGCCTTCCTCAGTGATCAGTGCCAAGAAATAGAGGAAAACTATAGAATGGGAAATAATGGAGATCTCTTCAAGAAAATTAGAGATACCAAGGGAACATTTCATGCAAAGTTGGGCTCAATAAAGGACAGAAATGGTATGGACCTAACAGAAGCAGAAGATATTAAGAAGAGGTGGCAAGAATACACAAAAGAACTATACAAAAAAGATCTTCTTAACCAAGAAAATCACAATGGTGTGATCACTCACCTAGAGCCAGACATCCTGGAATGTGAAGTCAAGTGGGCCTTAGGAAGCATCACTACAAACAAAGCTAGTGGAGGTGATGGAATTTCAGTTGAGCTATTTCAAATCCTAAAAGATGATGGTGTGAAAATGTTGCACTCAATATGCCAGCAAATTTGGAAAACTCAGCAGTGGCCAAAGGACTGGAAAAGGTCAGTTTTCATTCCAGTCCCAAAGAAGTGTAATGCCAAAGAATGCTCAAACTATTGCACAGTTGCACTCATCTCACATGCTAGTAAAGTAATGCTCAAAATTCTCCAAGCCAGCCTTCAACAATACGTGAACTGTGAACTTCCAGATGTTCAAGCTGGTTTTAGAAAAGGCAGAGGAATCAGAGATCAAATTGCCAACATCCGTTGGATCATCGAAAAAGCAAGAGAGTTCCAGAAAAACATCTATTTCTGCTTTATCGACTACATCAAAGCCTTTGACTGTGTGGCTCACAACAAACTGTGGAAAATTCTTCAAGAGATGGGAACAACAGACCACCTGACCTGCCTCCTGAGAAATCTGTATGCAGATCAGGAAGCAACAGTTAGAACTGGACATGGAACAACAGACTGGTTCCAAATCAGGAAAGGAGTACATCAAGGCTGTATATTGTCACCCTGCTTATTTAACTTATATGCAGAGTACATCAATAGAAAGGTTGGGCTGGATTCCAGCACAAGCTGGAAGCAAGATTGCCGGGAGAAATACCAATAACCTCAGATATGCAAATGACACCACCCTTATGGCAGAAAGCAAAGAAGAACTAAAGAGCCTCTTGATGAAAGTGAAAGAGGAGAGTGAAAAAGTTGGCTTAAAGCTCAACATTCAGAAAACAAAGATCATGGCATCCGGTCCCATCACTTGAAGGTAAATAGATGGGGAAACAGTGGCACACTTTATATTTTGGGGCTCCAAAATCACTGCAGATGGTGACTGCAGCCATGAAATTAAAAGACGGTTACTCCTTGGAAGAAAAGTTATGACCAACCCAGACAGCATATTAAAAAGCAGAGACATTACTTTGCCAATAAAGTTCCATCTAGTCAAGGCTATGTTTTTTCCAGTAGTCATGTTTAGTTGTGAGAGTTGGACTATAAAGAAAGCTGAGTGCTGAAGAATTGATGCTTTTGAACTGTGATGGAGAAGACTCTTGAGAGTCCTTTGGACTGCAAGGAGATCCAACCAGTCCATCCTAAAGGAGATCAGTCCTGAATATTCACTGGAAGGACTGATGTTGAAGCTGAAACTCCAGTACTTTGCCCAAGACTCTGATGCTGGGAAAGATTGAAGGCATGAGGAGAAGGGGATGGCAGAGCATGAGATGGTTGGATGACATCACCGACTCAATGGGCATGAGTTTGGGTGGACTCTGGGAATTGGTGATGGACAGGGAGGCCTGGGGTGCTGCAGTCCATGGGGTCACAGAGACAGACACGACTGAGCGACTGCACTGAACTGATGTGCATCTAGAACTCTAGCTGCAAGATAATTTGGAAAATACTACATTCAGCTTTCTTCTCTTTAATACAAGAGTTGCACTAGGCAGGAATGTAATTTAGAGGTCTGAAAAAACAGCCTACCACATCCATCATAGGACCTAACCTCTCTTCTAAGAAAATTTAATGGGTTTTTTAGTGTATCTGATGTAATACTATTATTTATAATGATTTTCAGAACCAAAAATCAGGCTTATTTATGTCCTAATACTAACTCAAGGGAGTCATGTGCCCCATTAAAATTAAAATTTGGAATTTTAAATCAAGCACATATTTGGAAAGTATTCTAATCACGTCTTTTCTCTATTTCAAACATTTTCAAAATGACTTTGTTTAATACCAGTTTCCTTGGTTATTAGTTGCATTATGTTTTCTAATAGTTTTGGTCTTTTGTATTCTCCCTCCAGAAACCACCTTTGAGCCCTCCTAGACTGAACAATGATGTAGAGGATGAATTAAGAAATGGAAGGAAGAGTGAGGTTTCCAGACCCAGTTCCTGGTCCTTACCCTAGAGCCTGACTGTTTTCCTTTCATCAGGGCTAGATTTCTTGTATATGAATATCTTGAAAGTTAGTTCCTTTATCTTGGAGCCCGACTACCCCCTGGAGGCTGAAGTGGGAAAGACATGACCTCACACTTGAACCTCTGACTGAGCAACAACGGGACAAAGTTTAGAAAATGATGGACTCCGTATCTAACATGGGTATTAAGCAAAATAAATACCGAGATACCACTATTGTCATTTTGGTCTGTTATTGGAATCTCTTAAGATGTTTTTGAGAGTAAGAATTCTCTAGTCACTTAGATGACTAGTCTGATTGCTCATTCATAGCTGTTGTATTTTTTTCATTATAGATTAATTGCAGAAATTTTGAGTTGTTTCTCCTATCTTGAATCCTTCTACTCCTAGAAGGAAGAGTATCTGAAAATAAAAATTTATTTGAAGGACTAATATTTTTACCTCTTTGCCTTATTTGTAGTGCAGCTAAGCCTTTTTTTTTTTTTTTTTTTNCAAGCTGGAAGCAAGATTGCCGGGAGAAATACCAATAACCTCAGATATGCAAATGACACCACCCTTATGGCAGAAAGCAAAGAAGAACTAAAGAGCCTCTTGATGAAAGTGAAAGAGGAGAGTGAAAAAGTTGGCTTAAAGCTCAACATTCAGAAAACAAAGATCATGGCATCCGGTCCCATCACTTGAAGGTAAATAGATGGGGAAACAGTGGCACACTTTATATTTTGGGGCTCCAAAATCACTGCAGATGGTGACTGCAGCCATGAAATTAAAAGACGGTTACTCCTTGGAAGAAAAGTTATGACCAACCCAGACAGCATATTAAAAAGCAGAGACATTACTTTGCCAATAAAGTTCCATCTAGTCAAGGCTATGTTTTTTCCAGTAGTCATGTTTAGTTGTGAGAGTTGGACTATAAAGAAAGCTGAGTGCTGAAGAATTGATGCTTTTGAACTGTGATGGAGAAGACTCTTGAGAGTCCTTTGGACTGCAAGGAGATCCAACCAGTCCATCCTAAAGGAGATCAGTCCTGAATATTCACTGGAAGGACTGATGTTGAAGCTGAAACTCCAGTACTTTGCCCAAGACTCTGATGCTGGGAAAGATTGAAGGCATGAGGAGAAGGGGATGGCAGAGCATGAGATGGTTGGATGACATCACCGACTCAATGGGCATGAGTTTGGGTGGACTCTGGGAATTGGTGATGGACAGGGAGGCCTGGGGTGCTGCAGTCCATGGGGTCACAGAGACAGACACGACTGAGCGACTGCACTGAACTGATGTGCATCTAGAACTCTAGCTGCAAGATAATTTGGAAAATACTACATTCAGCTTTCTTCTCTTTAATACAAGAGTTGCACTAGGCAGGAATGTAATTTAGAGGTCTGAAAAAACAGCCTACCACATCCATCATAGGACCTAACCTCTCTTCTAAGAAAATTTAATGGGTTTTTTAGTGTATCTGATGTAATACTATTATTTATAATGATTTTCAGAACCAAAAATCAGGCTTATTTATGTCCTAATACTAACTCAAGGGAGTCATGTGCCCCATTAAAATTAAAATTTGGAATTTTAAATCAAGCACATATTTGGAAAGTATTCTAATCACGTCTTTTCTCTATTTCAAACATTTTCAAAATGACTTTGTTTAATACCAGTTTCCTTGGTTATTAGTTGCATTATGTTTTCTAATAGTTTTGGTCTTTTGTATTCTCCCTCCAGAAACCACCTTTGAGCCCTCCTAGACTGAACAATGATGTAGAGGATGAATTAAGAAATGGAAGGAAGAGTGAGGTTTCCAGACCCAGTTCCTGGTCCTTACCCTAGAGCCTGACTGTTTTCCTTTCATCAGGGCTAGATTTCTTGTATATGAATATCTTGAAAGTTAGTTCCTTTATCTTGGAGCCCGACTACCCCCTGGAGGCTGAAGTGGGAAAGACATGACCTCACACTTGAACCTCTGACTGAGCAACAACGGGACAAAGTTTAGAAAATGATGGACTCCGTATCTAACATGGGTATTAAGCAAAATAAATACCGAGATACCACTATTGTCATTTTGGTCTGTTATTGGAATCTCTTAAGATGTTTTTGAGAGTAAGAATTCTCTAGTCACTTAGATGACTAGTCTGATTGCTCATTCATAGCTGTTGTATTTTTTTCATTATAGATTAATTGCAGAAATTTTGAGTTGTTTCTCCTATCTTGAATCCTTCTACTCCTAGAAGGAAGAGTATCTGAAAATAAAAATTTATTTGAAGGACTAATATTTTTACCTCTTTGCCTTATTTGTAGTGCAGCTAAGCCTTTTTTTTTTTTTTTTTTTTTTTGTAACTTTCTTAGAGGGACAGCAGCATCCTCAAGGGACCTTTTTACTCTGTAAACTCTCTGTCCATGATAACTATAAAAATAGTCGTTGAACTCCTTCTGGTATTTGTTGAAATTCATTCTTTTTTCCTTTGTTCATGACTGAGGAACCTAACTGCTCAGAACTGGGAAAGCCCCTCTTGTCTTGACGTCTCTCCCTCCTTCATCAGTAAATAATTAAATGTTAACCCTTTGTTGGCAACGTGTTCAGGTTTAGCTTTCTCTGACCCCCAGCACTAAGGCAGTCAAATGAATGTGAGATGGCACTTACACAATCTCCCATGTCTATAAGAAAGGTACAAAAAGTCCTCTCTTGCTTGAGAGAGATTCTTATTTTGTTATATTTTAAAGGTTATTATACATCTCTGAAGAACAGTAAGGCATTTTTTATAAGTAACATTTGTAGGTTCTTTCCTATGTGCTTTATTGATTTGACTAATGGAAGGAAATTTTTTCTGTGTGTGTTGATAGTATTTGCTGTTTTGATAATGGAGCTTTCTCTCTGAAAAATTATACTTACAAAATTTTAGGTATTATGGTATCATATTATTATTCCTTAAAATGCATTTTCAGTTACCTGTAGTACATAAAGCTTTACAATTGTATTATATAATTTACTTCTGACTAGTAGCTGAGATCAGAAGCATGACAAAATTCATGTTTTTATCACTATCTATAGTAGAAAGGATATTGATTAATGGAGTTGTTAAATCAGAACCCTGTTAACATACAAGATTGACCATTAAGACCAAAGCTAGTTTATTACCATATATACAATAATACATTTATTTAACATGAATTGTAAAATTTTTTCTTGAGGGACACGTCTTCGCTTTTTTCCTGTCTGTGTCATATTGTTTCTACTGCTTTGACTTCATCACATATCCTCAGTGCTCCAATATAGATGTTAACATTTAAAAAAATATGTTGACAGTGCAAAAGATAGTAAGTAGATCTCTGTTTATTGCATTTATTAAAATGCAAGTTCCTTTGTCTGATATACAATTCTCAAGTTACTTTTACTGGTTATCTTGGTAGCTTACGTAGTTATATTAACGACTTTCATACTTTGAAAACATTGTGGAAAGGGGACTAATCTAATAGTCAAGAGATTAACATGAATTAGCAATGATATCTTAAATGAATCACTTAATTTCTTTAAAGCTTACTTGCCATCTGTTATAGAGGAGTTATACCAGATCATCCTTGAGTATTAAATTTTTCTTGAATCTGGTAGGTTGGTTGAGTTAATGAGAGTAAGCCCCTAAAGGCTTCCGTTAATTAGAAAATACAGGAAGAGATTCTGCTCATTTCCAGTCTATTTTTAGATCAATAACCGTGGCTCAATTTTCATTTTCCTGATTCCACTCCAGGTGTTTTCTGAGTTCCCAGAAGCAAATAATGCTTAAGGATTTAGGAGAAAAGGCCGAAGCTCAATGTACTCCACAGGGGTATAGTATTAGTGTACTGACTTCATTGCCTCTGGCTGTTTAGAATATTGCTTACATGCTTATTACTGTTATTCCCACTGCAGAAGAGCAAAATGCCCATTTGTCTTTATCTGAAATATTTGATGATTTAATTTTTAATCCACATTGTAATTTATTTTGCTGACAGAATCTGGCCAACTATATCCCGTTTGGGGATTTTTGCTGATAAATCCACAGTCATTAACCTCATATCTCTTTAACACCTTTACTAAAGTAGATTTTCTATTTTAGTATATATTTTGCCATGTTCTTTTCATTTTACTTTTCCTTACAAAATCTCCCTGATGATAGAGTATAATGAATTATTTGAGAGAAAGATGGCCCCTCTATCTCTTAACAGAATCACAAATTCTGCCTCCACATTTACTACTATTATTTAGGATAAGGGAAAAAGAAAATAAGGTTAGATGGGATCTCATAGGGCTTCCCAAACCTCACTTTGATGTTTGTTGTACGCTCTTCTCACACCCAACATTTTGCCAATGTATTCAACATGGCTCTAATTTTTTTTTCAAAAGCAGTTGAAAATGATAGTTTTCCTTTCTCACATAGCTTCTGCTCTATATTCGGTAAGTGCCCAGTATATGCCAGCTGATGCACAAGATATTGAGTAACATTCAGGGTAGCATCAGAACTACAGAGGGGGTCAGTCAGAATTACTGTCTTCTCTTTCCTTAGTTAAGACCAAGTCACTGTTGCTCTTTGCTTTTAGTCAGTTGAGCCTGTAAGCTGTGTGAGTGCTCTCCCTTGGCATCTCTTCATCTTTCTTTTGATGAATATGTTTTGTTTTGGATTAGATACTGTTGTATATAAGTAATTTGTACTATTATACAGGAAAAAATGTAAAGTTAATCTCTCTAAAGCTTTTTGTTGTTTATAACATTTCATAAAAAATTAACTGGATAGAATGAATTTCTGCTGGCAAACAGAAGCCTGCAACCAGGAGAATTTATGAATAGATGTCTTATTTGCTGCTGGTTTAAAAAAAAAACTAACATAAATATTAAGTAATAATCTCTAATGGCATTTTTTAAACACCACTGTCCTTATTACTGCTTCTGCAGTTACAGAGTAATATTGAGTGGCACTGAAGAAATTATGTTCAGGTTTTTTCAAAGAGCTGCTTCTGATAGTAAAATGCTTAGTAATGATGAGGACACGCCCTCCAGTTCAGTGGCCATTTTGTACTGTAGTTCTGGAGAAACAAGTGGGAACCATCAAAGAAAGAAGTGTACGGATCAAAAGAATATGGTCAAGAGGCAATAAATTTTTCCTCTGGCTCAATTGGAGGATTTAGAACTATGCTGTCTGTGAGTAGTTTAATTAGTTGGACCCTAATTAAACCCATTTATGAACCTTTTTAGCTTAATCTTTTTTAATTCTATGATTAGATTTTTGCTTTGTTGATAATGAAGAACAATTAATACATGAATTTAGGACTTTTGGAATAGTAATTTAGAAGTTATGCTAAAATGTATATACTCCAAAAAGTATTTCCTGTTATTTTATAATATCTTTAATTTTGCAATATACTTTTTCTATATTATTCAAGGTTGAAGGTGGGGGCAATAAATAGTTATTTTTAAATTATGCTTTATGATTGTGTGCTGATTAGAGATAAATGAAAGGTCTATAGAAATTCCACATATTAGGAATATAGTTAATAGTAGTGGGAAAATGTATTTTCCTTTGTAGGGTTTATTAATTGTGACTGTTTTAGCTGTTGATACCAAAACTTTCTTCATTAAAAATAGAGAAAATAGTTACCTTGTGTAATTTGATAATGAGAGTCTTCCTTGTCAGCTTATTTTGTGGAGTTCTTCAGTTAACTGTGAAAAAATAAGAAAATCGAAGCAATTGACAATAGTTCATCTTTTTCAATCACATTCTTCAAAAACAATGCTGTTCTATATGTGATAATCACAGTTAGACCTTCAACTTTAAACTACATTCAAAAATAAAAGACTTAAAACATTTATAATGGTTAGTAAATTGTTTCAAGGCAAATATTCTCCATCAAATTCTTCTAATTACAGATATCTTTCTCCTTAAAGATTTTGTTTTGAATAAAAGATCTTTTAGAGGTGCTCTTGGTATGGTAAGAAACGTTTAAAACTATGTAACTTAAATAAATACAGTACTTTTCTTAGACTTTTAAAGAAAAGTTACCTGTAAGTAATTTGATAAATTCTGTTAACGCAGGGATGGAATTTGAAGGCTTCTGAGAACAGGCTTGTACAGGTGTAAAGTCTTCATTAACAGTTACTTCTGCTTCACACAGTTTCAGGTTTCTGTGCCAGTGCTTCCTACTACTTTCTGTTGGTAGTTAACTATTTTCCTATTGCTTTTTGTGTTTAATAAAAACTTGCAGAGATCATATCACATCTAACATTTGACAGTAGTTAGCATTTTGCTTTGATATGGTATGATGCTTTAAATAAAAGAAGTGTGTAACACTCAAGTAGACCATTAATTTTTATATAGGAAGGTGCTCAGAATCATCCCATTCATTTGCTAAATTAAGAATTCAACCTTTCATATTGGGCACCTTTTCCCACACAAATAACACATAAATATATTTTCATTGTAATAATACTCTACTCTTGCAAACGACTTTGAAGTCTGGCTCAAAGAATATTCTTTGTAGCCAGCTTCTGGGCTTGTGTAAAGTAAAATAAAGTAAATGTTGTTCAGTCGTGTCCGACTCTTTGCGACCCCATGGACTATAGCCGACCAGGTTCCTCCGTCCATGGGATTTTCCAGGCAAGAATACTGGAGTGGGTTGCCATAGGCTTGTGTAATCTGAGGCAAATTCATGTGAATTATGGCTCATCTGAAAGAGAAATGATGGGTGATAAATGTAAATATTACTGGGAGACTTATGATGATCTGTTTTGAGTTCTCTAACTTAATCTGTTAAGTAATTTAAAAATCACAAGTTCAGCTTCTGGTTAAAAAAATATACAAGCTGTACAAAATACTATATAAAACAAAGTTAATGAACTTCTTACTTATTTGCAATGCAGTGGAGTAAATAGCTTTGACTCTGTCAGGCTGCCTAGATTCATATCCTGACTCTTAGCATTTACTGTCTCTGTGACCGTGGCCAGCCAAGTTACTTGGTCTCTGTGCCTTAGTTTCCTCTTCCCTTAAATGAGCTCTGCCGTAAAGATGGGAACTGTTGTACAAAAAATGCTTAGAACAATGCCTGGCAGTGTGGTTACTTGGTAAGTGTTTGGTGCTGCTTTGTTTGGGGAGGAATTAGTAGGAGGGCATCAACAAACAGAGGAGTGTCTACACTGATCATCTTCTTGTGAGAAATACGTGCATCTGGTAGCACCAAACAGAATTAGCAGCTTCCCCGGAAGCAAATGCTGTTGTAACATGCAAAATGGGCAGAGGGAGTGGGTCAAGGACTATTTTGAGATATCCACTGCCTGTGGGCTCTGTAGCCTCTGGGAAACTGCAGCACTGGAATGAGTGAAAAGGAAAAAAATCAAAGAGCCAGTAGGTCATAAGAGCAGTAGTTCTATGAAGAGCCGGAGGAGCTGCCATTTTCAAAATATATTCGCAGGGGAAAAACATCCAATTTGACTGTCGTTCTGTTAAACTTAAAGCTAGCAGTGAAAGGGAATAACTTGAGATGAGGACAGCCTGAAGAAAAGGGGAAATAGATAATTGAGTTAAAAATAGTGCCGTGCAGGGCCTGCATTTTAAACCTTACAGAATATGAAATCTGACATATAAGTTTATTAGTCATTGTTTTACTTTCTGTATTCTGATGCATTTAACGACTTGGAGCCTTGCTGACCCTGCAGGGATTGCTTCTCCTTCCAGGTTACGAAAAAACTGCTCACCTGGCTACTGTCTGTCTGCCTAGTCACCCTGGGGTCACTACCAGGCCCTACTCGGGACAGACCCTGCGCTCTAGAGCCTGCTGAAATCATCCATTTCACCAGTCTGAAGCCTGCTTACTTTGCTGCCTTCCTTCCCACAGAAACCACAGTGAAGGCTGTCTCCCATAATTCCCTCCTCTCCCTTCCGACTGACCCTGGTGCCGCCCATGTCCCCTCTCCTCCCCTGTGGCACAGCCTGCTCCCATCTCGAGATCTGTGAATATAACAAACTGTCTTTCCATTGGCCGTTGTCTCTTCATCTGTGGGCCTCACCATACCTGTATAAGAAAACTTTTGTGAGAGAAGCCTTAGTTGTTCCTTTTAGATCTCCGTTTTCCTCGGGCAGTTTTGTGTTATGGTTAAGGATGTAGGCTTTGGACTCACCCCAGCTAGCTTCCATTCTGCTGGGTTACCTTGGATAAGTTATTTAACCTCTCTATATCCCAGTTTCCTTCTAAAATGGGAGTGGTAGTAATAATACCTCTTTAGAAGTTTGTTGTTAGGAGTAAATTAGGTATGGTAAAAGCTTAACTTATCCTTAATATATATTCAACTCAAGAAATCTTAACAGTTTTTACTGTTACTCTTACTATTTTCCAGCTTTGACTTTACTCTTTTCTAAAATATTGATCTCTCTTAGGACCCTCTTGTCTTCTCACACTATGTGTTATCTCAGGCTGATCTCATTTACTCCATCTGTTTTTCACACCTGTATGACATCGTATGGGTTTGCCAGCATACCTAATTCGCTAAAAACTCAAATCTACACATTCAGATTAGGCCACTCTCCTGATCTCCAAATATCTTAGGTCCAAGTTACTTACATTTGAATGTCTCATAGGTGCCTCTAACTCATCGCCTCTCTCTTCAGACTTGTTTCTCTGTTGCTATTTTATATTTTGGTAAATAGCACCTCTTAATTGTTCAAACCAAAAATCTCAGAGTCATCTTAGCCATCTCCATTGCCAGCCACTTTCAATCATAAATGGATTCCAAATTTAGGAGGAAGAATTAACAAGCTAAAGAATGTTTATTACATTTTGGGAGAGGATGTAGGGGTAGGATCGGGAGAAAAAAGTTTTTATTGCATTTTATATCTTTTGGTATTGTTTTAATTTTTAGTTTAAAAAGTGAAAAAAAATCCATGACATTGAGCATTTGAACTTAGTTTCCTTTTATAGGTAAAGCAAAGTTAACTTTTTCTTGAATATCCTCAGAGAAAAATTAATGGCAGAAAGTTACTATAACTCTAGTTAGTATAGTAGGTGCTCTATAAATATTTGGTTAGTAGTAGATAAGCAAATGACGATTGCCAATTAGGTTTCCCTTTTGCTAAATTTTCCTGGCGGAATGCTGTTGGCACTCAGTCATCTGCATCTAGAAGACAAAGCAAATAGTTGATGAGGAACCAGAATCAGAATTTGGCCAGTAGTTGTTGCAGACTAGAGATTGCTTTCCTAAAAGGGTAACTGAACTCTCCTGGGAAAGAGGCGAGTATCCAGAAGGTACATCAGGACTAGTTTGGAAAGAGCATCGTAGCATTCTGCTGGCGTTTTCCAGCCTGATGCAGGTGTGTGCTTGTGAGCCTGTAGCATTGACAGAGGTGTGCTAATAACCAAAGGAAGCCACTTCTTAGTNTAACTGAACTCTCCTGGGAAAGAGGCGAGTATCCAGAAGGTACATCAGGACTAGTTTGGAAAGAGCATCGTAGCATTCTGCTGGCGTTTTCCAGCCTGATGCAGGTGTGTGCTTGTGAGCCTGTAGCATTGACAGAGGTGTGCTAATAACCAAAGGAAGCCACTTCTTAGATGCCATCTGTGGAAGAAACTGAGTTTGCTTAGATATCCAAGTTTCCTGATTGCATATGTGGCCTCATTAGTCAGATATATTTTTTCTTTTCTTATGTTGAGACCCCAACATAAATTTTTTAATAAGGAAATTATTTTATTGGAAAATTAAAGTTCAGGTAGATGAATAAGAAGTTCATTTAGAAATAGTCTCCAAATGTACCCAAGTGCTGTGATTATTTTGGTTTTGCACGGTATTAGTGACTGGTTGGAGAAGGCAATGGCACCCCACTCCAGCACTCTTGCCTGGAAAATCCCATGGATGGAGGAGCCTGGTGGGCCGCAGTCCATGGGGTCGCTAAGAGTCAGACACGACTGAGCGACTTCACTTTCAGTTTTCACTCTCATGCATTGGAGAAGGAAATGGCAACCCACTCCAGTGTTCTTGCCTGGAGAATCCTAGGGATGGGAGAGCCTCATGGGCTAAGAGTCAGACACGACTGAGCTACTTCACTTTCAGTTTTCACTCTCATGCATTGGAGAAGGAAATGGCAACCCACTCCAGTGTTCTTGCCTGGAGAATCCTAGGGATGGGAGAGCCTCATGGGCTAAGAGTCAGACACGACTGAGCTACTTCACTTTCAGTTTTCACTCTCATGCATTGGAGAAGGAAATGGCAACCCACTCCAGTGTTCTTGCCTGGAGAATCCTAGGGATGGGAGAGCCTCATGGGCTAAGAGTCAGACACGACTGAGCTACTTCACTTTCAGTTTTCACTCTCATGCATTGGAGAAGGAAATGGCAACCCACTCCAGTGTTCTTGCCTGGAGAATCCTAGGGATGGGAGAGCCTCATGGGCTAAGAGTCAGACACGACTGAGCTACTTCACTTTCAGTTTTCACTCTCATGCATTGGAGAAGGAAATGGCAACCCACTCCAGTGTTCTTGCCTGGAGAATCCTAGGGATGGGAGAGCCTCATGGGCTAAGAGTCAGACACGACTGAGCTACTTCACTTTCAGTTTTCACTCTCATGCATTGGAGAAGGAAATGGCAACCCACTCCAGTGTTCTTGCCTGGAGAATCCTAGGGATGGGAGAGCCTCATGGGCTAAGAGTCAGACACGACTGAGCTACTTCACTTTCAGTTTTCACTCTCATGCATTGGAGAAGGAAATGGCAACCCACTCCAGTGTTCTTGCCTGGAGAATCCTAGGGATGGGAGAGCCTCATGGGCTAAGAGTCAGACACGACTGAGCTACTTCACTTTCAGTTTTCACTCTCATGCATTGGAGAAGGAAATGGCAACCCACTCCAGTGTTCTTGCCTGGAGAATCCTAGGGATGGGAGAGCCTCATGGGCTAAGAGTCAGACACGACTGAGCTACTTCACTTTCAGTTTTCACTCTCATGCATTGGAGAAGGAAATGGCAACCCACTCCAGTGTTCTTGCCTGGAGAATCCTAGGGATGGGAGAGCCTCATGGGCTGCTGTCTATGGGGTCGCACAGAGTTGGACACTACTGAAGCAACTTAGCAGCAGCAGCAGCAGCAGTGACTGGTTGAAATTTTAATATGTTAACTCTGCTGCAGTTATTTCGAAGGTAACTCATTTCACTATTATAGAGCCTGTTGGGTTTTTAGATGGCAAGTCATGGAAAAGTAATTTTCCATTTTGGCTTTGGAATCTATCATGCTCCCAAAGTAAAAGGTAAATAATGAAAGCAGCTGCTGGACTATATATTTGGGGGGAATTTTTTCAACTATGATTCCTTATACTGTAAAACAGGGTTTCTCAGCCTCAGCACTGTTGACAGTTTGAGCTGGATAACTTGTGGAGGTCATCCTGTGTGTTGTCAGATGTTGAGTATAGCCTTGATCTCTCTCCATTGGATGCCAGTAAAGCTCATCCCCTCAGTTACAACAACCAGAATTAACTTCACACATTGCCAGATATCAGAGTTGTGGAATGGGGCCAAAATCTACTTACTTGCTCCATAGTAATATACTGAGTTTTTGTATTTGTTTTAACTGTCTAAACATGGCTTCAGAAATCACATAGCTGAAAATTGTTTATCCCAGAAACTTCACATTAGTTTCTGAAAGGTAAATATGAATAATTGACATGTAGTTAGCCATTTATTTGTACCTCTACTAAGACTGGTAACTTGAAATCTTGTTGCTAGAGAGTACTTTGTTATATTCTCTTTCAGTAGATAATAAAAATACCAGTACCATTATATGGAAGTTTGTAAAGACTTGAGAATTCTTTTCTAAAATTTAATAAATTTATCTTTTTCCTAGATTAAAAGTTTATCCCACAAACTTCACATTAGTTTCTGAAAGGTAAATATGAATAATTGACATGTAGTTAGCCATTTATTTGTACCTCTACTAAGACTGGTAACTTGAAATCTTGTTGCTAGAGAGTACTTTGTTATATTCTCTTTCAGTAGATAATAAAAATGCCAGTACCATTATATGGAAGTTTGTAAAGACTTGAGAATTCTTTTCTAAAATTTAATAAATTTATCTTTTTCCTAGATTAAAATAATAACTTGAATTTTTTCAAATTTTCTGCCATTTTCTTAAGTCTTTTATACCAGACTCTGGAAAAACCTAGCATCTGACTTTTAAAAACTTTTATAGTGAACTTTTAAAATTATACATAAGAAAAGTAATACAGTGAAAGTTCTGTGTGCCCATAACCCAACTTCAGCTTGAGCAGCTGTTAACATTTTGCCAAACTGTCTCATCTGTTCCCCTCCTACCCTCATCTTTCTTGGAGTATTTTAAAGCAAATCCCAGACATTACTTAATTTCACCCATAAATGCTTCAGTATACATCTCTAACAGATAAGCACTCTCTCTGTTTTTTAATGCTGACTCTGATGCAATTATCTAAAAAATTAATAATTCCCTAGTATCATCTAGTACCTATGTTTGGATTGCCTCAGGTATCTCAGAAATGTCTTCTTACAATCAAACCAGGACCCTAACATCCATCCATCGCATTCGGGTGATACGTCCCTTTAGTCTTTAGCAGTTTTCTTTGCCTCCTCTGCCTTTGTTGTATCTTTTTTTTTTTGCTGAAGAAACTGAGTGATTTAATCTGTAGAATTTCCATACTGTATACTTGACTGATTACATAGGATAAAGTGGCATTTGAGTTAACACAAAATTCTACATTTTAATGTACCACTTTTTTGTCTTGTTTCCCAAAGGATGTTATGAGTTTTGTTTTACCACCTGAACAAGTTTAAGACCCTCATGGCATTCTTTGTACTTCAGGAAACTGAGACCAAGAGAGGATTTTCCTAAAACCATCAACTTAGTTGAAAAGTATCGAGGGTACCATAGTTTTATCAGAAGTGTCATAGAATGAAACTTTTTTAGCAAAGACCTCAACCTGTTTTGTTTTCTCACCTGTGCCTACATATTACCTGCCACACGGGGGGATTTTTAGTTAGTATTTATTATTATGAGTTGTCTAATTCTGCTGGATTTGGCCTCTTCTTCCCTTTCTGGGCTAGAACATGAAAGATTACAACTTGCCCTACCTGTAAGGGTTTAAAGTGGTTTAAAAGAGAGAACATATTAATAAGAGCATTTTACACATCACCTCCATTTCTGCACAGTTAATCTTTTAAAATGCAAATTAGCAGTAATAATACTGGCACTTCTGTGGAGTGCACCATAAATCATGAAAAAAATAAACAATTTGTTAAATGAGTTGTTCAAACTTTATATATCCATTGGCATGGGATCTCCTGTCTTGGCTGCTACTGCTAAGTCACTTCAGTCGTGTCCGACTCTGTGTGACCCCATAGACGGCAGCCCACCAGGCTCCCCCATCCCTGGGATTCTCCAGGCAAGAATACTGGAGTGGGTTGCCATTTCCTTCTCCAATGCATGAAAGAGAAAAGTGAAAGTGAAGTCACTCAGTCTGTCCGACTGTTAGCGACCCCATGGACTGCAGCCCACCAGGCTACTCCGTCCATTGGATTTTCCAGGCAAGAGTACTGGGGTGGGGTGCCATTGCCTTCCCCTCCTGTCTTGGGGAGAGCATGAAATGCAGATAATCTGGGACTTAAAGAATCGTTTTATTGCAGTGCTAGCAAAAGTATTGGGATTTCCTGTCTTACTTTATGTTTACTTTCGTACAAAAGTATATTTTAGCCATCAGAACAATCTTAGCACAACCAAAGACTTCTGGCATTTTTGCATTTAGCAAAATTCTTTCTGGTGCTATGATGTGTGTTTTCTGTCAGCTAAAATTTACAGGAATAGTGAACCACAAGGATTTCCTGAGGAGAAGCTCCCACATGCTGTGTCTGGGATTTCTCATATTTCCTTTGGCAGCAGTAACATTCTCCAGTACTACAAAATTGTAGTTTGAATCCAGTGCTAATAATTTCTCCTCAAGAAAATAACTGAAACATTTTGATTCTGTTCCCTTGAACCAAGGGAAAAAGTTATAACAAAGAAAATTATTTATCACCACCTACTTTGCCTTACCCTCCACACACATACAAAAAGTCCCTTTCTAAAGCTGAATCAACCTATAATAATACTCATTATATGAATCACAGAAATTTCTGTGTATTTGTTTTTAAGCCTAATAGTCCTGAACCTCCAAATATAGTGGTTAAGGATGTTGCAGTATAGAGCTTCACCTTGCTGTAAAAGGAAAAGTAATTTGTTTTATATTGGGTGATCAAGTTTTATACTAAGACATTATTTGCTTCTACTACTCTCATTCTCTCTTGCAGGTACAAATTATGAAAAGCTCACCAATATGGTTTCATATTTCATGTTAAACCTTTTCAAAATTATCACTTGTAGACTTTGATTTGGCTATTTTTTGATAGTACAGTTATCAGAGAAGACTTGAAATACTCCTCCCTTTACACCTGCATGTCTGTTTACGGTCTGATTTTCCTTATATACTTCATCCAAAATAAAAACTTTCAGCTGATTCAGTGCAGAAACAGATGTAAGAATCCAGCCACTTCCTCCTGTTATGCCAGACTTTAATAAGAGATTTGCAAAAACAGAAAACAATCTACTTTTCTCAATACATTTATTTCATTGTGAAAAGAATTTCATTAAAATCATGTGAAAATTTTTTAAATTGTTTCATGACTATTATAATAGGTTTATTATTTTAAGTAAATTGATAAATATTTTAATTTTTTAGTTTTAAATTTCTAATATGAAAAATATTGTTAGGCATCCAGATAAACAAAAGCTCTTTGGGACCTTTAATAATTTTTAAGACTAGAAAGGAGTCCCAAGACCAAAAATTTTTGAAAATCACTGGTCTTGATTTGGCTATCTGAGATCTTTCAGTTAGTGCATAGATGATTTGGTAGTTTCAGAGAGAAAGGTAATTTTATCTGCCGAATGTTTTTTAAATTAATATAAAATAATAACTAAAAATCCCTTTACATTCTTAAAATTTGTCTTACAAGGTCTATCTTGGTCAGTTCATCTTGGCTGATGTTCAGTTTGTTAGTCAAAGGATGTTTGTTTTTCATTTGTGTGTTATCATTGGTTAAATTTTAAATTTTCTTTGGCTCAAAGGTTATTGAGTCATAAAAGTGCAAATAAAACAGTAAAATAAATGCTACAATGCAGAGTGCTATCATAAATATAATCAATAAAGCTTTAGTGTTCATATAGTCTGTTTATATATGTTAGAAAGTGATATGATTTGCATTAACAGCCAAAAAGAGAGAAGTACAAACATGAAATATGACAGTGACTGGAATTAACATTTTACTAAACCTGTTTTACCTTCATCCCCTGTCTCCAGAGGTGACAGAGGTCTTCAGAGGTCTCTGAAATTTTGCCAAAAGCTTAGTTACATAAAGCCATGAAACAAAGCAGTGATGGGCTTGGCAAGCCAGAATTTACTAAACAATTAATAGTTGCTGTTTTGTGAAATATGAAATAGTGGTTCAGACTGTGGTTATCCAAACTGAGGGTGTATGCTCTTAGTTAATGTGCAAACAAAAAGGGAGAGCAGAGTATTTATTATATCTCTTCTGTGTAATCACTTTTTAAAAATCTGTTACAGATACTCCATTTTGTTATTTTGTGAGCTGTGACATAAGCTGAAAAAGGAAGGGACATTGTAGTCAGTGTTGGACATACCATCAGCTAGTTTACTGTAAGGTAGGGCCTACTGTAAGGTAGGGCCTTACACTTTGAATAAAAAGAAATTTGGCCCTGTCCCCACCCACTAAGCCCCTTCCCGGAGAACAGTTAGCAGTCAAATGTGTGCCTCATGATCTTGATTGAGTAGGGAGTCAATAAACTCTGGGCCAATTTGTACTCCTTCGATGCCTATTTTTATATGGGTGGTGAACAAAGAGTGGTTTTTACATTTTTAATGGTTGGGGAAAATATCAAAAGAATGTTATTTTGTGACACATGAAAACTATAAGAAGTTCACTATTTCCATAAATAAGGTTTTATCGGAACAGAAGCACATTCATCGGTATCGTGTGGCTGCTTTCACACTACAGCAGCATACTTGATTAGTTGCCACACAGACCATATGGCCTGCAGAGCCTAAAATGTTTACTATCTGGCCTTTACAAAAGAAGTTTGATGACCCTTGAATTAGAGTAACTCCACTTTGATCCATTTTATTTATTGTTCTTCCCCATGGGAATTCGTTTGAAGAAAGGATTCTACTGTCTTAAAAACAAGTTTGGGGTTTTTTTTTGTTGTTTTTTTTTTAAGTATGTAAACTTTTCTAAAGGTCAGCCCAAAAAAACTAGTATTCTTGTTTTTTTGCCATTTTAGGGGCAGAGCAAGATGGGATTCACAGTTCAGTTTGAAAATACAGATTGAGTAACTCAAGGCAATATTTGAAAATACATTATGGGTAATACAAAGATTAACCATTTCTGCCACTAGAGATTTTAAGTCTGATTTAGGGATGAGACTATAAGTTCTTTCTCGTTATTTTTAAATGCTTTGCCTATTTTTCTCAAAGAAGAGATTAAGCATAGCTTCAAAGGAAGGCACTCATCTTCCTATTTTCTCAAATTAATAGCCAGTGAATTGCTACCAGTCCAGCAAATTCCCACTCTTCCTTATTTTTCCAAATTCAAAGATATATTCCCTTAAAGTATTGGTCTTATTTAGCTGCCTCTCCTCTGTTTCCATATCGGCCAGTACGTTCTTGTAATTATTCATTTTCTTCATGTCTCTGTACTGAACTGTACGTAAGCTTCTTTGGTGTCTTCTCTTCTAAACACAGGAGGCTGTTTGTAACTTTAGGTAATATAGCACAATATTTCAGAGCATTAGCTTTGGAGTGAGACCTGTCCTGCTTTCTCTAGGTGAGTGAATCTTTCCTCATCTATGAAGCAGGAATAACAGTAGTGATGATGGTAAAGCATTTATCTAGAATTGTCCCATGGATTTTCATTTGATAGTGATGAGGATGTTTCTGTTTGTTCTATTCCATAACCTGCTTTTGGCACATAGCTTATATAAAGTTGGGGTGCAAATTGAACAATTACTGTGTGCTAGGGACTACTCCAAACGCTTTATATTTACTTAGTCCTAGAACCCTATGGTTTAGGTATTAATATTATACCTATTTTTAGATTAGACAGCCCAAGCATAGAAAGAGTATGAATCACCGTGGGTTACCAAGCTGGTAGGAGGCAGTGTTGGGATCTAAATCCAAATAGTCTGGCTCCAAAGTTTTTGTTCTTAACCTACACTGCCTCTTATTTGTGGTATGCTTGTATGTAAACTTATTTTGGTAACTTTCTTGGTGTTTTAAGTTTGTTTTCAGTGCTAAGAACTGATACATAATACTCATCTGTGCCTGATTGATTTAATCAGTATGATTATATGATAAATTTATAATTGTTACAGTATAGTCATTGCTTCTTGGCTTCAAGTAATAACTATTTTTCACTGTGATTCCTTTTTGGCACTATATTTAGCCAGGATTAGCTATTTTGAAGCGATTTATTCTAATATTGCAAATAATTTGGACAAAGAAATTGCTTAAATCTATTTATATTCCTAAATTTATTTTTTCTTGCTGGCAGTCAAAGAATGTCTATTTTATTTAGTTTTTCCTTTTTTGAGTTAACCCTGCTGAATTGTTTGTTGATTTTTTTTTTCTTTTGATGTTAAGTGGCATTGTGCAAATAATTCAGTTTGGGCATACTTGAGATAATGTTGAATTTGGCCTCTAAAACCTTTGCAATATAGGGGGTTAGAGGCACCCACCCGCATATAACTGCTCCCTACGCTCTGTTCCTCTTGCTGGGCTTCAGCCACTCCTCCATATGAAGTGCTGTAGTGTGTGTTTATTTTTTAAATCATCAAAGTGGAGCCCTGTCGTTCCAACCCATGTTGTTAAAAGCTTAACTATAGTAATTACCTTGAAGTTTATTTTATATCTCTTTCAGAATTCTCCACTTTACCAGTACTTACAGGATCTGGGACACACAGACTTTGAAGTATGTTCTTCTCTGTCACCAAAAGCAGAAAAAAGCACAGTGACAGAGGGACAGCAAAAGCCTCCTGCAAGAGCCCTGCCAAAAGTAAGGCGGCATCTTCATTCTCTGTGACTCACTCTTTTGTCTTTTACTGATTATTTAAATTGTCTTTATCCTTATCCTTAGAAAAAAACACCTTATTGGCACCTCCATGTTCTTCCCCTGCACTGGTTAAGACTTTAATTTTTATTTCATCAGTGGTATGTATCTGTTTAGATAAACATGAATCCTTGTTATTTTGGACTATCTCATGGTTAATTTGTATAATGTATTGAAATTAATATGATTGAGGATCAAAATATACTGCTTATTTAAATATTGAAGTTACTTAGAGTGAACCAGGGAAAAAAAATAAATAAAAATAAAAATCAATACCTTAATGGGAGCCCAACTATAGGACTCCTACAGTAACTAGAATTTTTTTCTTTAGATTTTTTTAAAGAGAAAGCAAATTAATATTTCATAAATTATTTCAAAGATATATAATGGAGTAAGTATATTTACCTCAATTTCTGCTGCCCTTTATATCTGCAGTATCATATATTTTTATATAGTAAGTATTTCGTAGTTGGTATAC
Organism: Oreotragus oreotragus; assembly: GCA_006410675.1. Taxonomy (NCBI): domain Eukaryota; kingdom Metazoa; phylum Chordata; class Mammalia; order Artiodactyla; family Bovidae; genus Oreotragus; species Oreotragus oreotragus. The sequence goes on from SJYX01010705.1 coordinate 89,347, forward strand.
AGCATTGGGAGGCTGAGGTACTAGAAGAAGCCACCAATAATTAGGTTCACTAAATTGATTTGTGCTCTATTAGTGTTCCATTATTGTATTTACTAAAATAAGAGAAGGCTCCAGTACATTTCAGTTTTAACAAAAAGAATTCTAACAGAAAAAAATATAACCAGATTATCTCATTTCTTGAGCATTCTAGTTTAATCAGTGTTTTAATATAAGAGTCAGTTACTTTTGGGAGGAAGATTTTAAAGTTTTCAGTTAATCATTTACTCTGTAAGATAGAAAGGGAAGGATCTTTCTTTTTGTTTTTCTTAGGAAAAAACTCTAAAATGTGAAGTAACCAAGCTGGACCCAAATGCAAAAGCAGAGTAAACACCAGGGAAACGGTGTGTTTTGTTTTTTTTTAGCTACCTCTCACAAGGAAGGAGTTAAGGGAGTGAGAGCGCACATAGACCAGAACCAGTGTTGAGGGTCCTCCCTACCTAAACCCTTTCTTCTCCTTGTTCCTTTCAAATACAGATATTTCTGGGGAAGGTTTTAAAAGCGAAACCTAAAGATATATCTAAAAGATCATTCATAGATTAAAATTTGAATTTGAGATTACTTGGCAACAGAAGACAAAGGATGGGTCAAGGGATAGTGTTGGGGCTGGAGATGAACATTGACCTCGTGTGTGTGTGTGTGTGTAAACCTGGGTTTATAACTATTTAATTCTTTTCACTTATGACAGTACTTTTACATTTAGAAATATTGTTACTAGTTTATAAATAAATAAGAGTTTAAAGTTCATCCTCTCAGAAATTGAGGATTAAAATTAAAGCATAACCAGAAGGTGTTTTTCAAAATTACCACATATCCAGAAAGTTCGTTTAATCATCATGTTACACATTTCAACTGCATAAGGTATATCTCTCTAAAATGAATCTTTTCTGTATAAATCTGGGACAGCTAAACTTTAAAAAGATTTCTTGTTCCTTCTTAGGGGATATATTTTTAGAATTGCCCCCCAGATTCTGTTCAAGTGATGAAATTCCAAATATTTCCTTTGGAAAGCAAATTTTCTGTATGAGTTCATGATGCGACAGTCACCATTTTTAGACTTAAAAAAAAAATGTGATTGTTAGGTACTCACTGAGTATTCGGTATTGGTATTCTCATCATGAATATTCATTCTCTGTATATTTTTCTGGTTTCTTTTCCTGGGATTATTCTTAAACATTCCTTCCGTAAAGTTTTAGCATCAATCCTCTGTGTGGTCTGTTTTTCTCTGAGCTATCTCATCTACTTTCTTGCCCTCACTGGCGTTTTGTCTATTCTCCATTTTCACTGAGTTCCAGATACTTGTTAGATATTTCCATCTGCCTGTGCTCCAGGAAACTCATATTCAACATGCCTAAAGCAGAGCTTTTTTTCTCAGCACCCCTGAAACAAAGAAAATATTTTTGTGTATTCCCAAATTACTACCCTCTCAATTTATCTTACAGTTTCCCGCACTCTGACATTGATTTGGTCAGTAAGTGACTTCAACTTCTTTCTAAAATCTAATTCTTAGTTATTGCTGTTTTTACCACCCTAGTGCAAGCTTTTATCATTATTTAGCCGGACTATTATGTACCCTCCTAATCATGCTTCTTGGCTACACTCATTCCTTGCTAGTACAGCTACTGCTCTGTTGCCATTTATTTTTCTAACACGCAAATTTTTATTGTTTCGCTTCCTTCTATTAACCTTCCATGACTCCTCATAGTCTATAGGACAAATTCAAAACTATTAAGACCACAGTCTTTTAAAATCTCTCTCAGTGTACCTTTTAAACTTCATTGCTCTTCTGTTCTTCCCTTGGCTCTTTGCCGGCCCAAACTCTTAGCTGCCACCGCCTGCATGGCATATGCTGCCGTGGCTCCCTCCTGTACTCATCCTTGTCCCTTGCCTGGGCTTAGCTCCAGTGTCAGTTCCTCTTGACCTCCTTCCTCCTACGCTTCTCCAGATTTTACATTGTGAAAGAAAGTGTGAAAGTCGCTCAGTCGTGGCCGACTCTTTCGAACCCCATGGACTATACAATCCATGGAATTTTCTAAGCCAGAATACTGGAGTGGGTAGCCTTTCTCTTGCTTCAGGGGATCTTCCCAACACAGAGATTGAACCCAGGTCTCCTGCATTACAGAATCTTGTAATGCAGATTCTTTATCAGCTGAGCCACAAGGGAAGCCCAAGAACACTGCAGCAGGTAGCTTATCCCTTCTCCAGCAGATCTTCCTGACATTGAACTAGGATCTCCTGCACTGCAGATGGATTCTTTACCAACTGAGCTGTCAGGGAAACCCAGATTTTACATTTAGTTCAGTTCAGTTCAGTTCAGTCGCGTCCAACTCTTTGCTACCCCATGAATTGCAGCACACCAGGCCCCTCTGTCCGTCACCAACTCCCAGAGTTCACTCAAACTCATGTCCATCGAGTCAGTGATGCCATCCAGCCATAGGATGCCATGATCTTCGTTTTCTGAATGTTGAGCTTTAAGCCAACTTTTTCACTTTCCTCTTTCACTTTCATCAACAGGCTTTTTAGTTCCTCTTCACTTTCTGCCATAAGGGTGGTGTCATCTGCATATCTGAGGTTATTGATGTTTCTCCCGGCAATCTTGATTCCAGCTTATGCTTCTTCCAGCCCAGCGTTTCTCATGATGTACTCTGCATATAAGTTAAATAAGCAGGGTGACAATATATAGCCTTGACGTACTCCTTTTACATTAGTTTGTAATTATTTGTACTGTCTCTTCTAAGTTCTTGAAAACAGCAGTTATATATATTCATCTTTGTTCCCGTAACCCTTTTTCAGTACCTGGACTATTATAGTCACTCAGTGAATGTAAACTCCATTTACTGGCCTGCTCAGGAAATGAGCTAATAAGGTAAACTGAATTTTTGATTGATTCAATAATATAACATATTTCAATACGAGACAATTATTCTAAAATTGTTAAAATAAATTTCTTCTTTAATATTTTTAGAATGAAATATTCTTAATATTTGAGAACTTGGAGCACTTGGTTTTCATTTTAAAATACCCATATCATCATCATGTTGACATAGGTAGTATTAATACATAGTGTACTCAAGATAAGGTTTCCAGGTCTCATTCCAAACTCACTGAATCTGAACGTTTAGTTGGGGGCCCTGGGAGTATGTTCCTCGCTAAAATGTTCCAGGTGATGCTGATACACGATTAAATTCGGGATCAATAAGGAGACTGAGACATACTGGCAAAGCATATTATATAGCATGTAATACAACCTAGATGGAGAAGGCAATGGCGACCCACTCCAGTACTCTTGCCTGGAAAATCCCATGGGTGGAGGAGCCTGATAGGCTCCAGTCCATGGGGTTGCTAAGAGTCAGACACGACTGAGCGACTTCACTTTCACTCTTCACTTTCATGCATTGGAGAAGGACATGGCAACCCACTCCAGTGTTCTTGCCTGGAGAATCCCAGGGACGGAGGAGCCTGGTGGGCTGCCGTCTATGGGGTCACACAGAGTCGGACACGACTGAAGCGACTTAGCAGCAGTAGCGGCAGATGATTTTAACTTTCTTTTTCTGATTTAAAAAAATGTGATTAATTAGAAGTAGGTTATTTGAAGTTTTTCTGATATTTAGGTGTGGTTTAATAATCTTGCACAATGTCATTCATCTCCTTCAGCAAGGCATCCTGTTAAAAGTGGCTGAAACCATCAAGAGTTGGATATTGGCTCAGTCCAATAAGAATGATGACTTACTTCACAAGTTGGTAAGTGTTGACTTAACTTTTTGGTTACTTTTCAGGGCTCCGGTTTCTTTTCCAATGAGAAAATCAATGAATCCAGTTTGTTTTGCCACTGATTTGGGCAGTGACTAATTTTAATTAGAAATTCTGGGCTGTTGTCTAAAGAGATTATCTGCTTCATGAAGTGTTAAAAAAGTTTGTATTACCTAAGGAAAAAGAAAAAGGAGATTCTTCAATAACTGGATATCTTTGCATATGGACTCAGTAGTATTTCATAGATCTTCTAAGAGGTTTTTAGCTACTGAGAATAGGATATTCTGATAGTTATTGAAGACCTATTTGTTAGATTATTTATGTCCTGTTGCCATCTTCCTCCACTGACAGGTATTCCTCTCACGAGTTAGAAAATAGATCCATTAGTGGGATCTTCCCTCTTTTCATTAGGAACTTGATTGTCTCTATTCCACAGCCTTTGATTACAAAGTTTGGGCAAAATCAAGAGTGTGGTTCCTCCCTAATTTATTTATCATTCATTTACCATTCTCTTTGCTATGTGCTTAGTCACTCAGTTGTGTCTGACTTTTTGCTACCCCACAGACAGAGGAGCCTGGTGGGCTATAGTCCATGGGGATTCTCTAGGCAAGAATACTGGAGTGGGTTGCCACGCCCTCCTCCAGGGAGCTTCCAAACCCAGGAATCAAACTCAGGTCTCCTGCATTGCAGGCAGACTCTTTGCCGTCTGAGCCACCAGGGAAGCCCACCATTCTCTGACAACTTCATGTATAAAATTTCGTCTTCTGGGAGTGATAAATCAGAGAATTTCCCAAAGACTTGCTTGATCTCTGAGCTCTAAGAAAGAGTGCCTCAATGTTTTTACATCCTAATATTAATACTAGGTAGTATAGTTTAAAAAAATAAAATTCTCTCACAAGTAAGCACATTTCAGAATCTTCTGCTGGCCTAAGAATAATTATTATTCTTGTAAATTATCATTTGATAAGGAATGTTTACAAAGTGCTTTCACATTTTGATTTGGTAATCTAAACAGTATGTAAGGTTCAGTGTGGTTTACCATTTGGAAAGCCTGAGGTTCAGATATTTCAGTTTGGTTAAGAATACTCATTAAGAGAGTTGTTCGAAAATATTCAGCTAGAAAGTGAGTCAGAATTTGAACTCAAGTCTCCTGGTTCCAAAGCCCAGGCTCTTTCCGTTATAATGTAGCTCTCTCTAGTTTGTGTGTTGTTTTTACTGACTAAAATTACCTTTTTAGCAATCCATTTGGGCAGGTTCTCTGTTTAGGGTTCATCTCCATAGGTGTTTTGAGAAGGTCAATGAAGTATCTTTTCATCTACGTAGAATATCATCTCTATCCAGGTGGAGCCATCTTCATTCTTCAGTGGTACTAGGACTGTGGTAAGGTATGTGCTTGGTCTCATTAGTCATGTCTGACTCTCTGCGACCTCCTGGACTGCATCCCACCAAGCTGGAGTGGTTGCTATGGCCTCATCCAGGGGATCTCCCCTACCCCTGGGTCGAACCCGCGTCTCCTGCACTGCAGGCAGATTCTTTACATGGCTCGTTCTTTGCTGAGCCATGAGGGAAGCCCCGTGGTAAGGTATATGGGTGCGTATACATTTTTCTGTGGTTAGTCATAGTATGCACAGTCCTGATCTTTTCATTCTTGGATCTTTGTCACTGTCCACATGCTTCATGTCGTATTTCACTTTAAAGTGCCAGCTTTTGTGCATCTCTTTTGTGCCTAGATTATGGAGAATTTTAGGAAGTACATACCTGAGAAATAGTTCACAAGCAATAACATAAGGAATTGCCCAGTTGACATGTGGCATGAAATTGCTTGACTTTTTTCTCTTGATTATAAAATATTTAAAATTTTGTTAGCTATACAGATACTGAATGAGTCCCTCTTTCCTTTTATAAAGATACTGGCAATTGCTCCATGATATCTGAACATTTTATTATTGTTCATTTTCATTAAGATAGTACTTTTCTTCTTAAAGATTAAAAAAAAAATTTTATAGCAACTATGATACTAGTGGTGTTGGTACTCTCTAAGCACTTTTTGGCCTATACAGTGCTTGCCCAGAAGTTGTCTCACCTGATCCTCATCAGCTTAATTAAATAGCACTATCATGGCACCCCACTCCAAAACTCTTGCCTGGAAAATCCCATGGATGGAGGAGCCTGGTAGGCTGCAGTCCATGGGGTCGCTAAGAGTCGGATATGACTGAGCGACTTCACTTTCACTTTCATGCATTGGAGAAGGAAATGGCAACCCACTCCAGTGTTCTTGCCTGGAGAATCCCAGGGACGGTGGAGCCTGGTGGGCTGCCGTCTATGGGGTCGCACAGAGTCGGACACGACTGAAGTGACTTAGCATTAGCATAGCATATATTTAAAACTGTGTAAGATAATTGAAGTATATTGACACATGAATCTGTTTTCTTCATCCCTAGGGGCCACAATAGCAGTCTCTTTATTCTTTAGCAGTGCTTCTCATATTCTTCATTCCATCCAGGCAGTATTCCTCCTAAGTTATCTTCTCATGCTGTTTCCCTGTTTAGTTTCTAAAAAGATACCTACTACCTATCAAGTCCAGTTCATCACTTTGACTGGCATGAAAGTGTTTGCATAATTTGGCCTTAATCTACCTTTCCAGTTTTACCCACCAATATTTTACCAGCCCAGTATAGTCTTCCTTTTTGTTTATTCCTTGCCTAGTCTCTATACGTACTATCATACTGTGAATTGTGTTCCATTTTTCTATTATTGGAATCTTTCCAATAAGCAGTTCTAGCTCTTCCTCAGGACCTTTCTCAGAAACTAGAGCCTGTTGGATCTCTTTTCTACAACAACCTTATAATAATTATGTGTGCTATGTTCTGTAAGTTTTTATATTATACATGCTTTTCTTTACTTTTAAGTATTTCATGTGTACTAACAACACTAACAACTAACACTTACATAGTGCTTACTGTGCACCAGATACTCTTAGCAGTTTATAAATATTGACTTATTTAATCCTTGCAGCAACCCTATGAAGTGGATACTATTATTATCCTCTTTGCAGATGAGGCAACTGAACAGAAAAAGTAACTTACTTAAGTTGTGGGACCAGGCTATAAACCCAGGCACTAAGTCTTGACACAAAGACTTGTTGAGGGTAGGCCAAAGTTCACATAGCACACTTCCCCCCCAGCACAGAGCACCAGTACTATCAGTACTACCTCAGATCACACTGGTTTGGGGGAGGCTTTCTCCCCAAACCAGATCTGGTGCCAAGGAGTGGTGTTGAAGAAAGTGAATTCCTGATGAAGCAGCAGGTCCGTAAGAGAGCCTGTTTAGAGGAATAGCTCCTATCTTTGTTAACAGCTTCCCCCTTAATTAGGCTTCTTTTAAACTTAGCCATATATAAGTACAGAGAAGTCTCATAAAAGGCCTGCTTTCAAGTTTTTTTTTTTCTTTTTTATTAGTTTTTTAAAATTTTACTTTACAATACTGTATTGGTTTTGCCATACATTGACATGAATTTGCCACGGGTATACATGAGTTCCCAATCCTGAACCCCCCTCCCACCTCCCTCCCCATCCAAAAGTTTTATTTTTAATATTTACATCTGAATATGGGCCTGTCTGATGGGAGAATCCAAACCAAATTATAAGGCCACTACATGAAGATTTATTTCAAAGATTACTTGGAAAGCTACCCTGCTCCACCCACTGCCCTCCCTGCCTCCCATTGCCCACCTGCTGTTGATATTCTGCAGCCCCTGTCCCCTTCCCACCTTCAACAGTAGTATAAAGCAAGTCGTGCTGTTCTCTGTTTATGAAAGTGGGATGGAATGTCAAAAAATCGAGTAGTTCCTAATGTTAGGATTGTAAAAGAGAGGAAGCAGTAGTTCAAGCATGAGCCAAAAAGTGCTGCAGAGGTACGTCCAAGGTATATCAGTAAGTGGTAAAATCTATATCGGGCTAAACAGAAGATCAGCATTGCACTGAGATTCCTTTTTATTATTATTATTGATAAGAAATATATCCAAATAGGCTTCATATTAAAAAATACTCTTCTCTAAAAGTGATGTGTACCACCCATGATCAAGAGGCTATGTACTTTTAGTATGTGGATCACTGCCTTCTTGCTTAAGTTCTCATGATGAGCTCGGGCTACAATTTTAGTGTGGGAATGATTAACTAAGAAGAGGAAACCCTAGACCTAACTGATTTTACTTTGATTGCTAAAGGCCTTGTCCACTGAAAGTTCTCTTTTATTTTTTATCATACAACAGGATGATTCTATTCTTGAATCGAATGCAAAATAAAAATTTAAATTTTCTGATAGAGAAGACTATATTCAGGAAAGCAGAATCAACTAACTACCAAAGACATATGATTTAAAATCAGAATTCTGGAAAGTTACTTAGTTTCTTTGAGCTTCATTTTTTCCTCTATAGAATGGACAGAAAATGATAATGTACGTGACAGGGTTACTGTGAGAACTGCTCTAACATTGCTACTTCATCTCTCATCTCTCCCCCAGGTATACTCTGCCCAAAACTAATATTGGTCACTTACAGGTCCCCAAACTAGAAGAGGCTTGCCTTCATTCTGTCTCATCCCATTCTTCCAACTCTTTCATCTGGTCAGTTCTTGTGTATCCTTTAAAACTAAGCTTAGGCTCTTTTACTTTCTCTTTGTTGCCGGCTTATTCCCTCAATGCTGTTTTCATAATAACCTAGTTATACCTCATCACACTTGTCTGCACTTTATATTGTAACTGCTTACCTTGCAGCCCTCTCCTTTAAACTCTGAACTTTCTTAAGAGTAAAGACTTGTATGTCCTGTTTATTTTTTTGTGTTTTTGGTGTCAAGCATGTTGCCTGGTATGTTATGAGATATTCCTTGATAGATGGATAAAAGGGAAAGAGGGAGGAAAAAATGAGCTGGTATATGTGAAAGCATTTTGTAAACTATAAGATGCTATGCATGCATTAGGGCCATTTTGTATTATATTCCTTAATGATTTTTTTTTAATATTCAAATGTTTCATTTTTAGAAAGCCTTGATCCTGCTGATGTTATTCTTAGATGTTGGCTATATTGTTAGAGTATCTAGGGATAGCATATCTGTTAGAGGAATATATTTTCCATGTTGTTTTGCAGCCATTTAATTAGGCTTAACAGGTTTATTAATCTGTAAAAAAAATACATATTTCACTCAATATGTGGCTCAGTGATGTCTACCTCTGTTTTTTTTTGTTTCATAAATTTACTGTGAAAATATAACCCTGTACATCATACTGAAAATTGATTGACTATTGTTTCTTCTTCTTGGAGTCTATTCTGAAAATAAACACCTCTAATTTTATTAGCATGGTAGGAGCTTAATATTTAATACAAAATTATGTGTGTATTAATACCTCTCTTCTGGTCTTTCAATGGCAAGGATATTGGATTTCGACTCGATTCACTTCATACTATCCTGCAACAGGAAGTCCTGTTACAAGAGGATGTGGAGCTGATTGAGCTGCTTGATCCCAGTATCCTGTCTGCAGGGCAACCTCAACAACAGGAAAATGGACACCTTCCAACACTTTGCTCCCTGGCAACTCCTAATATTTGGTACTGTCCAGAAAACATCTATCCTTTGTTTACATATAGAGTATTAGCAGAAGAAATCCGTCATCATCCTCTCCATTATAAAAGCATTATAAACATTTTAGCATTGTAATTAATATAATGATATGCCAGAGGTTTTTTTTTTTTAAAAAAAGGATACCTTCTAACTAAATACTATTTAAAATGAAAGTGGGAAAAAACATCCAGTTTGACTATTATGTACTTGCAACTCAGTGTATTTAGTTCTCTGTATAACAGCCCAACAAGCAGGATTAACATATGCCAAAAAAGAGTCTCTCTTATATACATGTTTGCCTGAAGTCCTAGCCAATTCTTCATGTTTCTTTACCCTTAATAGATTATATAAATAATAATTACATTGTAGAGACACCCAGGAGAGTATGAGACATGGAGATAAACAGTCAATTCCTCCTTTGTTAGGTAAGATGAGATCATAGAGAACATAGACAATTCAAATTGTCTTAAAACTTGTCAACCACTTGAAGTATTTGTGTTTAATGCACAAGTCCTGGGCCATCATCTATTAAAAAAGAAATATATATGTATAGTAATAAGGAATTGTACATTCAGAGCTGTTAATATCCTCTTTCTATTAAAGTATGAGTTTATTAAATGAACTAAATTATTGCTCAAACTGTTCAAGTTATATGGGTAGTTACATTCATTGGTCTCAGTGTTCTGAGTTTGTCTGTGTTTCCTATCATGTTGACAAATGCTTCATTTTGTAACAGGTAGTCTATGGGGTCGCACAGAGTCAGGCACGACTGAAGCGACTTAGCAGCAGCAGCAGCAGCAGCCATGTATAGTGTTTTCCAAATGTGTAGTGACTCAGATACTGTCATGATGGAGTGTACAGCATCTTAACCATTTAAAAATTTAAGAACTTAAGGAGCTGATAAAAGGAATTATAGGTTTTCAGAATTTTACAGCTTTGTATTCCTTTGACCACAAAGGTGATTAAGCAAGTCTGAGGCCTATAAATCCTTTATAGGTTTGCTATAAGTATATAAAAATACATGATGAGATTTTGCTATGATATTACCAATATTGCCTAACAGTAAAGAATTCCAAGGGAGATTTTTGGCAGGTAAATATTTATTAAATATTCTTATATGTTATTTTCTTTATAATTTGACTATAACTATCTTCAAGTATTGATGATGTTTCTTGGATATCCTTAGATATAACTCCCCTGTATTTGCCGCCTTATACGTAAATTTTTTCATCAGAGCCTTCACTGCCTGAAAGAAGTTTGTAGTTGGCCTAAATTTAAAAATATCATACTTATTTTGATTTCACTTAAAGCACTATAAAAGTACAAAGCTTGTCCATATTATGGTCTTCAGTAAATATGTGTATTCCAGAATTGTAATGATAACAACTTAAAATTAGATGACTTTATTCAAAGGAATTACTCACAAAGTATATATTATTTCTAATTGGACAAATGCTTATAGTATGTTGAGATATTATATGTTTTCGCACAAATAATTAGAGTCTGATTTTAGGAAAAAAGACCTCATAATATCTCCAGATACAAAACATTTTTAGTTATTTTTTTAACTCTTTATTTTGTATTAGAGTATAGATTATAAGGTTTTTAGTATTAAAAACTAGTAACAAAGCTTTTTACTTTTATATTTATTAAAATCAGATTTTAAAATCTGTAATTGTTTTTAAGTTAAAGAGTACGTATCTTAAAAAAAAGTTTATTGAGAAGACACCTATTTATATCTATCACCTAAACTTACTAGCTTTAGACAGTGGTATCTAGCAACTAGATAGTGGTACTAGATATTTTTTAACTGTTTCATGTTATTTTTTTAATGTCATATTTTATAAAGCCACAGTTTATAGAGAAGGTAGCATTTTATCTATTTTGCTGCTGCTGCTGCTAAGTCGCTTCAGTCATGTCCTACTCTGTGCGACCCCATAGACAGCAGCCCATCAGGCTTCCCTGTCCCCGGGATTCTCCAGGCAAGAACACTGGAGTGGGTTGCCATTTCCTTCTCCAAAGCATGAAAGTGAAAAGTGAAAGCGGAGTCGCTCAGTCGTGTCCGATGCTTAGCGACCCTGTGGACTGCAGCCTACCAGGCTCCTCCGTCCATGGGACCTTCCAGGCAAGAGTACTAGAGTGGGGTGCCATTGCCTTCTCCGTTTATCTATTTTAGAAAACCTAAATTACTGACAAGAGAAACTCATCTTTCTCTGGACTGATGGATATCATTTTCTTGGTTTCTCTATTCCAGGGATGTATCAGTGCTATTTGCCTTCATTAGTTTGCTTGTTATGCTTCCCACTTGGTGGATTTTGTCTTCCTGGCTGGTATGGGGACTGATTCTGTTTATTTATCTGATCGTAAGAGCTTTGCGATTATGGAGGACAGCAAAACTACAAGTAACTCTAAAAAAATACAGTGTCTATTTGGAAGATATAGCAACAGATAGCCGAGGTTTTACTAACCTTGTGAGAAAAGCTTTGCGTCTCATTCAAGAAACTGAAGTCATTTCCAGAGGATTTACACTGTGAGTTCATTTTTCATTTTATTTTTTAAATAACTATTTTCTACTACCTAGTTAAATTAGAATATTTATTACCTATTTTCATTTCTGTGTTGTATTTACAGAAAAAACTAGGTTTCTCTTTAGTATTTATTAAAGTCTATTAACTACTAAGTGAAGAAATAAATATATCATATGCTAGATTTAATAAGTAGTGTGAGTCTGTTTATTTACTTTGAGAAACCAAAGTGTTTTGAGAATCATGATTATTTCTCTGCGTTGCCATGTGGTTATATGAGATAATATAGAGACCTTAATATTTTATATATATATTTTATATTTTATAAATATTATAAAACCCTTGCATGCAATAGTTACCCAATAAATATTTGTTCCCTTTACTCACCCCCAGATGCTCTCTTTACTCAGTTTACATGATAGATGATCTCACATAAATTCAATCTGAAAAATCTTGTCATATATTAATAATATTCTGTAGGTTAATATTAGGAGATATTATGGCACTGGCACTTTCATATGCTCTCACTGATATTTAATACAGGAAATTAAATATTCACTAATCTTGCTCTAAGTGTACTAAGGTACTGGATAGACAGCCTATTTATTATGTTATTAAAGGGAAAGCACCGGTTATGTTCCATATACTGTGCTAGACAATTTTGCATACAACTAAAGGCGTACGATTATAAATGGTTGAGCAAATGTTCAAGTTCATTCCATCTGACTCTAAAGTTTGGTTTCCTGTACACTGCCACCTAAATACTCACACATGACAGTTGTACTATAGTGTATTTAATACTTTATATAACTTTTGTAGCCTATCGGTGGGAGGAAATAAGTATATGGTAAAGAAAAATTATTGTTCTTAATTAGTTGTATCTGGAAAATCATGAAAAGAGGTGGGCAGAAGAACTTTGGGTGGTCATTACTTCCTTCACTCTGCTGTGCTCTGGAAAAGAACCTAGATAATCTTGAATAAAAGCTGTATTTGGAACATCAGGAAATAGGAAAGTAGAAGAGTCTCCAGTAGTCATCTCATTCTTCACTCTGTTGTGTTTTGGAATAGTGTTTAAAACTTCTGAGACATGAGAGAGGTTTTATAACTTCTCTTTCTGCTCAGTTCAAAATGTAACAGCCCTCAGTGTCTGTTAATTTTGGTCCTTCCATTGTAAAGTCCAGTTAATTGACAGAGCATAATAAATATTGAATGTCAAATTTTAAAAGTTAAAAATTATGCTAAGTAAAAGTAATAGCTCCTTTTTATTCTTGACTTGTACAGCATTTTATTAGGAGGACTGATTGCTTAAGCAGAGTGGCTATGTGTCCAGTTAATGCTTACCCTTGTGTTGATGGTTCTGTGCCTTTTGTCCTTGTTCCATTTTTACCCATATGTATACAATTAGAATGAAGAGCTAAAATGGGCCAGTTAGGCATGATTTCCCTCTGGATTATGACATATGTCTACTCCAGTGCAGACAGAAAAAATTTTGGAAAAATTGTACTTGTGTCCATCTAAATGTAAATGAATTGGAAAAAATTATTAAGAATAATAAATTTTGAATCATAATTTTTTTAGAAATATTTTTGTTTTTAAGACTGAGTAAAATGGAACACAAACAATAGTGTCCATATGTTGAAAATATTACTGCTGTTTTATTCTGCCTCAATGTTTCCTCTCTAGCAGATAATTGAACCTTTCTTTGCCTCTATCAGTCATTGTCCTGTTTTTTTATAGATTTTTAATGCCTGAATGTGTTTTAATTTGGTTTAACTTTTTTTTTTAAGTTTTGAGTTAGACGTCTTATTTTACAAATTTGTGGTTATAGTGTAATAAATTTATAAATTCCAATATTTTGTCTTACTATTAGGAGTGGTTACTAGTTAGGTGAAAGCCTATTGTCTGGAAAACTGTAATATGAAATCATAATTTCATTTATAAAAGCATAATACCTTATATGGCGTTGTTGCAAATAGGTAGTCCTCCATTTACCTTTGGAAAAGTGCTTTTGAAATGTGCTTCCTCTTGAACAGTTTTGAGAGTAGCTATGCTCCTACCTAGTAACCCTTACTTGGCGTTTCTACCTGCATTCCCCTGTTGGCCACTGGTTCTGTTATCTTTCTGCGTCTTTCTGTTATCTTTCTACTTCATTTTGGGTAGGTAAGTGCCAGTGGCTGCAGGTGGGTAAGTAATTTTACCCTACTTTTATGAATGTACAGAATGTATCTCTATACAGTATTTGAATGTTCTGTACAAATGACCAAAAATATGATTGATAAACATATGTAAATGCATATTAAGAACATGAAAGTTTATAATTAAGGCTTTCCTACTTACTGTAGATACCAGGTTTTTGAAAACTAAATGTAAAGTAGCACCACTTTGGTGTATTCGAGCAGATAGAGTATCTATATTAAAAAGTTAGTATCTTAAATAAATATCCCTACGTTTCTACTATTATTTCAATTAAAATTAATTGTTCCCCCCCCATCAGAGAAAGTATTCTTTTTTCAATTGTCTTTTTTCTGGTGGCTATATATGTGTCAGGGAAATAACTGTTAATGAGACCTGAGTTGGAACATTTATAACCATTTTCTAATGAAAAAATAATTTTTTCCTAAGTTTAATAAAATTGTGGATTTAGAAAACACAAACTTTAGGACACCTGTACAGTTGTATCACATTTTACTTTTCAAGTTTGCTTGACAGGGTCAGTGCTGCTTGCCCATTTAATAAAGCTGGACAGCATCCCAGTCAGCATCTCATCGGTCTTCGGAAAGCTGTCTACAGAACTGTCAGAGCCAACTTTCAAGCAGCAAGGCTAGCTACCCTATATATGCTGAAAAAATATCCTTTTCTGTCTATATGTAAGAATAAGCAATGTTTCCAGAGTCCTGAATATAGATATTATAGCTGCATCCTATAAAACTTAACTGTAAACTGAAATCACCTGTTTGGAAGCTGATTTCCATCATCACTTCTATTTTAAAACTGGAAATGCATTCCAGGGGGAATGACAATAATAGATAGGAAGAAAGTTCTTCTGCTTGCATGTGGCTCATTTTTAACAAGGAAAAAACTTGATGTCCCTTCCTTTACTGGTCCAAATAATAAAGTCAAAGGAACCTGGCTTCTCCAGGTCACAGTTTTTCAAATTACTGAACGTGGCAAATTTGTGTCATGATATGGAAATAAGCTGGCAGCAGAAAATCCTTCCCCTTTCAATAAAACAGAGGCTCTAGAGTCAGATTGACCTTCTGAATTTTGGCTGTATCAGTTACTGTATCAGAGACCATAAGCAAGGTTCTTAACTCTCTGTACCGTGCTTTATTTATTTGTAGAATGACAAAAATAACAGTCCTTCTGACTGTTTTTGTTAGATCAAATCAATTATTGTATATAAAGTGCTTAGGCAGTGTCTGGTATATAATAAGCACTTAAAGACTGCGTGACAATAAGTCTGTCTCTTAAATTTACTAAAATAGGAAATTAGTTCTAGTAGTCAGAAAATAGAAGTGTGTAAGATCTTTATTTTAGTTAAAATTCATAGATTAAATAATGAGTAAATGGGATGCAAAAACTACTTTGTACATTCAGTATGTTGGATACTATGACATTGATGAATATAATGCTTAAAAGTTTATCATTGTATCCTTATACAAACCTTTCCAGCTAGATTTTCTTATCCCCACTTAATGAGTAAATGAAATAAAATCACTACTTTATATGAAATTTACCCAGTGTCACACAATTAATAAGAGATAAAATTGTGTCTTTATTGTAGGACTTAGGACTTTAAGCATTTTCTATATGTGTATAGATATACTCTATCTAGATTTATACACACATACTGTACTATGCTACCACTTTGGATATTGAGAGAAAGTACTTTGATTTTAGTCAGGAACTTGTGTATTCAGTTCCCTTACTGCCTAAATACTTGCTTGCATTGTGCTAGGAAGACAGAGCAAAAACCTGTACTGCCTACTTCTAAAAACTTCTGAGTGTAGTCAGTAGATACTCATAATACAGTAGAGTGCCTGGGGTGCCTTCCAGCATAGCAGGACAATGTACTTGGCCTGTGAAGTCACAGAATGCTTTCAGGGAAGCAACACCTGAGCTGACCCTCAAGGAACGAGTTGGAGTTGACCTTGGGAGAAAAAGTCTGCATTTCCAGTAGAAGGAAGAAAGATATAGAAGGAAATGGAGACATGACAGTGTGGCATGTTAACTGCCAGTAGTTACTATTTAGTGAATATTATGCCAAGCAATATGCTAGTCACTAGATATGCAGTGATCAACATAGCAGACGTGGTTCCTGCCTCAGGGAGCTTATTATTTCTTAGAAGTAGGGTGGGGGCAGGTGAGAGGGCCTAACAAAGATTGTAGATTGTTGAGTTCCCGGTGCGGGTCACTTTTCTAGGTATGAGGGACCTAGCAGTGAACAAGATAAACAAGATCCTCGTTTTTAGGGAGTTTGCATTCTAGTGAATGATGAATAAAAAGTGAACAGAAAATTTTCAGATGTTTGCTATAAAGAAAAAAAGCCCCAGGGGAATAAGATAGAAAGTGCTTGGTAGGTTGCTATTTTTGATTGGATAATAAGGGAAGGCCTTCAGTTTAAATGGTGACTTGGGATGGAGTTCCAGTCAGATGCACCAGCAAGTATAAAGAACTTGTGTCAGGAATGAATTTAGCATGATCAAAGTATAGAAAAAGGATGACCATACTCCAAGACAGGAGCACAGCAAGTTGGGAGTTGGAGTATGAGATAATATCCAGAATTAGGCAGGGGCCAGATCATATTCTTCATAAGGGAAACCTTAAGAAATTTAAAAGTGTTATCTACCAAGTATTTCTTTGAAAATACTTAATACATTATATAAACCCTAGCATCCCTGTTCAAAGTAAAAAGAATAAAAATATACAAGATTAGTAATGAGAATAGAACAAGAAGCTGAAATTATTATGTAAGGGAATAGCGACTGAGCACATATGTAACTTTCTGGCCACAGCTCTGAAACTGTAGGGGAAATGGATCATTTCATATGAAAATGCAAATTCAAAAACTAACCTAGGAAGAACTGAAAAGCTGGAGATTAGATGTATCATAAAAAGGATTCCATTAGAACAGAAAACACACTTGGTTATATATATAAACAGTGGGAAAATATGCAGCTTTTAAAAAAAGTTCTTGGTATACTATTGTGGAATGTTGTTAAATAAACGAAGTGTACACAGCGGTATTTTTGCTACCCTTCCATTTGTGCATAGAAGGGAGCGTAATGTGTGTGTTCAGTTCAGTTCAGTCGCTCAGTCGTGTCCGACTCTTTGCAACCCCATGAATCGCAGCACGCCAGGCCTCCCTGTCCATCACCAACTCCCGGAGTTCACTCAGACTCATGTCCATCGAGTCAGTGATGCCATCCAACAATCTCATCCTCTGTCGTCCCCTTCTCCTCCTGCCCCCAATCCCTCCCAGCATCAGAGTCTTTTCCAATGAGTCAACTCTTCGCATGAGGTGGCCAAAGTACTGGAGTATCAGCTTTAGCATTAAATGTGTGTATGAGGGGCTAAAGAAGTGTGTGTGCACATGTGTATATATTCATATGTATACCCACATACATATATATTTATGTTTAGATTTCCTTTTATGTATGTCCATAATCATAAAANGAGTCTTTTCCAATGAGTCAACTCTTCGCATGAGGTGGCCAAAGTACTGGAGTATCAGCTTTAGCATTAAATGTGTGTATGAGGGGCTAAAGAAGTGTGTGTGCACATGTGTATATATTCATATGTATACCCACATACATATATATTTATGTTTAGATTTCCTTTTATGTATGTCCATAATCATAAAATATCTTAAAGTATACACAGATATTGGTAACAGTGATTGCCTTTGCTTTTGGGTAGAGGAACTAGGTGGCTAAGAGATAGAGGTAGCAAGCAGTTTTTACAATACCTTGTAAAATTTTAATCCCGTAAATACCTTACTTATTCAAAAACTAAGTGAATGAAAAAAATGTTTAACTCCCTGGTCCAGATGGTTTTATAATTTAACAAAAACCTATTTTAGACCATAGAAAAGGTTAGATACAAAGCTACTCTACATTATTTTATTTATGCAGATACTATAATCTTACTTGTAAAACATGATGTAATACACAAATTAAAAACTACAGACCAGTCTTGCCAATGGTGATACAAAATATTAAAATATTTATAAATTTGGCCTAGTACTGTATCAAAAGATTATTATAATATGACCAAATAGGAATATGCTATAAATGCATGAATAGTTCAGATATTAATATCAAGAATTGTGTGGATATAATTCTTTACAAATAAAATTGAAGAGGAGGAAATCACGTAGTAAAGTTGGCAGCTGCCATGAGGATAGGGAGACAGAAGGAGCAGCAGCCTGTGTCAGACCGCCTGGATGCAACAGGCTTCGTGTTATGTCAGTAGTTGTATGTTTTCAGGTCGTCGCTGTCAGGTAATGATGTCCTGCAGTGTGCAAACGGGGAGATAAAGAGAAGCGTTTACTATAGGGTGGTGAGGGCCTGAGCCACGCAGTCAGGCACATAGTACAGTTTCAAAAGGCACATGTCAAAAATAACTAAATTAGTACTTTAGCACTTGTGAAGAGTTGAA
The DNA here is from genome assembly GCA_006410675.1 of Oreotragus oreotragus. Taxonomy (NCBI): domain Eukaryota; kingdom Metazoa; phylum Chordata; class Mammalia; order Artiodactyla; family Bovidae; genus Oreotragus; species Oreotragus oreotragus. Next base: position 107,933 of record SJYX01010705.1, read on the forward strand.
CTTTTATCTGTCTAGTTGTATTTTATTCTCACGTTTCCTATAAGATTTGAGGTATATTAATCTATTAGATTTTAAAATTAATTTCTTTTTAAACTGATGTAAATCTCCAAGGTCAGATACCTTTACTTACTTTTTCCTGAACTTTGAGGAGAATTACCTCACTTTTTAAAGAAACTAATCTTAAAATCTAATAGCTGACTACTTGGAAAAGACCCTGATGGTGGGAAAAATTGAGGGCAAGGGGAAGAGGGGACGACAGAGAATGAGATGGTTGGATAGCATCACTGACTCAATGAACATGAGTTTGAGCAAGCTCGGGGAGATAGTGAAGAACAGGGAAGCCTGGCATCCTGCAGTTCATGGGGTCACAAAGAGCTGGACACGATTAAGCGACTGAAAAATTGTACCCTTTATACTTTAATGAAAAGGCTTTGTTGATTGCCTTAACCTAATTTAACCTACCCCCTGAACTCCGAGAGTGACAATGTAACCAACTACATCTGTGTGGTGCCTTTTAAGGAGCTGGGCCTTGGACTTAGTGAAGAGCAGATTTCAGAAGAGGAAGCACACAACCTTACAGATGGCTTCAGCCTGCCTGCGTTGAAGGTAATCCATTTGTGGACGTGAAGGGCTAAAGAAAAGATAGATGCCTTTGGGTTGTGTTTGTGCTTTCTGAATGTACATGGTACACCTGTCCCCCCACTTTGTCTGTTTGCTGGATACCATTACCATAATAGCCTTACTGGTGTTTTTGAAGCTGCCTTTAAAAATGGAGAGTATCATAAAGATTGGATGAGGAAATCTTATAGTCCGATGTTACAATACTTAAAATTCTTAATATATGTATTTCTTGAATTAGAATTTGAAGATAAATGAGTTTAAAAGGAATCCAATGTGTGATTTTATTTACTAGCTATTTGTTTGGACAAACATGGATAAAGAACTTACAAGATCTACCCCTTGGAAAATCTTCCAAATCCTTGTTTAGAACAAGAATTTTTTCATATGTTAAAGGTCTCTTAAAAGGATATATTTGACTACATAAACTTCTAAACTTTAAATGCTGTTGCTGCTGCTGCTAAGTCGCTTCAGTCGTGTCCGACTCTGTGCGACCCCACAGATGGCAGCCCACCAGGCTCCCCCGTCCCTGGGATTCTCCAGGCAAGAACACTGGAGTGGGTTGCCATTTCCTTCTCCAATGCATGAAAGTGAAAAGTGAAAGAGAAGTCGCTCAGTCATGTCCGCCTCTTAGCGACCCCATGGACTGCAGCCCACCAGGCTCCTCCATCCATGGGATTTTCCAGGCAAGAATACTGGAGTGGGGTGCCATTGCCTTCTCTGAAACTTTAAATGCTGTATCCTTTAAATGTGAATAAGCTCGGGGCCGGGGGGAGGTGGGGGATGCTGTCTCTTATACACATCTAGATGTGTATAAGAGACAGTCCTAAAGTTGGCTGTTTGAATCTTCCAGAATGTTCTTGATACTTTTTTGGAACTCCGTGCCTTCCTTAGACCCTTTGTGGCTGGGAAGCTCTATGCAGGGAGGAACTGATAGCCAGAATCCTCTCCCTGGATATCTTTCTGTCTCTGCACCACAGCCCAGAGCTTCTGGAAATCTCTCCAGCGATATCTCCGCTCCATTTCTTGAGGAAATATTCGATTAAAGGGTTATTGTACTGGAGGTGTGAAAACTAAAAGCTGCCAATGGCTGACACAACGATACCCCTTTTACTGACCGAGTGACAGAGCATGGAATTGATGTTCTAGAGCTTCTAACATAGCATGCCTTTTTTAATATGTAAAATATAAATCCCAACTGTATGCTAATTATTTAATAATATAGTTAGTTAGGTCTGAGTTGTGAAAATCCTGACCTGGGTAATTAGAGTGCATAATGGTGTAATTAATGGCTTTAGAAAATCTGTTTTGAAAAATGAGATTCTTTCTGTGACTGTCATGAGCAATGACACCGTGCTAGTGCGGGGACCTCGGTGGCTGTTTCTAACTGATTGTCCTTAACCACCTGGAGGGGAGGAGCAGCTGCCCCACAGACCACCTGACTGCCAGGCTAGAGAGCATCTCTAGGTCACAGTGTCATCTTTCTAGCAAAAGGGGGGTGATGATAAATGTCATTCTGCCTGGGTCTCACCTGCAAAGCCAGGCAGCGGATGCCTTCATCCTACAGCAGGAGTCAGCAGCAGGGCCTGTGTAGGTGACTCATGCCTGTAGGTGCTGAAGGGCAAACATGTTCCAACATGTCTCTGCTTTTGAAGAGCCCCCAGCGATTCGTTCCCTGGTTAGCCTCGTGGCTCAGGTGGTGAAGAGTCAATGCGGGAGACCATGGTTCAATCCCTGGGTCAGGAAGATCCCCTGGAGAAGGAGATGGCAACCCACTCCAGTATTCTTGCCTGGAAAAACCCATTAATGGAGGAGCCTGGTGGGCTACAGTCCATGGGGATGCAAGAGTCAGACATGACCTAGCGACTAACACACGCAGTCATTCATTCAGGGCTTCCCTGGTGGCTCAGATGTAAAGAATCCATCTGCAATGCAGGAGACGTGGGTTCGATCCCTGGTCCAGGAGATCCCCGGAGAAGGAGATGGCAACCCACACCAGTACTCTTGCCTGGAAAATCCCGTGGACAGAGGAGTGTGGAGGGCTACAGTCCATGGGGTTGCAAGAGTCAGACACAAGTAAACCACAACCACAGCCAACTACGACCAGCCATCATTCATTTTGCAAAGGTAGTGTTTGGGCTCCTGCTGACTCCCAGGCTCTATGAGAGAGCTCCTGCCCTGGGGTTGCTTCCTGCTGGTAGGAGAAGCTGGCCGGGGAACACACACTGAGCTCTANAGCAAAGGGCTTGAATTCTTTCTATATAAAGAACACTAAGATATGTAAAACCTATTGAAGATATGTTAGGTGCGTGAATTGCCAGTTAATAGAAGAAGAAATAGAAATGGCTAATAAATATGATTTAAAATTTCAATCTTATTACTAATGAAAGTAACAAAGAAAAATAAGTACATATTTTGCCAAGGATTCTGAAAGTTGACAATACTCTTCGTCAGTGAAGACTTTGAAAGAACTCACACCAGTGGTGAAAGTGTCAACTACATCACTTTAGCAGTGAACACCAGCCTTTACAAATGTGCCCTTTACTCCATCAGCTTTAGCTCATAGATTCAGCTCAGAAAGTGATCGGAGATAGATTCAAAGTATGTTCATAATATTACTACAGCAGCAAATACTGGAAAGAAAGGAAAAGGTCAGTGATGAAATTGGTAATGATTTATGGTGTATTCATTTACTGAACTGTTTTGGAGTTAGTAGTAGAAAAAAATAACATGAAAAAACATAAGTTAAAGAATGTTACAAAGCTGTATGTATTGTAAGATTCCAGCAATGTTTTTTGAAAGTCAATCCAAATGTCTCGAAATTCATTTTCAGTATTTAGCAAACTCCACTTCAATATTTCTTTATTCCTAGTCTTTAAACTTCACTTGATACTGTGGAAATCAGTACAAGTGTAATTAACAGCATATTTTTCAACATCAGTTTTGTTTTGAGACTGTATGAACTTTCACATCTTTGAAATTTTCAGATCCTCATAAAAGTTCTAGTTCTCCCGTTTTTCTTTCTGGTTACTTGAAATTCACCTTGACTAATTTTTAATGTCATTCTAACCCATCCTAATAAATGTCACCATACAACTTATTAAGTTAGATACCTGTTTACTGTCATCCTTATCCCTCTTTTTACCCCTCACATATAAGCTATCAGTAGATTTTTGTGCCACCTTTAAACTACATTTTAAACTCTTTCCCTTTTTTTCATGTCATTTCCCACCATTCTAGTCATAGCTGCCATCATTCTTATCAAGGCCACTATAATAATTTTGGTTTACCTTAGTTCCTTAAAATTTGTTTCGGAATGCCCTTTGACATTTACAGTGCCTTAAAAATGATAGAGTCAGCAATTCCACTTATGCAAATCTTTCCTGAGGAAATTATTTCAAGTGACTTAAAGCTTTATGTACCAAGTTGCTTATTAGCTCTGTTCAGAATAGTTAAGAGTGGAACACCGCCTAAGCGTGCAGCAGTCGAGGGACAGTTGCGTGAATTATGTTGGATCCAATAGGGACCACTGAATAACAGCTACAACTTGCTTATAAAGATTTTGTAAAAACTTGGAGAAACCAGTGCAACAGTCAGAATAAGTAAATATATATTTAGTATGACCACAACTCTGTTTTTAAAAAGACCATCAGAAAATACTAATATATTGACTATCCTTAGGGTGGTTGCACTATAGGTTAATTCCATTTACTTCTAAATTCAGTACCATGACCATGCTTTATTCTGTGAATGAAAATAGTCATTTTCAAAAGACAGTTTGGGAGATTCTTAATGATGAAAAAGCAGGGACTTTGGAATTAAGCAGATGTGGGTTTACATTTTAGCCCTGACATTGACTAGTTTTTTGACTTGAATGAGTTATTCTTTGAATTTACTAAGCTGTAAAAAGGGATTACCATACCTGCCCTACATGGTTTTAGATTAAATGAGAAAACATACAAAATACCTACAACAAAGCTTGGTTAACCCAAAATAGTAATAGCTGTTACTCTTTAAGAAGGATTTGGAGAGAGAATTATGGTCATATTTCTTTCTTTAAAAAAATTTTTTTTCTTTATTCATCAAGATGTCTCAGTTATTTCCCTATTTTTCCATGCTTTTTTAAAAGCTTGTTAAATCCTGGATTGTATTTTGTCCAAGTACAGGCAGCAAAGAGCAAAAGTGGATCTCTTGGAGTCAGACTTCTAGGTTTGACTCTTGCCATCTGACTATTGATATGGTCTTGAACAAGTCGTCGTTTCTGTGTTCATAAAAATGAGATAATGATCATCACTAAAGGATTAAATACTTGCCAGTCCATTGCCTGGGACTGAGGAAGTGATCAATAAACGTTAGCTGATTTTTTTAATTCCATCTGACATGACCTATTCTAAAATGTGGGATGCATTCACTTATCTCCTCCACATACTATGATGAAGGATGTAGCTGGATCCTCTTGGCTCACCCATATTATTTTACAAATGAAACTTTGGTGTTTTAATTTTGTTTTATTTTGACATATAACTAATATATAACTAAAGTTGGTGATTATGTTCTGTTGTTACCAGGAACATCAGACTCCAAAAGTGGCCTGTCTTGAGATTTACTTCATAAACTGCTAAAAATTCCTGTAATGTTCAAAAACTGTGTAGGGCCACCTTGTTCAGTTGTCATTATATCCAGATAAAGAATTTCAAAGTGAATTTTATAAGCTAAATTTTAAAAGAAAATTATTTCTCAAAAGAGCAACACTAATTAAAGCTTTAAAAAAAATGTAGTGAAAGATGGTTTACAAATAAATCAGGTCCTTTTGTTTTCTTTTGTAATCTTCATTATGTCTTTTAGAGAAAATGTTTTGTTTTGTTTTTTCAATTGTTTGCATATCTTCTCTCAGGAGAGCTTCAGTTCAGTCACTCAATCATGTCCAATTCTCTGTGACCCCATGGACTGTAGCACGCCAGGCTTCCCTGTCAATTATCAACTCCTGGAGTTTGCTCAAATTAATATCCATCCAGTTGGTGATGCCATCCAACCACTTCATCCTCTTTTGTCCCCTTCTTCTCTCACCTTAAATCTTTCTCAGCATCAGGGTCTTTTCTAATGAGTCAGTTCTTCGCATCAGGTGACCAAAGTATAGGAGCTTTAGCTTCAGCATCAGTCCTTCCAACGAATATTCAGGACTGATTTCCTTTGACTGATATTGCAGTCCAAGGGACTCTCAAGAGTTTTCTCCAACACCACAGTTCAAAAGCATCAATTCTTCAGCACCCACCCTTCTTTATGGTCCAACTCTCTCATCCATGCATGACTACTGGAAAAACCATAGCTTTGACTATGTGGACCTTTATTGGCAAAGTAATGTCTCTGCTTTTTAATGGGTCTCTAGGTTTGTCACAGCTTTTCTTCCAAGGCGCTTGCTTCCATAAAAGCAACTGTCTTTTAATTTCAAGGCTGCAGTCACCATCTACAGTGATTTTGGAGCCCACAAAAATAAAGTTTGTCCCACGAAAATAAACTTGTTTCCATTGGTTTCCCATCAGTTTGTCATGAAGTGATGGGACCAGATGCCATGATCTTAGTTTTTGAATGTTGAGTTTTAAGCCAACTTTTTCACTCTCGTCTTTCATTTTCATCAAGAGGCTCTTGAGTTTCTCTTCACTTTCTGCCATAAGTGTGGTGTCATCTGCATATCTGAGATTATTGATCTTTCTCCCAGCAATCTTGATTCAAGCTTGTGCTTCATCCAGTCTGGCATTTCCCATGATGTACTCTGCATAAAAGTTGAATAAGCAGGGTGACAGTATACAAGCCTTGACATACTCTTTTCCCAATTTGGAACCAGGCCATTGTTTCATGTCTGATTCTAACTGTTGATTCTTGATCTGCATAGATTTCTCAAGGGGCAAGTAAGGTAGTCTGGTGTTCAGGAGAGCTTAGCAATAGCAAATGTTGCATCTTTGTAAAGGAAAGAAACTTCCTAACTGTATCCTAAAGAGAGACATATGTGAAATATCTAGTACAGAGTCCTTACCCCTCTTTTTTCCTTAGTTCAAAATTTTAATTAGTTTTTTGTAAAATTATTATAAAGAATATCTTTCTTGCTTTAGAGAGACGCAGATGTGTAGAGTAGACATTTGGACTCTGAGGGAGAGGGAGAGGGAGGGAGAGAGGGTGGGATGATTTGGGAGAATAGCATTGAAATATGTGTACTATAATGTAGAAATGAATCTCCAGTCTGTGTTCGATGCAGGATGCAGGATGCTGGGGGCTGGTGTATGGGGATGATCCAGAGGGATGATGTGGGGTGGGAGAAGGGAAGGGGGGTTCATGTTTGGGAGTTTGTGTACACCCATGGCGGGTTCAAGTCAATGTATGCCAAAACCAGTAGAGTACTGTAAAGTAAAATAAAATAAAATTTAAAAAATAAAAAGTAAAAAAAAAAAAGAGTATCTTTCTTGCTTTAAACAGCAAGTCTATATTTTGTGAAAATGGGTTTTTTTGTCTTGCTGCCTGGCTTGCAAGATCTTAGTTCACTGACCAGGGACTGAACCAGGGCCACAGCAGTGAAAATGCCAAGTCCTAACCAAATGACCGCAGGGAACTCCCTGAAAATGCTTTAAAACAGCATTTCTTAATTGCCCATAAACTGTGGTTATCCCCTCATCCAGAGTGACTTCCCTTATTCAAAGAACAAACAAGAAAAAATGCGTATTTCTGAGTTTTGGTTTAATTGGATAACATGGCAATGATTAGATAATAGTCTTTTTTTTTTTCTTTTAGGGCAATAAGCTATGCCAACTTGATTTTTTAGTTGTCTGAAACAACTAGAATTTGAAACCCTAGAATCATCCTTCTTAACACTTTTACTCATAAACCATCTGTCAAGAGATTCTGTCCATTCTGTATGTATCCAGAGTTTGCCCTCTGCTTACCTCTTTCTGAAGTTGAATGGTTCTATGAAGACCTACAAAATCTTCTAGAACTAACACCCAGAAAAGATGTCCTTTTCATTATAAGGGACTGGAATGCAATAGTAGGAAGTCAATAAATACCTGGAGTAACAGGCATATTTGGCCTTGGAGTAAGAATAAAGTAGGGCAAAGACTAATAAAGTTTTGCCAAGAGAATGCACTGGTCATAGCAAACACCTTCTTCCAACAAAACAAGAGAAAACTCTACAGATGGACATCACCAGATGGTCAATACTGAAATCAGATTAATTATATTCTGCAGCCAAAGATGGAGAACCTCTATAGCGTCCGCAAAAACAAGACCAGAAGCTGACTGTGGCTCAGATCATGAACTTCTTATTGCCAAATTCAGGCTTAAATTGAAGAAAGTAGGGAAAACCACTCCATTCAGGTATGACCTAAATCAAATCCCTTACGATTATACAGTGGAAATGACAAATAGATTCAAAGGATTACATCTGATAGAGTGCCTGAAGAACTGTGGATAGAGGTTTGTGACACTGTACAGGAGGCAGGGATCAAGACCATGCTCAAGAAAAAGAAATGCAAAAAAGGCAAATTTGTAAGGCCTCAAACAGGAGAAGCCCTTAAAATAGCTGTGAAAAGAAGAGAAGTGAAAGGCAAAGGAGAAAAGGAAAGACATATCAAGGAGATAAGAAAACCTTCCTCAGTGATCAATGCAAGGAAATAGAGGAAAACAATAGAATGGGAAAGACTAGAGATCTCTTCAAGAAAATTAGAGATACCAAGGGAACATTTCATGCAAAGATGGGCTCAGAAAAAGACAGAAATGGTATGGACCTCACAGAAACAGAAGATATTAAGAAGAGGTGGCAAGAATACACAGAAGAACTATATAGAAAAGATCTTCATAACCCAGATAATCATGATGGTGTGATCACTCACCTAGAGCCAGACATCCTGGAATGAGAAGTCAAGTGGGCCTTAGAAAGCATCACTATTAACAAAGCTAGTGGAGGTGATGGAATTCCAGTTGAGCTATTTCAAATCCTAAAAGATGATGCTGTGAAAATGCTACAGTCAATATACCAGAAAATTGGAAAACTCAGCAGTGGCCACAAGATTGGAAAAGGTCAGTTTTCATTCCAGTCCCAAAGAAAGGCAATGCCAAAGAATGCTCAAACTATTGCACAATTGCATTCATCTCACACACTAGTAAAGTTATGCTCAAAATTCTCCAGCCCAGACTTCAACAGTATGTTAACTGTGAAGTTGAACCGTGAATTTCCAGAATGTCAAGCTGGATTTAGAAAAGGCAGAGGAACCAGAGATCAAATTGCCAACATCCATTAGATCGTCGAAAAAGCAAGAGAGTTCCAGAAAAACACCTACTTCTGCTTTATTGACTATGCCAAAGCCTTTGAATGTGTGGATCACAATAAACTGGAAAATTCTTAAAGAGATGGGAATACCAGACCACCTGTTCTGCCTCTTGAGAAATCTGTATGCAGGTCAGGAAGCAATAGTTAGAAATGGACATGGAACAACAGACTGATTCCAAATCAGGAAAGAAAAATTTTGGGGGGCCACACGGCACAGCTTGCGAGATCTTAGTTTCCCAAACAGGGATTGAGCCTGGGCCACAGCAGTAAAAGCACAAAGATAGCCACGGGATCACCAGGGAATTTCCAGGAAAATTATTTAAGTGATAAAATTGAATGGTTAAGTAAGACTTCTGCAATAGCTTGTATTTATATTTAAGAATTCTTGGTGTATCTTTAGTGATTTGGAATTTTGGCCTTGCTTATTTTAAAAAAAATGTTAATAGTAAAATAGGTTTACATTAAATTATCTTAATTCATTATTTGCATAATTTTAAAGTTCATTTAATATACCAGTTTAAATAATGTCCATTTTCATGTTTATAAAAAACTAGAATCCAAATTATCCAAAGTGGTTGAATTTTCTCTGTTATCTGCTAACTCCTTTTCATACTAGATTGTATGTTTGATATTGTCCTCTTGAACAGGACGATTTATAGGAATCCTTTGCTGCCGGGATCAAGGTGTGTCTTTCAAGAATGGTTGTTGTAGTTTCTCGTACCAGACATTACTGAGTATGATCACTCTGGAACTGATTTTTATGTTATTTCTTAGCTATTTCCAAGGCCAAAATATTGGTATAATTTTGAACTCCAAACTCTGGATCCATCAGTGACTTATTTCTTTGGACTTACACAGATCCATCATTCCTGCTCTCTCCATTTCTCCTTTATATACAGTTTTAAAAAAATAATTCATAAAAAAAATTCATTTCTAATTAGGTGTGTCTCATTCCATCAGCATTTCTCTTTTAGGATAGTCAGTCCATTCAGTTGCTCAGTCGTGTCTGATTCATTGTAACCCCATGAACCGCAGCATGCCAAGCCTCCCTATCCATCATCAACTCCTAGAGTTTACCCAAACCCATGTCCATTGAGTCGGTGATGCCATCCGACCATCTCATCCTCTATCATCCCCTTCTCCTCCTGCCCTCAGTCTTTCCCAATATCAGGGTCTTTTCAAATGAATCAGCTCTTCGCATCAGGTGGCCAAAGTATTGGAGTTTCAGCTTTAGCACCAGTCCTTCCAATGAATATTCAGGACTGATTTCCTTTAGGATGGACTGGTTGGATCTCCTTGCAGTCCAAGGGACTGTCAAGAGTCTTCTCCAATACCACAGTTCAAAAGCATCAATTCTTTGGTGCTCAGCTTTCTTCACAGTCCAACTCTCTCATCTGTACATGACCACTGGAAAAACCATAGCCTTGACTAGACGGACCTTTGTTGACAAAGTAGTGTCTCTGCTTTCCAATATGCTGTCTAGGTTGGTCATAACTTTCCTTCTAAGGAGTAAACGTCTTTTAATTTCATGGCTGCAGTCACCATCTGCTAAACTGGTATAAGCTGCTATAGGATCAGAAGTTTGTATGTGCTATGACTACATAAATTGATGTAACATGGGCTTCCCAGGTCTCGCAAGTGGTAAAGAATCACTTCCAGTGCAGGAGCTGAAGGAGTTGTGGATTTGATCCCTTGGTCTGGAAGATCCCTTGGAGAAGTGCATGGCAAACCACTCCAGTATTCTTGCCTGGAGAATCCCTTGGACAGAGAAGCCTGGTGAGCTACGGTCCATAGGATCACAAGGAGTTGGACATGACTAAAGCAACTTAGCATGCAGGCATGCATTCTTCACTACTCTTAGAGTTAGTTCAAGCTCAGCTATATTCATTACTTAGGATAAAGTGAAAAGTTTAATCCAGAAGTTAAAATTAATAAATTTGTAGTTTGTTTTGAATATTGGCCAATATTTTTTTTTATTGATCTTGTTCTTTTTTTCTTTTTAGGTTCTGTTTCAGCTGTGGGTGGCACAGAGTTCAGAGTTCTTTAGGCGGCTAGCCCTGTTACTTTCTACAACAAATTCACCTCCTGGGCCCTTACTTACTCCAGCACTTTTGCCTCATCGTATCTTATCTGATGTGACTCAAGGTCTACCTCATGCTCATTCTGCCTGTTTGGAAGAGCTTAAGCGCAGCTATGAGTTCTACCGGTACTTTGAAACTCAGCACCAGTCGGTACCCCAGCGTTTATCCAGAACTCAGCAGAAGTCAAGAGAACTGAGTAATGTTCACACGGCAGTACGCAGCTTGCAGCTGCATCTGAAAGCGTTGCTGAATGAGTAAGTTTAGAAGCCGTGTAAGGAGACATCCCCATGACTAGCAGGCTTCATTCGCGTGCCATTGTGGTTGTTGGCTTGTGTCCTAGCTGAAAAGAAAAACAACAAAATCAAGACACGCAGCCTGAAGGATGGTTTCAACCTACAAATGTAACAAACTGATTTGTTAGTACTGTAATTGGGGGGATTCATTTATAGTTATTACTTTTTTTTATTTCAACAGAAAACCTAGAAAGATAGGACAAAAGCTGAGAAGTATTATTATATGTAGTTGAAGAGTATTATATTGCTATTTTTCTGAATAAGAGGTTTGGACATTTTTCTATAGCATAGAGCAAGTTTTTTGGCCCCAGTTGAATAGTAAAATTGGAGAAGGCGATGGCACCCCACTCCAGTACTCTTGCCTGGAAAGTCCCACGGATGGGGGAGCCTAGTAGGCTGCAGTCCATGGGGTTGCTCGCTAGGAGTTGGACATGACTGAGCAACTTCACTTTCACTTTTCACTTTCATGCATTGAAGAAGGAAATGAATGGCAACCCACTCCAGTGTTCTTGCCTGGAGAACCCCAGTTACAGCAGAGCCTGTTGGGCTGCTGTCTGTGGGGTCGCACAGAGTCGGACACGACTGAAGTGACTTAGCGGTGGGATAGTAAAATATAGGATCCATAGTTTATATTTGTTGATCATCTTCTTCGCATGGTATTGTTAGTACTCCACCTTAGTAAAATGCAGTGTCCAGTCATTTCAGTGAAACCCCAGTTACAGCAGAGCCTGTTGGGCTGCTGTCTGTGGGGTCGCACAGAGTCGGACACGACTGAAGTGACTTAGCGGTGGGATAGTAAAATATAGGATCCATAGTTTATATTTGTTGATCATCTTCTTCGCATGGTATTGTTAGTACTCCACCTTAGTAAAATGCAGTGTCCAGTCATTTCAGTGAAATTTTTCTATAACAGATACTCATAGTATAGGACTGGATCAAATGAATGAGTTGGTTCATGTTGTGTTGTAATCAGGGAAGGTCGGAGGAATTTAATGACTTGAGAAGATTGTAGGTGATGTACTTGACCTTGGATACCAAGCAAGATGTGGAAGGGGGAGGGCAGCAGTTGATTTTCAAAGATAAGAAAATGCATCAGAAGTACTTGAAGTCTAAAATCAAAAGACTAATTTCCCAGAGTAAAGAAGGATGTGATGTACACGGATAAGAAATTAAGGTCAGAAAGACATTTTAAAAAGGTAAGTTTTTAACCATCAATTCAAGGTCTGAGATAGGTATATAATACTCATGTAAAGGTTGAGGCATAGGGAACAATTAAGACACTATGAGGCCGGTGATGTTCCATTGGTCTGTTGCTGCTATTCTAAGAAAGCTGTCTCCCACTGGGAATGTGGGAGATAAGGCTATCCATTTGAGTGGGTGGGAAAAGGTGGATCATCATGAGAGGAAAACAAGATTTCAGTGGATGAAAAGGTTGTGTTAGGCAAACCAGGGTCTATCAAGAGTTAATGTTTAGCAATGGAATCGGAGATGTACAGGGTGTAATAAAATGCATTAGCATGAGGAAGATGGTTTGGGAAGAAAGAGTACTACACTAGATGGACATGAAAATGACAAAGAAGGGCTTTGTACCTTGGCCAGGGATTATGGAAAATACATGGGAGGTATGTTTCCTGTTAAAAAATGAAAGATTTTATGTACGCTACTGTAATCACCCTTCAGAATACTTTCACTAGAGAGCAATCCAGTCACAGAGCATCATATCTGATTTGCTCTTTAGTACTGCTACACACAGCTTTGAAAAGTGTTATCTAAAAAATTATTCTGTGTTTCATTCCTCCCCATTGCTTGTCCCATTTGCCATTCCCACTGTCACTTGCCTACAGGAGAACATTAACTCTGTAAGTGTTCTCCTGGTCTGTAGAGTGCCTACTGCCAGATGAACGTTTCTGAGCCTTATATTTGCTTTCTTACTTATCTGAAAAATTTCCCTGGATTTGGAGTGAGTGTAGCAGCTTAGACTGAAGTCTGAATGAAACATTCTGCAGAAAGGGCTAGATGTAAACTGACTGCTATCTGCTCTCTTATCTTTATTTCTCATTCCTTTACCTCAGTCCAGCCAAACTGTATAAAGGCTATTTCCCATTACCATCTAGAATGACCTTCTTCATCTTCTGTACACGCTCAGGTTTTATCCATCCTTCAGTGCTACCTCAGAAGTACCTCTTCCTTAGCATAGGAATTCCTCTTCTGAATTCTTTTAATCCCATCCTTCTGTCTGTCATTTTGTACCTGGATATAACCCAGCTTTACAATTTACCAGCTGTATGACCTGGGCAAGTTTCTTCAACTCTCTAGAACTAATTTCTCATCTTTAGATTGGACATAAAATTTCAGTTTTAATTTTTTGTAATATTATATATATATCACTTCTCTGATGTGGTTTAAGTTTCTTCTAAGTAGGAAATAGGGTTACCTTATCTTTTTAGTTTGTAAAAATGCCTGGTATATATGCAAGAAATATTTGTTGAAGTGGTATATATGCAAGAAATATTTGTTGAAGAAATATATGATACTCTTTATAAACTTTTTTTAAAACTGGTAAATGCATATAATGTAAAATTTACCACTTAACCATTTTTAAGCTACAGGTAAGTGGCATTAAGTACATATATATTATTGTTGTGCAATCATCACCACCTTCCACATTCAGAACTTTTTTCATCTTACAAACTTTTTTTAAAAATAAACTTTGTGAATTATGCATTTCGTTTCATAGTTAAGAAATCTGTTTTTGTTTTTCTTTATTACTCAGGGTAATAATTCTTGAGGATGAACTTGAAAAGCTTGTCTGTACTAAAGAAACGCAAGAACTAGTGTCAGAAGCTTATCAAATCCTAGAACAGAAATTAAAGTTAATTCAGCCCCATGTTCAAGCAAGCAACAATTGCTGGGAAGAGGCCATTTCTCAAGTGGACAAATTGCTACGAAGAAATACAGATAAAAAAGGTACCTATGAGAGAGTGCTTTTGCATACACTTACCAGACATACTTATTCCCCAGTAGGACTTTATCGGGTTTACTTCTTGTCTGCATGATAAAACTGACTTGATAAAATTTCTTAGTTGTCTAAAAAAAAAAATGGTGAACTTACATGTGCAAATTGACACTGAATATAAAGTGTTGGCTCTTATTTTTGTAAATAAAAAATGAATATGATTTGAAGTTTCCTTGAATCATATACTTCCTTTTTTTAATTTTTAATTAAAAAATAGATTTTAATAGTATTATTCCATTATTAGAAATTCCAGAAACTCTTTTCCAGTTAGGATGATAATGAGTTTTGATAGTCAGGGACCAGAAATTGAATTTACTTTTAAGATAAAATACTTCATTAACTTCACTAATTTAATTGTAAACGTTTGACATATTAATCTTTAAACTTGTGCTATAAGTCAATAATATGTTTATCCCTTGGACCTTTATTATGATGTTAAGCTTAACAGGAATAAGAAACATATCAGTGATTACTAGGAGTTGGATATGGAGGGAGGAATAGGGCATAAAGAGGCAGCATTAAGTAGATGTTTTGAGGTGATAAGACTATTCCGTATCAGGATCAGTGGTAATGGTGATTACATGACTGTAATTTATCTAAACTCATAAAATCATGTATCACAAAATGAATACATTAGCTTAAAATGTTTTCACCCGCTACTTTTAGCATCCATTGATAGTTCTCGCTTCAACTGGATATTGCTGTGGTGGTTTCAGATGGTAATTGTCTAATTCCGTTTTCCTCCTACACTTACTAGTTGACACTATTTTAAGGTTAAGCATCCCCCTTTCTACTTATTTACACATTTACGTTAGTATGGATTCTTATTTTATTCAATAGATCATAATTAGTTATTTTTATTTTATATTGTTGCTCAGGTTGTCCATATTCAATCAGAGGGAGCCCATTCAAGGTAGTTCCTATCACCATCATTCTTTGAGCACTTGTTGACTTTGTCTCATACTTTCCTTGCCTCCAGCCCTAACATCTGCCTTCTCTCCAAAGAGCCTCATTCTTTTTAATAGAAAATGACCTTTAGAAACCAGGAACCTAAGTGCTAGGGGTGCTCATGGCCACTGGGATATTAACTGCTCTTAGCACTTCTCAGTGTGCAGAACTATGGAATACATCCACGCATATCCATGTGCAGGCTACAGTCCCTCGGGTCACAAAAGAGCTGGACACAGCTGAGCACACACACAACTCTTATGTATGTACACACACGTCTGTCTCTGTTTGTAGATCTGTCCTTCCATATATGTTATATACCACGCCTTCATACCAGTGCCTCCAATGCAGTTTCAGTACCACATAGTTTATTCTGGCCTCCCCCCTCCGCCATGTTTGTTCTTCCCTTTTGTGATAATGAGAAGCGTAACTGTCATTAGTTTCAATATATTTACTTATTTACTCAGTCTTTTATATGAAACTAGTCACCTGACACTGTGGGCTAAGTCACATGTCTGCTGATTATACCCAGTGAGAGTTCTCCGCCACTAGCCTAGATTGCTCTGACCATACCAGCCCATGCTAGCCAAGAGTCTCCCCCAACTCTGAAAGCTGAAAATCTAGAGGCTTAACCCCTACGTCTTTAAAGTAGACAGATAATGATAAAAGAGAGCTGAATATGAGGCTAAATAACCCCAAGATTGGATGTCAAACACTGTTTTTTAATAATTAATCGAAGTTAAACTCACTTGAGATAATCTTTTCAATCTTTTACTTTTGAAACTCATTTCCAATCCTCATTTCTCCTGAGAATAAAAATGGTATAAATGGAGTGCAGAATTGAAGTTTGTTTTTCGTAGGGAAGAATGATGATAGTCTGTCTTGAGTCTGTTTCTATGCCAAGAGTAAAGTTGATTGTTGAAGTATTTAGAGTAACTTCTGTGTGCCAAGTACTATGGTAAGGTGAAAAAGGAAGAGAGAAAACAAGTTTTCTTCTCCCAAAAGTTTATTTAAATTATAAATCTACAGATGTTACTCTTAATTAACTTGAGTAGATCTTCACTCATTTTTGTGTTCCTTTTTAAGGTAACCCTGAAATGGCATGTGAGAACCCACACTGTACTGTGGCACCTGTGATGCAGCCTCCTCTACACATTGCAGACAAAGATCCAATCCCTGAGGAGCAGGTAAGGATGAAAACTGCTTTTTTTCCCTCTAAAGAATTTAATGTACAAACCTTTCCTCCTTTCTCTGTAATTGACATGGGTAATTGTTGAATTAAAATTATCTAGGGTTCGATCCCAATTTGTGAAGCTCCCCTGAAGGAGGGCATGGCACCCCATCTTGAGGGCTTCTCAGGTGGCGCTAGTGGTAAAGAACCTGCCTGCAAATTCTGGAGGTGTAAGAGACACAGGTTCAATCCCTAGGCCAGGAAGATCCCCTGAGAAGGAAGTGGCAACCCCCTCCAGTATTCTTGCCTGGAAAATCCCATGGACAGAGGAGCCTGCAAGCTACAGTCCATAGGGCCGCAAATAGCCCAACGCGACTGAAGCGACTTAGCACAGAAGTTGTTGAGTCATTGTGCACAGTTGTTGAATTTATATTTCTAATGATTTTCAAAAGTCACAACACAGTGTATTGAATTTATATCATATCATTAGTTCTTAGTGCCTTGAATTTTAATCCATCAAATCTACCAGAAGATTTTCCTGTTTATATCTAATTTTCCATTTCTTAAATACTTGAAAGTGATGAAACGCATTAAAAATTAGTACATTGGTAAAGGTACCTTCTGGGATGCTGGAAATGTTTTTTTCTTGATCAGAGTGGTGGTTCCAAGTATGTGTGCATATATAAAAATCCTTTACACTTAAGATTTGAGCATTTGAATGCATCTTTGTAAGTTAATGTGAAAGATGCTTGGTTGTGTCTGACTCTTTGCAACCCTATGGACTGTAGCTTCCCAGGGTCTTCTGTCCATGGAATTCTCCAGGCAAGAATACTGGAATAGGTAGCCATTCCCTTCTACAGGAGGTCTTCCCGACCCAGGGATTGAACCTGGGTCTCCTGCATTACAGGTATATTCTTTACCATCTGAGCCACCAGGGAAGCCCAAAAGTGCAGATCGTCAGGATGTATGTTAAACCTCACTTTAAAAAATACGACACCATCCTTATGGCAGAAAGTGAAGAGGAGCTAAAAAACCTCTTGATGAAAGTGAAGGAGGAGAGTGAAAAAGTTGGCTTAAAGCTCAACATTCAGAAAACGAAGATCATGGCATCCAGTCCCATCACTTCATGGCAAATAGATGGAGAAACAGTGGAAACAGGGTCAGACTTTATTTTTGGGGGCTCGAAAATCACTGCAGATGGTGACTGCAGCCATGAAATTAGAAGACGCTTACTCCTTGGAAGAAAAGTTATGACCAACCTAGACAGTATATTCAAAAGCAGAGGCACTACTTTGCCGACTAAGGTCTGTTTGGTCAAGGCTATGGTTTTTCCTGTGGTCATGTATAGATGTGAGAGTTGGAGTGTGAAGAAAGCTGAGTGCCAAAGAATTGATGCTTTTGAACTGTGGTGTTGGAGAAGACTCTTGAGAGTCCATTGGACTGCAAGGAGATCCAACCAGTCCATTCTGAAGATCAGCCCTGGGATTTCTTTGGAAGGAATGATGCTAAAGCTGAAACTCTGGTACTTTGGCCACCTCATGTGAAGAGTTGACTCATTGGGAAAGACTCTGATGCTGGGAGGGATTGGGGGCAGGAGGAGAAGGGGACGACAGAGGATGAGATGGCTGGATGGCATCACGGACTCAATGGATGTGAGTCTGAGTGAACTCCGAGAGATGGTGATGAACAGGGAGGCCTGGTGTGCTGCAATTTATGGGGTCACAAAGAGTCGGATATGACCGAGCGACTGAACTGAACTGAACCTAACTGAGATGATTAAGTTAGATATTGACAACAGATTTCTTATTCTGAAGAAGACTTTTCTTCTGAAGAAGACGACTTCCTTTTCTTCGTCATTTTCTCTATTCAGTATTCTTAATTGCAAAAGGAGACGAACCCTACTTAGTTTAACAAAGAAATTTATTTAAAACAGTTAGCTAGCTGACAGAATATTTCAGAGGGCCAGATAATGAGCTTAAAGCAGGCTGGGGTACACAACCAAAGTCACTCAAAAGAACTGTTCCAGTGGCTGCGTCACTGGGTGTAGGCTTTGCCACTTGTTGCATCATGCTAAATAATGAAAACTATATTCAGAACCTCTACCTCTAGAAACTTTGTCTGCCACCATCCTTGCCGGAATGGTTTCCTTAAAATGCCTGTTTCTTTTATCACAAACTTCTGAATCAGATCTGACCCAGTTACACCTGATTTCAGTTCAGTCGCTCAGTCATGTCTGACTTTCTGCGACCCCATGAATTATAGCATGCCAGGCCTCCCTGTCCATCACCAACTCCCGGAGTTCACCCATACTCATGTCCTTCGAGTCAGTGATGCCATCCAGCCATCTCATCCTCTGTCGTCCCCTTCTCCTCCTGCCCCTAATCCCTCCCAGCATCAGAGTCTTTTCCAGTGAGTCAACTCTTCACATGAGGTGGCCAAAGTACTGGAGTTTCAGCTTTAGCATCATTCCTTCCAAAGAAATCCCAGGGCTGGTCTCCTTCAGAATGGACTGGTTGGATCTCCTTGCAGTCCAATGGACTCCCAAGAGTCTTCTCCAACACCACAGTTCAAAAGCATCAATTCTTCAGTGCTCAGCTTTCTTCACAGTCCAACTTTCACATCCATACATGACCACTGGAAAAACCATAGCCTTGACTAAACAGGCCTTTATTGGCAAAGTAATGAATGTCTCTGTTTTTGAATATACTATCTAGGTTGGTCATAACTTTTCCTTCCAAGGAGTAAGCGTCTTCTAATTTCATGGCTGCAATCACCATCTGCAGTGATTTTGGAGCCCCAAAAAATAAAGTCTGACCCTGTTTCCACTATTTCCCCATCTATTTCCCATGAAGTGATAGGACCAGATGCCATGATCTTTATTTTCTGAATGTTGAGCTTTAAGCCAACTTTTTCACTCTCCTCTTTCANCAGCCCTTCACACAAACACACACACATACCCATATCCCTTCACACACATACACACGCACTATCACAAGACATCCCTTTACACACACACTAACACAATCACATCCCTTCACACACACACTATCCCAACACACCCCTTCACACACACACAATCACAATACATGTCTTCATACACACACACACGCACTACCCCAATACACCCCTTCACACACACAGAAACACACACACTAACACAACAATCCCTTCACACACAGACACACACACATGCACTATCCCAACATACCCCTTCACACACACAGAATCACACACATCCCTTCACACACACACACATGCACTATTACAACACATCCCTTCACACACACGCGCGCACACCCACACACCCTCCCAACACATGCTTTCACACACACACACACGCACACACTCAAACACTCGCATATCCCTCTGGACACAGCTGATCAGCTCAGATTTGGCCAATACCTAGACCTGTCCCCTGACTCCACAATCAATCAGAACCGCTAATGAGAGGGCAACTGTTGACCACGAGAGGAAAGCTCAGGTTCTCGGGGATCTCTGGGGATCTGAGGAGGTGAGCACGCCCACTGACCAAGGGGAGAGGGGAGCAGCTGATGAGAGATCAGAGAGGAACCGAGGTAAGGGAGACGTGGACCCCAGGGCACCGGGCAGGTAACTTCCGTCTCCAGCTTTCCAGTGCCCGTGTCTATCGCCAGAGGGGCCTGGCTGTGCTTAGCGCTCCTTGTTTCCTGGGCCCATGGAGATCCCTGAAAATTCCAGTTACAGCCTTACAGTTCCCTCCATCCAAATTTCTGTTTCAGGCCACCAAAAGTGCCTTACTCAGAAAAATTAACTTCCTTATTTCTCCCTAAAATGAACCACAAATAATCCAACTTCCTTATTTCTCCAAGGAGAGAAGATGCAACCAAGCCACCCCCTTATTCCTCCTGCTTAAAGGTCCTGTGTGCCTGGAGAGTGTACCAGAAACACCCATTTAAGGACATTTAGAACAATGGCTGGCACCACAGTGCTCTGCTTGTCCCAGTGCCACGTGACCTGCCCCAAGAGGGAGGTGGCAGAAAGCAGCTTTCCTAAAACGGCCTGTAGAAACCCTCATTGCAGCCGCAGCCCCAGAGGGTGGGCACGGCACCCCTGGGGACAGTATGTGCAGGCCCCCAGAGAGCATGGCCCTTCTCCCGTCCCCAGAGCGGGGCTGGTCACGGCATGTCAAAGAGGAACCAGAGTAAGACTTGGAGAAAAACGATTCCTGCAAAGCACCAGTGCTGGTGCTCCCGCGCTTAACCAGCTTCAGAAGCTGTTCATAGCCTGGGGAGCCGTTCACTGGGAGGAAGGTGGGTCAGAGTCGGTCACAGAGCTCCCTCTCTTCCCACCACGTCCTTACCTTGTAAAGTAGCTCACTCAAGCGTGTGTTCAGTCGCTCAGTTTTGTCTGACTGTTTGCAGCCTCATGGACTGTAATGCACAAGGCTCCTCTGTTCATAGAATTTTCCAGGCAAGAGTACTGGGGTGAGTTGCCATTTCCTCTTCCAGAGGATCCTCCAGACCCAGGGATCGAACCTGCGGCGCTTGCGCCGGCAGGTGGATCCTTTACCACTGCGCCACCTGGGAGTCCTGCTCAACCAAGACCTGATTCCAACTTCCTTCCTCCTCCAGCAAATCGGAAGATGTATTCAAGTTCAGTAAAGCGTCTTTCTCTTTTTGGTGAACTGTATTTCCTGATTCATCTCCAGCTGTCCTGGGTCTTTGTTGCCGCGCAGGCTCTTCTCTCGTGCAAGCAGGGGCCGCTCCAGGTGCAGCGAGCAGGCCCTAGTGCCGTGCGTAGGTTTCCCACGCCGCAGAACACGGGCTCTCGGGCTCACAGGCTTCACTGCTTGCTGTTCCCAGGCTCTAGAGCACACCAGTGGTGGTGCCACGCGGGTTTAGTCCCCCCGTGGCACGTGGGATCTTCCGATCGGGGATCCAACCCGTGACTCCTGCATAGGCAGGAGGATTCTTTACCACTGAGCCACTGGGGAAGCTCTCAGTGAACAATTTTGTTTTGAGACCACTGTGTGCTGGGACCCGCCCATAATCAAAGTGCACGCACACTAATCCCTCCTTGGCAGGAGCCACTGTTAACCCCAAATCGTATTTCCTTATTCGTGAAATGACAAGTTTGGGCAAGGCATGGTCTCTGGCCCCGCCTTGCTCTGATAGTCCAGAAATGGCATGTCTCATCCCTACCAGGTATCATGATAATGGATGGTGCACAAGTTTCTTCCTTATTCTTGGGCCATTTTTTACATCTGTATCCTGATCTCTCTCCGTGTCCCCAGAGCAAGAGGGTCTTTGTGGAGTAAACTGATAATTGCTTGCTGAGAAGCCAGTTAATGCCAGGGAGACAAGACAGGTCCCTGTCCGGCCGGCAGAAATGCTGATGTCAGACCGACAGCATGGAGTGAATCTGACAGGTGACATGTCACCATTCGGAGCCGAGGGGCGGCGGCAGTCCCTGGTCACGCTCCGCCCCGCCCTCTCTCCACCCCCACCCTCCCTTAGCAGCTAGTGATTAAGCTAAAAAGATGTGCCTGGGGTGCCAGAAAAATAGAATTCCCTCCCAATCCAAACAAAACTCAAGAACAAAAGTTCATTTCGGGGACTTCCCAAGTGGTCCAATGGTTAAGACTCTGGACTTCCAAGGCAGGAGGCACTGGCTTGATTCCCTGATCAGGGAACTAAGATCCCCTATGATGCTCTGCTGCTGCTGCTGCTAAGTCGCTTCAGTCGTGTCCGACTCTGTGTGACTCCATAGACAGCAGCCCACCAGGCTCCGCCGTCCCTGGGATTCTCCGGGCAAGAACACTGGAGTGGGTTGCCATTTCCTTCTCCAAAGCATGAAAGTGAAAAGTGAAAGTGAAGATGCTCAGTCGTGTCCAACTCTTAGCAACCCCATGGACCACAGCCTACCAGGCTCCTCCATCCATGGGATTGTCTAGGCAAGAGTACTGGAGTGGATTGCCATTGCCTTCTCCACCTATGATGCTCGGTGTGGCCTAAATAGATAAATGATTTTTTAAAGTTCATTTGGACGATCTCATTCAAAATTCTATAATCAGTAAATTTCAAATACGGAAGCATAAGCTAGTTTTAACTTTGGCATACGTGTTAGGTGTTTGTGGTTCAATGTTATTTATATTTCAAATTGCGGTGCTGGAAAAAACTCCTGAGAGTCCTTTGGACAGCAAAGAGATCAAACCAGTCAATCTCAAAGGAAATAAACCCTGAATATTCATTGGAGGAACTGATGCTGAAGCTGAAGTTCCGATACTTTGGCCACCTGATGCAAAGAGCTGACTCACTGGAAAAGACCTTGATGCTGGGAAAGACGGAGGGCAAGAGGAGAAGGGGGCAAAAGAGGATGAGATGGTTAGACAGCATCACTGACTCAATGGACATGAGTTTGAGCAAACTCTGGGAGATAGTGGGGGACAGAAGAGGCTGGTATGCTGCTGTCCATGGGGTCGCAAGGAGTCAGGCACAACTTAGTGACTGAACAACAGCGACAAATATTTCTAGCTATATGGCAAGAGAATAATCAGGGCTGCCGCAGCGCTCAGGCAGCTAAGGTCTAGCGTGGGCCCTGCTGCTGGGAGTTGGGATTGCAACCTTGGAACGGGTGGCCCTGAGTCAACACTTTCTCTCTCTGTGGGTAGCCGGCTCTTTTCTCTTATCCCTTGCTGTTGTTCAGTCGCTCAGTTGTGTCTGACTCTTTGCAGCCCCATGGATTGCAGCACCCTGGCTTCCCTGACCTTCATTATCTCTGAGAGTTTGCTCAAACTCATGTCCGTAGAGTCAGTGATGCCATCCAGTTATCTCATCCTTCCCTTTTCCTCCTGCCCTCAATCTTTCCCAGCATCAGGGTCTTCCAGTGAGTCAGCTCTTCACATCAGGTGGCCAAAGTATCAGAGCTTCAGCTTTAGCATCAGTCCTTCCAATGAATATTCAGGGTTGATTTCCTTTGGGATTGACTGGTTTGATCTCCTTGCTGTCCAAGGGACTCAAGAGTCTTCTCCAACACAATTTGAAAGCATCATTTCTTCAGTGCTCAGCCTTCTTTATGATCCAACTATCACATCCATACACACTACTGGAAAATCCATAGCTTTGACTAGATGAACCTTTGTTGGCAAAGTGATGTCTTTGCTTTTTTAATATACTCACTAGGTTTTTTCATAGGTTTTCTTCCAAGGAGCAAGCATCTTTTAATTTCATGGCTGCAGTCATCATCTGCAGTGAGTTTGGAGCCCAAGAAAATAAAATGC
The DNA here is from genome assembly GCA_006410675.1 of Oreotragus oreotragus. Taxonomy (NCBI): domain Eukaryota; kingdom Metazoa; phylum Chordata; class Mammalia; order Artiodactyla; family Bovidae; genus Oreotragus; species Oreotragus oreotragus. Next base: position 131,632 of record SJYX01010705.1, read on the forward strand.
TTCACTGTTTCCATTGTTTCCCCATCGATTTGCCATGAAGTAATGGGACCAGATGCCATGATCTCAGTTTTTTGAAAGTTGAGTTTTAAGCCAACTTTTTCACTCTGCTCTTTCACTTTCATCCAGAGGCTCTTTAGCTCTTCTTCACTTTCTGCCATTAGGGTGGTGTTGTCTGCATATCTGAGGTTATTGATGTTTCTCCTGGCAATCTTGATTCCAGGTGAGCTTCATCCAGCCTGGCATTTCACCTGATGTACTCTGCACATAAGTTAAATAAGCAGGATGACAATATATAGGCCTGACATACTCCTTGTCCCTTAAAATATCTTAAGACCTTAGTTGGAAAACAAGGCTCAACTCACCTAAACAACACTTAACTGAGTCCAAATGGTTTTGTTTGTATTAATGTTTTTCCCAAGAGGAGGGGTTGGAGGGAGGAAAACAGCCGCAGAAAACAATACCAAGGTTGTTAATCGCTTTTTATCCCCAGCAGTTTGAGTTGATCCCAAGCCAAACGGAAAATGCTCCGTCCTCTGGGGTATTTTGGAAATAGGTGGGACAAGGATGCCATAGGACAGTTGTGAGTCCATGGCGCTGGGTGGGGACCATTTGCTTCCTCTTGCTTCCAGGTGGCTGTTGGCATGTCTGTAGGTCACCACCTGTACAGTGACTGGTTGATTCACTTCTTCAAGTGGATTGACTCTTTCCTTTTTTTATTCCAACAGAGTCATTTTAGAATTAGTTCACTATTGAAAATGGGAAGCCAATTTCTTTTGCCATGAATAGAAGGTAACACAACCATAGATTCAGTTAGTTCTAGCTTGAATCCGTTGCCTGCCAAGGGCTTTTAACAAGTGTCAGGGAGGTGTTGATGATATATTTAGCCCAGAGAGAGTGAAATAAAATTGAAAAAGGAAAGCTTTCTCAACATGTGATCTGAGGTTATTTAAGATCACATCTGGGTAAATCGTTTCCTACTTGAGTTGTTTCTATGAGGCAATGAGCTCCCTGGTAGAAGAAGACAGGTCAATGTCCTTTGCCACCAGCAGAGCACATAGCAGAATGTCTTACATATAGTGAGTGTGCACTAAACACTTCTGTGTACAAGGCAGCCCGCCGGGGCTGTGACAACCAGGGGTCAGCTTCTCCCTCAGACTTCTAATTTGATTAGGGATGGGACAGCCTGTGAATAAAAGTGGTGGGAGGAGTTGGAGCCTCCCTGTCTTGAACTGCTACTGAGTCCTGGGGTCTTACAAGCAGGGTGGGGCTGGGGGAAGGTGCCCCAAGTGAGCCTGACCCAGAAGGTTCTGGAGAGCCCAGTGAGGCCATCCTCTTTTCTAGGAGAACAACACCCCAGCACATTCCATAAACTGGTCTGTTAATACTTGTAGTTCTTGAAAGAACAATAATTTGTTGCCACTTCTCCTGTGGCTCCCAGCCAATGTTTGCTTTCTCCCTATTTTCAGCATTCAGTGCTAATTGGGGGCAAATTGCCAAGTGTCTGAATGGGATGTAATTATATTCCCAGCTTGGGAATTTTATCTCTTTTCCCGCCACCCAGGAAGGGAGGGGGAAGTGTTTTGGAAACTAAAATTCAACTTCGCAATTCTTTTAGCATCAATTTCATCATCTTCAAATTCCCGAGCCCGGGGAGGCTTCAGAACCAAACTTAACCTCTTTGTTCTGACACCTAGTTCCTGCCTTGAGTAGAGTCTTACCTCTGAGGCCCCCCAGCCTGGAGGTGCTGAGCTCCCCACAGCAGAGGGTCACGGGTTACGAAGCACCAGCCGTGTACTGGGTACTGTGTGCTGTCAGCTGGGACACCAGCTGCCATCAGGATACTTTTGCACACTCAGGAAACGGTTTCTTGCCTTGTTCACACTGGCTTCCTCTTCCAGAAGAGATGCGAAGTTGTTCCGGAATATTCAGACAGGAATGCTCCCAGATCTTAAGCATTGGAGCACTGCTAACCACCACCTCCCCATTCTCACACACCAGCTGGAAGCTTCCTCGGGAGCAGCAGGTGTTCATAAGAGCGTTACCGCTCATCCCCACCGCACCCCACCATCTGGCCACAGCCAGTCCCTTTCCCTCACAGAACCCCAGCTTCTTCAGCTCAGCGTGGTCCCCTGATCAATCCCTCAGCCCTGGTCCCCTCTGGGAGCTCCCATCTCACCAGCACCACCCTTTTACGCATGGCTCGCAACACACTCTCTCCTTGTCTCTCCCTCCTGATGTCCAGTGGGGTTTACCGGATAGTTCAGTTCAGTCGCTCAGTTGCTCAGTCGTGTCTTTGTGACCCCATGGACTGCAGCACGCCAGGCCTCCCTGTCCATCACCATCTCCCGGAGTTTACTCAGACTCACGTCCATTGAGTCGGTGATGCCATCCAGCCATCTCATCCTCTGTCGTCTCCTTCTCCTCCTGCCTTCAGTCTTTCCCAGTATCAGGGTCTTGTCTTTTCAAATGAGTCAGTTCTTAAGGCAGCCAAAGTACTGGCGTTTCAGCTTCAGCATCAGTCCTTCAGTGAATATCCAAAGAACCGGATAAATGCCTAAATATCTCTCAGTTCTGACCACTCCCCTCCACGTCCACCACCGCCACCCTGCCCCAGGTCCTCACCAAGATGTGTGCAGGCCCTGCGCTGGTGACTCTGCTCTCTCTTCTCGGGGCAGATCTGATCGTATCCAGCGTCTGCCTCACCTCTGCTGAAGTCACCCGCGCCTGTCCTTGCTCCTGTGCTGAAGACCTGATTTCTGACCGCGGCTGCCGGGGAGGCCTGGCCCTCGCCACCTCCAGCCACAGCCGGCCCTGCTTCCGCTGCCCGGGTCCTTCTGTGGCTCCCCAAGGGCGCGGTGCTCTTGCCTGCCACAGTGCATTTGCACACCCCGTTTCTTCTTCCTGGAAAGGGGCCTCATTCTGTCCCATTTGCTCAGTTCTCAGCTGAAGGTTCACCTCTTCCTAGATGCCTTCTCTGAGCAGCAGCACGGAGAGAGTCCGGGCCCTCATCATACCCTCTCAGAGCGCTGGGAACTTCTCCACCTTGCTCCAAGGTGGTTATTCCATTAACCACCTTCTTGACTATAACCCTCATGACGACAGGGATGGGGGCTATTTTAAAAATATTTATCTATTTGGCTGTGTCGGGTCTTGGCCGTGGCATGCTAGGTCTTTCTGTGCAGCACGCAGACCCTCTAGTTTCGGCACGTGAGCCCAGTGGCCCTGGCCCTGTAGCATGTGGGATCTTAGTTCCCCGACCAGGGGCCAAGCCTGCATCCTCTGCATTGGGAGGCAGGTTCTTAGCTACTGGACCCCCAGGGAAGTCCCAGCTGTTAATTCATATTGTTGCCCCAGAGATGAGCGTCTGACACACAGCGTGGTTGAGTGAATAAATGACTGACTGAAGATTGTTGTGAGAACGAAATAAGGAAGAGGGAGTGAGAAACGGAGAGGAAATTGATGCTTAGAACATGTCCACAGGGTGGCCAGTGTTTCAGATACATAGTTCTGACTAGTTTTCACACATCACTTATTTTTACATTGGAGAAAACTGAGACTCGGAGATATCAGGTAACCCGCCCATAGTATACAGCCGGTAAATGGCAGAGTTAAGAGTAAGGGCGTGGTCTGTTTAACTCCAGCACTCATGATCTGCCCAGTCTGCCTCCGAGTTCAAAAGAGGAAGGAATGTGTCTTGCAGATTCTTGAGATAAATATCAGTCTTTATTTGCAGGGCAGCAGTGGAGAAACAGACATAGAGAACAGACTTATGGACGTGGGGAGAGAGGAGGAGAGGGTGGGATGTATGGAAAGAGTAGCAGGGAAACTTACATTACTGTATATAAAATAGACAGCCAACGGGAATTTGCTGTGTGGCTCAGGAAACTCAAACAGGGGCTCTGTATCAACCTAGAGGGGTGGGGTGAGGAGGGAGATGGGAGGGAGGGTCAAAAGGGAGGGGATACATGTATACCTATGGCTGATCCATGTTGAAGTTTGACAGAAAATAACAAAATTCTGTAAAGCAATTATCCTTCAATTAAAAAAATAAATAAAAATAAATAAATAAATAGACATCCTTAAAAATATATATTAGTCTTTTATGAGGACCCCCAGAGCTACTATTACCATAATAGCAACAGATGTGTGTCGGGGGAAGTTGCTGGAAAGAAGAAGTTTCGGGGGCAATGGAAGGACCTGTATTTCGCTTGGGGTGGCCCTAGAACAGATACACACATATACACATGTGGGCCTCCCCGGGGGCTCAGCTGGTAAGGAGTCCGCCTCCATGCTGGAGACCTGGATTCGATCCCTGGGTTGGGAAGACGTCCTGGAGAAGGGAAAGGCTACCCACCCCTGTATTCTTGCTTGAAGAATCCCATGAACTGTATAGTCTACAGGGCGGCAAAGAGTTAGCCACGACTGAGCGACTTTCACTTTCACATATATATATATGTATATACTCACTGAAATTTGCACTAAGAGTTGTACATTTCATCATATATAAATTTTGCCTCCATGCCAGAGCTATGAATTCTTGGTACTATTGAGGAAATCTGAGCCTGTCTTCATTAGCTAATATTATTGTATCCACGCCAAATGCTGCCAAAATTTAACCACAGAGTTATCATGTAACACAGGAATTCACTCCTGGTGCCTGAAAGAATTGAAAACATGTATATACAGAAGAGACTTTGTATGTAAATGTTCATAGAAACATATTCAGAATAGCCCCAAGGTGGAGAACACAAATATCCTTCAACTGATGAACAGATGAATGAAATGTGTTTTTTTTTCTTTTTCTTTTAAATATTTTTTTTAAGTACAAAAGACATGAACCAATAATTTCCAAAGACAAAATATCAGCCTAAAAAAATAAAAATAAAATAAGGTGTGGTATATCTGTCTAGTGGAATATTATTTAGCAATAAAAAGAACAAAGAGATGCAATGAAAACAGTGCTCAGAGGGGAATTTGTACCTGTAAACCCCTGCGCTATCCAAGAAGAAAGATCTCAAACCAACGACCTAACCTTCTACCAAAAAACTAGAAACAAAGGAGCAAACTAACCCCAAAGCGAGCATAAAGAAGGGAATAAGAAAGATTACAGCGGAGATGAGTGAGGGAGAGAGTCGCTCGGTCGTGTCCGACCCTCAGCGACCCCATGGACTGTAGCCTACCAGGCTCCTCTGTCCATGGGATTTTCCAGGCAATAGTCCTGGAGCAGCTTGCCATTTCCTTCTCCAGGGGATCTTCCCAACCCAGGGATCGAACCCGGGTCTCCCGCATTGTAGACAGACGCTTTACCGTCTGAGCCACCAGGGAAGTTCAGTGGAGATAAATGAAATTGAAAACAGAATAACAATAAAGAGAATCAATGGAACTAAAAATTGCTTCTTTGAAAAGATCAACCTCTTGGGGACGTCCCTGGTGGTCTGGTGGCTAAGAATTCGTGCTCCCAAAGCAGGGGGCCTGGGTTCAAATCCTGGTCAGGGAAACTAGATCCAAAATGTCCCAACTAAGAGTTCCAGTACCACAATTAGAGATTTCAGAGGCCACAACAAAAGACTCCACATGATGGAACGAAGATACCCTGTGATGCAACTAACGCCTGGAGCAGCCAGATCAGTAGATTTTTTAAAAATCTACTTGGTCAAGATGTTGGCAAAACTTTAACTAGACTGATAAGAGAAAAAAAAGAGAAGACTCAAATTACTAAGAATCAGAAATGAGAGTGGGAACATTACTACCAAACTTATAGAAATAAAAAGAATTATAAGAGAATCCTATCAACAGTTGTAGAACAACAAATTAGGTAATGTAAATGAAATGAACAAATCCTGAAAAGACATAAACTGCCAAAAAAAAAAACACAAACCCTATAAACTAAAGCTAGAACTACCATATTATCCAGCAATTCCACTGCTGGGTATATATCCAAAGAAAATGAAAACACTCAGAAGGATAGATGCACCCCAATGTTCATAGCAACAGTAACTTACAAGAGCCGATATATGAAATAAACCTAAGTATCCATCAGCAGATGACTGGATAAAGAAGATGTGATATATACAATGGAATATTACCCATAAAAGAGGATGAAATTCTGCTATTTGCAACATGGTTGGACCCTGAGAGTATTATACTTAGTGAAATAAGGCAGAAAAAGACAGAGGCTACATTATCACTGATATGTAGACTCCAAAAAATAAGATAAACAAGTGAAGATAACAAGACAGAAACAGACTCACAGAAATAGAGGAAAAGCTTGTGGTTACCAGTGGGGAGAAGGAAGAGGGAGGGACAATTATAAGAAAGGTGTATTAACAGGTGCAAACTACTGTGTATAAAATAAGTTACAAGAATCTGTTGTACAGCACAGGGAAATGTAACCATTACTTTATAATGACTTTAAATGGAGTACAGCCTATAAAAATATTGAATTATATGTTGTGTGCCTGAAACTAATATAGTATTGTAGACAGTAAAAGAGTGAAAGCCACTCAGTCTGACTCTCTGCGACCCCGTGGGCTATACAGTCCATGGAATTCTCCAGGCCAGAATACTGGAGTGGGGAGCCTTTCCCTTCTCCAGGGCATCTTCCCAACCCAGGGATCGAAACCAGGTCTCCCACATTGCAGGCGGATTCTTTACCAGCTGAGCCACCAGGGAAGCCCAAAGTAAACTCTGGATAGACATATAAGTGAAGAGATTGAGTCAGTAGACAAGAAATTTCTAGCAGAGAAAAGTTTAGGACTAGATGGTGAAGGAAATGGCAATCCACTCCAGTATTCTTGCCTGGAGAATCCCATGGACGGAGAAGCCTAATAGGTTATAGTCCACGGGGTTGCAAAGAGCCGGACACGACTGAGCGACTTCACCTTCACACCAGATGGTATATTGAATTCCATCAACCTTTTAAGGAAGAATTAACACTCTCCTTCTAAAATTCTTCCAAAAAAATAGAGAAGGAAGAAACAGTTTCCAGCTCATTCTACAAGGTCAATATTACTCTGATATCAGAGTCAGACAAAGACATTGCAAGAGGGACTTCCCTGGTGGTCCAGGGCTAAGATTCCAAGCTCCCAACCCCACATGCCCCAAGTAAGAGGACTCATGCCTCAACTAAAGATCCTGCACACTGCAGCAAAAGTCAAGACCCTGTGTGATGCAACTGACCCAGTGCAGCCAAATAAGGAAAGAAATAAAATATTTAAAATTTTTTCTTTTAAAAGAAGACATTATGAGAAAAGATAACTACAGACCGATATCCCTTATGAACATACATGCAAAAATTCTCAACAAGGGACTTTCCTGGTGGCTCAGTGGTAAAGAATCCGCCTGCCAATGAGTTTCCATCCCTGGTCCAGGAAGATCCCACTTGCTGTGAAGCAACTAAACTCACACGGAGCAACTATTGAGCCCGAGCTCCACAGTGAGAAGCCACCGCAGTGAGAGGTCCCTGCTCTCTGTAACTAGAGAAAACCCGCACAGCAACGCACAGCCAGCACGGTCAGAAATAAATAAGGAGAATGATTTTTTTTTAAGAAATTCTTAACAAAATATTAGTAAACCAAATACAAACCAAATATACCATGACAAAGTGGGGTGTTTTTTTTCTAGGAATGCAAGATAGGTTTAATATACAAAAATCAATCATATATACCATATTAATGCAATAAAGGAAGAAACCACATGATCATCCCAATTGTTGCAAAAAAAAAAAACAGTGAGAGGTCCCTGCTCTCTGTAACTAGAGAAAACCCGCACAGCAACGCACAGCCAGCACGGTCAGAAATAAATAAGGAGAATGATTTTTTTTTAAGAAATTCTTAACAAAATATTAGTAAACCAAATACAAACCAAATATACCATGACAAAGTGGGGTGTTTTTTTTCTAGGAATGCAAGATAGGTTTAATATACAAAAATCAATCATATATACCATATTAATGCAATAAAGGAAGAAACCACATGATCATCCCAATTGTTGCAAAAAAAAAAATGCATTTGAAAAGCTCCAACATCCTTTCATGATAAAAACATTCCACCAACTAGGAAGGAAAAGAAATTTTCCTCAACCTAATCAAGGGCATCTGTGAAAAGTTCACAGCTAACATCATCCTGGTGATAGTTTCCCCCTAAGATCAAGAAAAAAATCAAAGACGTCAGCTCTCACCACTTCTCAACATGGTGCTGGGGGTCCTAGCCAAAGCAATTAGGCAAGAAAAAGGAAAAAGACTGGAAAGAAAGAAGTAAAACTATCTCTGTTCTCACATGACATGATCTTATATAGAGAAAAGCTTAAGGAATCCACTAAAAAAAAAAAACTTGTTTAGAACCAATAAACAAGTTCAGCAGCATTGCAGGATACAAAATCAAGAAGAAAACTGAATTGTATTTCTATGTCTTAAGCAGTAAAAAGGGGCTTCCCTATAGCTCAGATGATAAAGAATCTGCCTGTAATGCGGGAGACCCGCGTTTGATTCCTTGGTCAGGAAGTTCCCCTGGAGAGGGGAATGGCAACCCACTCCAGTACTGTTGCCTGGAGAGTCCCATAGACAAAGGAGCCTGGCGGGCTACAGTCCACGGGGTCACAAAGGGTCAGACACAGCTGAGTGACTAACACTTACACCACTGCTAAGCAATAAAAAATACAAAAATGAATAAAAACTTTCATTTATATTATCATCAAAAATAAAATATTTAGAAATAAATTTAACAAGTGAGGAATAATATATGTATACTAAAAGCTACACTACATTATTAATAGAAGTTAAGCAACAGTTAAATAAGTAGAAAAATATCTCGTGTTCATGGATTAGAAGACTGAAGATTTATATGGTAGCAGTACTCACCAGTCTGCTGTTCCATGTGCAGTTCTAACTGTTGCTTCCTGACCTGCATACAGATTTCTCAAGAGGCAGGTTAGGTGGTCTGGTATTCCCATCTCTTTCAGAATTTTCCACAGTTTGTTGTGATCCACACAGTCAAAGGCTTTGGCATAGTCAATAAAGCAGAAATAGATGTTTTTCTGGAACTCTCTTGCTTTTTCCATGATCCAGCGGATGTTGGCAATTTGATCTCTGGTTCCTCTGCCTGTTCTAAAACCAGCTTGAACATCAGGGAGTTCACGGTTCACATTATTGCTGAAGCCTGGCTTGGAGAATTTTGAGCATTACTTTACTAGCATGTGAGATGAGTGCAATTGTGCGGTAGTTTGAGCATTCTTTGGCATTGCCTTTCTTTGGGATTGGAATGAAAACTGACCTTTTCNCAGCTTGAACATCTGGAAGTTCACAGTTCACGTATTGCTGAAGCCTGGTTTGGAGAATTTGAGCATTACTTTACTAGCGTGTGAGATGAGTGCAATTGTGTGGTAGTTTGAGCATTCTTTGACATTGCCTTTCTTTGGGATTGGAATGAAAACTGACGTTTTCCGGTCCTGTGGCCACTGCTGAGTTTTCCAAATTTGCTGGCATATTGAGTGCATAAAAAATAAAAAAATAAGAAAAAAGAAGCATTTTCACAGCATCATCTTCCAGGATTTGAAATAGCTCAACTGGAATTCTATCACCTCCACTAGCTTTGTTCGTAGTGATGCTTTCTAAGGCCCACTTGACCTCACATTCCAGGATGTCTGGCTCTAGGTGAGTGATCACACCATCGTGACTATCTTGGTCATGAAGATCTTTTTTGTACAGTTCTTCTGTGTATTCTTGCCACCTCTTCTTAATATTTTCTGCTTCTGTTAGGTCCGTCCCATTTCTGTCCTTTATTGAGCCCATTTTTGCATGAAATGTTCCCTTGGAATCTCTAATTTTCTTGAAGAGATCTATAGTCTTTCCCATTCTGTTGTTTTCCTCTATTTCTTTGCGTAGATCGCTGAAGAAGGCTTTCTTATCTCTCCTTGCTATTCTTTAGAACTCTGCGTTCAGATGCTTATATCTTTCCTTTTCTCCTTTGCTTTTCACTTCTCTTCTTTTCACAGCTATTTGTAAGGCCTCCCCAGACAGCCATTTTGCTTTTTTTCACTTCTTTTTCTTGGGGATGGTCTTGCTCCCTGTCTCCTGTAGTGTCACGAATCTACGTCCATAGTTCATCAGGCACTCTATCAGGTCTAGTCCCTTAAATCTATTTCTCACTTCCACTGTGTAATCATAAGGGATTTGATTTAGGTCATACCTGAATGGTCTAGTGGTTTTCCCTACTTTCTTCAATTTAACTCTGAATTTGGCAATAAGGAGTTCATAATCTGAGCCACAGTCAGCTCCTGGTCTTGTTTTTGTGACTGTATAGAGCTTCTCCATCTTTGGCTGCAAAGAATATAATCAGTCTCATTTCAGTATTGGACCATCTGGTGATGTCCATGTGTAGAGTCTTCTCTTGTGTTGTTTGAAGAGGGTGTTTGCTATGACCAGTGCGTTCTCTTGGCAAAACTCTATTATCCTTTGCCCTCCTTCATTCCATATTCCAAGGCCAAATTTGCTTGTTACCCCAGGTATTTCTTGACTTCCTACTTTTGCATTCCAGTCCCCTATAATGAAAAGGACATCTTTTTCGGGTGTTAGTTCTAAAAGGTGTGGAGGTCTTCATAGAACCGTTCAACTTCAGCTTCTTCAGCGTTACTGGTTGGGGCATAAACTTGGGTTACTGTGATACTGAATGGTTTGCCTTGGAAACGAACAGAGATCATTCTGTTGTTTTTGAGAATGCATCCAAGTACTGCATTTCAGACTCTTTCGTTGACCATGATGGCTACTCCATTTCTTCTGAGGGATTCCTGCCCACAGTAGTAGATATAATGGTCATCTGAGTTAAATTCACCCTGATAAGAGGATCCCAAATAATTTTCCTTAACCATAATTGCAACAGAAGCAGAGTAATAAGGATCCTGCCCTTCACCTTAGAGAAAAGGAGAACCATCAGATGAGGTGTTCCCTAATCCTAGCGATAGTGTTCAGACTTCCTGAAGAGTCAGAAAGAAACACAAATGTCTATCAAAGAAAGCTAACATAACTGACTACCTCTGTAAACCAACAGCCCTGCTAATTTTGACTGATTTTGACATAGCTAATAGAATCTTAACTAGATCTATCGAATGGTATCAGAGCAGAAAAATAATGACTGAAGTTGTTAAACTTTCTTACCCACAACTCTTTTTAGTATCATAAGTTTCATTAGGATTTCCCTTTTTCTGTGTTTGCTTTGTATGCCCAACTTGTTCTTCAGTGACCTGTGCCAGGAGTCCTTAAAATCTTGGAGTTCGATAGGTTCAAATCAGTGAATGCTACTAGAAAACTGTCTGCTTGAAGTACCTTCCTTTTTCTTTTATTCATTTTCAGGAGTTAGAAGCTTATGTAGATGATATTGATATGGACACTGATTTCAGAAAGGATGATTTTTATTACTTGTCTCAAGAAGACAGAGAGAGACAGAAGCGTGAACATGAAGAATCCAAGAGGGTTCTCCAAGAACTGAAATCTGTGCTGGGATTTAAAGCATCAGAGGCAGAAAGGCAGAAGTGGAAGCAACTTCTGTTTAGTGATCATGGTAAGCACTGACTTCAGAGTAACAGGTTATTTCAGTGCAAGGGATTTTTTTTTCTTGAACTGTAAATCTTAGCCACAGAATTCTTATGGTGTTCATTTTAGGGATCCACCAGTAAGTATAGTACTTTGTCTTTTAGACACAAAATCAATTTGATCATTAAAAGAGTCATTATATAATCCAGTTTGATCAGTAAAAGAGATTATATAATCAGATTGGGAATATGAAATCAGACTTTTTCATCAGTTACTCTCTTTTTCTGCTAAATTTGTTTCAGTGGGTTCAAGATTCTAAACCCTGTTCTCAATTATAATTTTTAATATAACACAAAATTAATAACTTCACTGTTGAAACCAATGAATTAAACCCTAGGCCCTTAGCTATATCACTTAAGTTACTTAATTGATTTGAACACTGTAGAAGATGGAAGGCAGAGATGCTTATGTGCACGCTGTCTTCATATTTGGATTTGTGCAAAAGTGGATGACTGGTAATACCTAAGATTACCCTTGAACTTCTTTATGTAACCACCTTCTTTTCTACAGAACTTCATAGGAGGCAGGGGAGGAAGAGAGGGGAAGCTTAGTACTCAATAGTATCATCAAACTAACTAATTCCTAATTCAAGAATTAATTCTCTGGATTTCTAAGCAAGTAGAGTGAGACCCTCTTCTATTTAGTATATGCGGAGCCTCAAAATCAACTGTCTTCTCTTCCCTTTCTCTTTTTCACTAGAAGTGCATAGATTACTCTGGAAGGTTCCTCATCATTCTCTTTTCTTCTCTGGGGCCCTCCCATCCTCCCTGTCCAGATGTATACTTCTTGATTTTGTCCTCCTCCTTTCTTCCCATTGATCCCCTTTATAGCCCAGGTCCTCGTAAGGTTGGGCTTCCCTGGTGGTTCTCATGGTAAATAATCTGCCTGCAATGTAGGAGGTCCGGATTCAATCCCTGGGTCAGGAAGATCCACTAGAGAAGGAAATGGCTCTCCACTCCAGTATTCTTGCCTAGAGAATTTCATGGACAGAGGAGCCTGGCGGGCTAGCATCCATTGGTTTGCAAAGAGTCGGACATGACTGAGCTACTAACACTCACTTATAAGCTTATGCTCATGTATTATAATAGCCTCTTAGCTGACTTGCATTTTCAATACCTTTTTCTTCTAAGCTGTTCTTGAATATAGCTTCTAAGCCTTTAGGTTTGCTTCTGTCTATCCTTGAAAACTAATTTGATTTTTCTCAAACAGCACATAGAAAATAGCTCTCTGTCTTAAAAATCTACAGCAGTTTCCCCTTTTTTATTGTGTTTAATCTAAACTCCTATTCCTGGTTTCAAGCCTCTCCATCATGAGTCCCCCATATTCAATTATATTCCCCACTATTTCTAGTATAGATATCTTCCTCTACTTATATCCAATTAGACAGTGGTTCTGCAAGCTGGCTATTTTTATTAATGAAAAATATTCATGGTGATCCCTTTCACAGGAATGCTGTCCTCTCCACCAGTCTCTCCTCCATGAGTCCCCCTCTTACTGTTCCAGTCCTGCCACCTCTCACTACTACAGAGCCTTACACACAAGGGACACTGTTGTGAAATGAAAGGATTTCTTGAGCAACAAAGCAGAGAGTTCCTACAACCTGCTTGTCCATATATTGGGCCTTCGTAAATCAGAGATTAGAAGTATTAGATTTTAGACACTATTGTTTCCTGTGTGTTCTGTTTTTTTTTGTTTGTTTCTGAAATTAAATTACAGTGTTCTTAAATAGGGGCTTTATTATCCCCCACAGTATTCATTTAGAAAATTACTCAATAAGTAGATAATAAGATATGGTTTACTATTGAATCCCCAGCACATAGATCAGGAGACAGAAATCCATACAGTCCTGGAGGTTTATATTCTAGCACAGTGTTAACATACTAGCTCATTGATGCATTCAGATTACCTGCCCTCATTTAATTAACGATAATCAGGAATATTAATCAACTTCTCATATGTGTTGCTTTTTTTAAGAATTAACAGATTTATCAGCTAACTGTACACAAAGTTGTACACAAAGTCTGAAAATAGCACTGTATATAAACTTGTATCCTTTTTTATTGTTTAGTACTTTTTTCATGTGGCTTTAAAACTATCCTCTTGACAGTATGGGTAAAGATATAATGATGAGAGAAGTGTCTCTTTTCAGGTATGTGCTTTTGGCTTTTGATAGTTTATATTTGAAAAGGCATAATGCTAATTTAGTTTATGAAAATAAGTAAAAAGCTGATACCTTAAAATGCTTTTCCCATGAAAAATTTCAGTACGTCTTCCAGAGTTGTTTTCATCTCTGCCTACAGGGGTAAAGTCCGAATGGAATTAGAGAGGGAAATTCTACACTGGAACCTGCTGTGGCCATTTTTTTCTGTTGTTGCTGCTTCTCTAGTGGAGTTACTGCAGCGTAGGGATCTGTTTCTTGGAAATGGACACGTTTTACAAATTATTTTTTTAAATAAACGCCAGATCTTCAAGACGCACTTTTTTTTCTTCCGTCATGCTTCATAACATATTGTATTGTACTAACCCCTCATACTGGGAGGAGAGACTGCATAGCAAGCAACCCACTGCCTACTAACATCAAGAGGGGCTAAATAAAACTTCATTTTCCTTGAAAGGACAACTTCTGCCGTATGGATGTAACATTTGTGTATTATGCTTTGTACAGTAGTTGATATGGAATACAGGTTTTATTTTATATTTTTCTGTGGCGTTAAAATATGTAGAAGTTACGGCTTTACTGTCATCAGGGTCTTATTAGGTGGTTGACAAGTGAGTTGAATTGTATGTTGTAATTTTTTTCCATGATGTTTTACTTGTAAATATGTGTGTGTTGATGATGATAGGATTATTACTTGAATTACTTTTAGGTGTTTCGTCTGTCATACTATGGGTGAAATCATGCTGCTTATCCTTTAGTACAGTGGCTCTCAGACTTGCGTGTGCATCAGAATCCAGCAGAGGGCTTGTCAAACCGTAGCCAGTCCTCCAGTTTCTGATTCAGTAGGCATGGGGTGGAGCTGAAGGATTTTCATTTCTAAAAAATTCCTAGGTGATGCTGACTGATGCTGTTGGTTCAAGAGCCACACCTTGAAAACACTGCTTTAATGTTTTGAATTAAGAGAATACATGAGGTGTTTTAAAATATTTATCAAAACCCCATCTCATTTCATGTCTTAGGTATTTTATCTCTTATAAAATTCTCTGGTTTTATAAATTTAATTTACTAGAAAGTTTTATTTAGCTTTTATTTATTGTTCTTTATAAGAAAAACCTACTGGGAGTTTAAATTAAAGTTTAAATCATTGCTGGGTTTTTAGTTATTATTTTTCTTTCTTTTTTTTTTTTTTCCTTTGAAGCTGTGTTGAAATCCTTGTCTCCTGTAGACCCAGTGGAACCCATAAGTAATTCAGAACCATCAGTGGATTCAGATATGGGGAAAGTTGGTAAAAATGATACTGAAGAGGAAAATAATAAAACCTCTACAGCTGACAATGAAATAAGTAGTAGGACTGAGTATTTATGTGAATACCCTCTAGATGGTAAAAGTAAAGACAATTCTGCAAATGAATTCTTCCAAGGAGCTGAAGAAAGAGCACATTACCAATGTGAGAGTGAAGATGAGTCTCCGCAGGCAGATGTAGATGGCCTGGCCCCTGCCCACCCAAACCCCAGGGTCTCAGCACAGCCCTCCATCAAGCAGAGGCTGGCACAGCTACAGCTGTCCCCTGATTTCACTTTCACTGCTGGCCTCGCTGCAGAAGTGGCTGCTAGATCTCTCTCCTTTACCACCATGCAGGAACAGACTTTTGGTGATGAGGAGGAAGAACAAATAATACAAGAAAATGAAAATGAGGTAGAAGAAAAGTAAGAACCAAGATTTACGTGAAGGATTTTATTCTTTTTTTGTGAAAGTGTTTTAACTTCAAGACTAGAAATTCACTGAAAAGGGAAAATGAGTGTAAGTTTACTGTATTTAAAGCTAAGATGTGAATTTATAGGAAGAACCTGGGTTTGAACAACTGATCTGGAAATACTAGTTACCTGTAAATGGCAACCTTTTAGGAGAATAAGAGAAAGGTAAGGGTTCTCTTGAATAAATTGCTGTTTTATTTGCAGCATGACTGATTGATCTTGGAAACTCTTTAAGTATCTTTAATAACAAATGAATTTATCATTTCTTGCCAGAATTTACTACCATAAAATGACTGGGATAATTCTGTTGCAAGAATATTAACATTTAGTAAGGCTCCTTTTTACTGTATTCTCGCAGTTAATAACTGCAGCTATTATGTCAATAACAAGTTGTTTGTATTTAATTTTTGTTTATACCAGTCTTAAGATACACGTTCTGAATAAAAAAAGTTGAATTCATGAAATTGATGTGTACTGGGGTTTGAAACTAAAACATGGTTTCAAAAGTATTTGGGTTATAACATGTGTCCTTGTTTGTATGTGTATTCAGTATCTTAAGATTTCTTAATGATCTTGTGAAGAAAAACATTGCACCTTTTTAGGAATTATCCTTTAAATTTTTTGTGTATTTATCTTTTTCTGTTGCAACTAAAAGAGATGATATCAAAGTGGGATCTCTTTAGTTTGAGGCCTCATCCCCAACTTTATAAAAAAGTTTCTTTTATCAGTTTCCCTAGAGATAATGGGTGCCATTGACATCAGTGAATCATGATGCTGCTAATTTCTAAACTGAAGCTGTACCCTCTCCACCTTGATAAGATTATGGAAACATCCTGTTGACTTCTTGGAAAGCATTCTTGTCTCCTTAATACTTTATTTACAAACTACCTCCTAAGACATTGCTTTCCAGATTGTCTCAATTTCATCTGTTTTGTGTTGTGATTACATTTTCAAAGAGTGATATTTTCAAGAGTATAATGTTTTTTACTACCTATAGCTCCTATGCACTGACATAGTTTACAGATGTTATTTGAGGAAAATGGGGGAAAAACTCTATGCTACTGTCCTAGAAAGGAAATTATGAATCTAGTGTGCCTTTGGAGTTAAGAAACACATTTAAATTCTTGTAACTTAGCACTTCAAATGAGTAAATTTTTGTATACCAAAGGGGATTTTTTTTTCCCAGTAATCTAAGAAAATTTATTTTTGGTCCTGAGAAAAAATTTGGTTCTGCTTTATATGAATAATAGTGATTTCATATACTATAAGTGATTCTGCCAGTTGCCAAATATTCTGGGACTTACCCATAATTAAGCTCTTAGGAGATATATCTTAGGGTGGGCCTATAACATTTAGAAATCGCTAAATTTCAAGAAAAAATTTTGTGTTGTAACTATTATATTCTTAAACGATAATACTTAGAGTTTATTTTCACTTGAAATTGCTTAGTTTGCCATCTCCTTTTTTCCTTGAATTTAGAATTATGGAAAAACTTGGATAATCTTTCTCTAAATCTATATAACCTTATATACAGAATTAGAGTTTAATCATTTTTAATTCTATTATTATATTTTTTTTTTTACTACACCAGTTTGGGGAAAATATCTTCATTATATTAATGCCAGTTTTATTTAATGCTTTCTAAAATGATACTTTTTAATTTTGAAAGACTAATTTTAATCAGGAATTCTTTTTTTATTATTTTTAATCAGGAATTCTTAACCTTCCATTCTGATCTATTTTATTCACTAGTTGTTACTTAGTTCTATGAAAATTCTACTTGAGATCATGATAATAAGGATCTTGGAACTGTAATTGAATGTTCTTTTTATGTACTTTTCAAAATTTGTCATTTTTTAGAATATTTCTAAGGTAAAATATTTTATTTTACCTGTGAAAATTCCTTATTTTCTCTTACAATAGTCTAGCAGTCAGTGTTTCTCTGTTCCTCTCCCCACCCTTCACCCCCCACCGTGGGGCCACCTGCATTAGAATAAACTGTAGGCCTTATTTTTTTTTAATGCAGATTTGGGGCCATACTCTCAATTATTCTTGGTGGTCATTTTGGAACAAGATCTAGGTGATATTTATACCCAATAGAAATCTAACAACTCTGTCTAGGACCTTATTGTTCTTGCCATGAATACCTTAGGAAATAAATAANTTTTTTTTTAATGCAGATTTGGGGCCATACTCTCAATTATTCTTGGTGGTCATTTTGGAACAAGATCTAGGTGATATTTATACCCAATAGAAATCTAACAACTCTGTCTAGGACCTTATTGTTCTTGCCATGAATACCTTAGGAAATAAATAAGTCAGTGTAACATAACTAGATATTTTTGTTACTTTTCTCAGAATATTTCAATTCTTCTTATCAGGCTGTGACTAGCTTTATAGCTGTCATCCTCTGTCCAAAAGAAGCCCTCTGTGGAAAATATTCTGTGGGGAAAACTTGTAATTGTGCTTTCCAAACTTAACAGTGGTATTTTGACAGAATAATTCTTGTAAGGAGTAATACCGTGAGAGCTTTTAATATAAATGTTTCTATAAAAAGGCATTTAGGTCACTCTTAAAGACAAGGTTTTTACCCCTTGCCTACAGTTAGGAAAGTCATGGCAGTAATGATCTGGTGGCAGTTATATCTTAAATCCCTTTTTTTTTTTTCTTAGCCCAAGCCTTCAGTGAAAGTCTACATATCTGGCCTATCTAGGGCCAGACTCTTGCTGGTCCTGGATTGGCAGTTCGTTGCTTATTTTCACAAGTTGTCTCTTTGATCTGACTTCCGAAGTTAAGTCCTCATTAAAATCAATTGTACTTAACACCGTGTGAATATATTTCATTAGAAACTGATGCAATTGACTCAAGTTTAATTTCTGAAGTTGTTGAAGATAAAGTCAGAAAAAAATGCATTTAAGGCAACTTTCTATGGAAATTTAAGAATATGGTTTTAAGGATTTCATATAGAAGGATAGACTTGAGTTTAAATCCCAGATCTCTATCATTTAAAAGCTATCAGTGCAGCTGAAGTAATATCATGGGGAGTTTTTATAGCAAAACCCAAGTTCTCTGAATTACTAAATGATATTTGTGACTTCTGGCTTCTCAGACACAGTTAAAAAGAAAATAAAACTTTCAAGGCTGTGAAACAAGACCATTTATATTAGTAACCAGTTAGTAAATATGTTAATAAAGTAGGTCAAAAAATTTTAAACTCAACTTTTTTGAAAAATAAATAGTAATATTCTGATTCACATAATAAAAATGGTAAAGTTTTTAATCTTAAAACATAAAAAGAATTAAGTTCTGATACATTTCACACAATTATAAGTCACTGGAGTATTAATCAAAAGCAACCCTAGAGGTCATTTCACCCTGATGACTGACTTTTACTTAGACATCATCAGTTATGTAAAATATGAAATATTTTGATAAATTATTAAATATGTGGGAAGAAAAGGTCAATGGATCTGGTTTAGTCATAGCATATTGTTTCTCTATCCAAACAAAACAAGAGCTGCATACCATAAGGCTGTAGTATAGCTCGTTATTTGAACTAACGTGGATAACCAGAAAAAGCATAAAGATTGATTTTTCCCTCCAATTCTATTTATAAGACACTTACGCAAATCACACTGAGAATTACGAGGGGAGGTACGAGTAACACCCTGGTGTCAGTGGTTAGGACTCTGTGCTTCCACTTCAGGGGCCATGGGTTCAGCTCCTCATTGGGGAACTAAGATCCCACATGCCACATGGTGCAAACAACAACAAAAAAAAGAAAACTACAAATATTTTAGAAGGGAAAATATCTTAAATATAGTAACAACTCATTTATATCATCATCGGCTATATCATATGCTAAGGTGGCTACCTTGCATAATTTTTCAGTTAACTGAGACAAATCCATTCAATCAATTTTTTAAACAGTTTTATAAGAAATATTCTAAAATATACTTTCTACTTCTCTGCATTTTCTTTGTCATCTTTAAGAACATGCATGGGGTGATAAACAGAAATTCACCCTTAGGGGCTGCTGAGATATAGAATGCCCCTTTACTACATGACCTTGCATTGCTGTGCTTTTTGAGTCATATCTGTTTTTCACAGTTTCTCTATTTTCCCTTATAATCAGTTGTCACTTTTTGCTGCTGTCTTGTGTGCCTGCTTCCCACACTAGGCCCCTAACTTGCTGCTTCTAATCTGCTGTGGACTGAGAAACCAGATTGCCAAGCTTGCTAGAATTGTGTCTAAAATAAGAGTAAGTAGACTGAACAAGGCTTAAGGGGCTTTTCTGTCAGTACAGTGCATGGACTTTGTGGTACCTGTTTGGCTGCTCAGCATACTTTTGTTTGCTTCTTAGTTCTTTACTAAGAATTTGCTAAAAATACTTGTTTGAATATGTGATTGCCATACATTTAGAGTATTAATTCAGTTTTTATATGGTGATGTTTCTAAGACTCCATTAATGAATTCAGCCATAAAAGAAAATTTGACTTGACTATCTTTGTATAAATCGCTGTATATATTTTAGGAAAATGTTAAATATTTGGTTCTTGCTACGTGTTCTAATATAGTATGCAGACTTAAAACTTGGAGCACTATAAGTAGACGTCAACTCTGTTCACCAAGATTTATATTCTAGAACTGTTGGTTTGGGACTGAACATGCATGGCTAATTTATTAAGAATTGCCTAACTGAATATTTGGGGAATGAGTCATTCTAGATATCCCTGTTTCCTGTGGAGCTTAAACCTCTAAAGACCTTTTAAAATTTGTGGAATAATTACTGAAGAAAATCTTCTTAAAACAGTATGCATTGCTATCTTCTTAAGCAATATATGAAATACATTGAAAATATTTTGATGTCAAAATGATTGTTACTAAAAACAGTTTTACTGTAATAAACTACTCAGGCACTGAAAATATGCCCCTTTACTAAGTAACTCCATTCTGCTGTGATTTGATTTCTAGTAGTTTTGATTTCTCTATTACTGCTCACTGAAGTGTGCCTGTAGCAATAGCGTTTCTCTACCTTCATAATGTTCCTTCTAGACTGCTTCAGTTTTGGAAAGCAGCTGACTGAGACAGCTAGCATAATGTATAAAAAATACAAGGAGTAAACTGACTCAGTGAAAACTTGAAAAACTGGATTATACCTAACTATATGAATTATAACTTATTACCTGTTTCATTGCTATCTTTAAGTATACTAGATTAGAGTCCTGTCCTCAGAATAGAAGAGCTGTTAGTATACCAAAGAAAGCATTTTATTTCCGTACTTTACCTTCTAAATATTTCATGCTGCTAATGTTTTTGGCACTGATTAAAACCAGTCTAGTCAAGTTAGCTTTTTCTATAGTACTTTCTATTTGAGTTGGATACCACACGATGCCAAGAATTTCTTTGGCTGGGTTGTTTTTGTTATGTCAGTTTTGTCTTTAGAGAAATGTATTCTTATTTTCAAAACACGAAGTAGGTTGAGCCCTGGAAAATAAGGAAACTTTTGTTATTAATACCATGGAGAACTGAATGGTAATAAGGGTTTTAGACTCAAAACAATTATACACAGGAAAATTATTCAATTCAGTGTGTATTAAAAGCTGGCCAAACATGAAAGTGTTAGATCTAATGATCTTGACAGATACTTGAATGACTAAATTCCCACTGCCATTCTGTATTTTGCATGTTTAAGTTATAATTTTATGTGTTAATTAATCAAGCATGATTATTTTCCTTGTGAAAAATAAACATTAGATTTGCATGTTATGTAATATTTGCAAGTAAAATTCAGACCTGTCCGGAAAGGGGTACTTGTCTGAGATTAGCACTGAGCTACTTGGTTTTACCAACAGTCTGATTGTGTTTTAGTAACCATATGTTGATTCATCCTGCCATCTAATTACTCGGTAATTAGAGAATCAGTCCACTTATTTTATGGCCAGGCCTCAAAGTCAGCTTTCAGTTATTCATGTTACTAGAAGGGAATTATGATACAATATTCATCAAAAAATAGATGATCCAAAACACTGTCTTAAGTTGAAGCTGCCATTACAAAATAGTTATGAAGCCAAACTTGGTTTGGTGATATAAGGGGAAAAATTCTCTTTGAGTGTAGCTGTGAAAAGAAAATGACTCTACCTAGGATAATTGCTGTAAATCAAAAAGAAGATGAATTGATTTCAGAATTCACATATACAGAAGTTTAACATGAATAAGGAGTTGATTTTTATGGATATCCTAAAATGTGTGATAAATTACATATGTTTTAAATGCTATAAATTTTAATATATATTTTAACCTGTGAGCGATTCAATTAGTTTCATTTCTATTTACTAATTTCATTTGTTACATATCAAACATTTTATTGCAATAGGACATTATTTAAGTTGTATATACTTTGGAATACACTATTTTTAAAAGTGAGTATATTCTGTGAGATACTGTTGCACAAGTATATTTCTCCTCTCATTTATATTTTAAGAGTTTCTCCAAATAAGAGATAATTTTACTATTTTGGACTTGACATTTTTCACTTTTTAGCATTTTCTTAAAGGTCGGCTACCTACAAATTATTTTATCATTGAACTATTTTAAAAACTAACACATGTCTTTTACAAGTAATTACATTATTCTTTTTCCCTTCCCAAGTACATCTATAATACATTAGCTCAAATGGAAATCTGTATTAGCTGAATCACAATATTTTCTGCACTTTTATTTCACCAACTTGTACTTCTGTTCATAACATGATTTAAATAATGCTTACTCAAGCACACTACTAGCATCTGGCAACATACAGAAAGCTCCAGATATGTTATACCCATCCCTTAAAGACTGGCTTATGGTTCTGGTACAGCCCTGGAGGTCCATATGAGTGAAAAGCCAGAAGTCTGCCTGAACTGAAAACACTCCCAAGGAGTTTGGTTTTGTTTGGGTTTGTTCTAGGTATGGTCCCAGGGATCCCAGATCAAACCAGGCCCCTGGGCCTATCCTAGAACCAACCTAAACTCGCGCATCATTCCTGGAACGTCGAGTGTGAAGGCTGAAGACAACCTGAAGCTGACGAGACATACTGAGTTTAACGTTTTTTGTGTGTGTGTGCCTATGTGTGAACAAGAATTGGTTCGTTAATCCTTCTCAAATAGACGGATGACAGTGGACAAGATAGTCTTGCCAGACTTTGACATTATAGTCATTTATCACAATAGGAATGTGGTATATAATATGGTTATTATTAATTGCCAGTGAGAAGCATTGTTCTCACAATTTTTATTATCTGGTCTCTATTTTTAGGGTAAGCAACTTAGCCACCAAAACAAATTTCCCTCCTCCCCAAATTCATGATTTCTGCTTTTGCTTTTCTCAAAAACTTTCTACTCAACAATATTATTACAGTCTCATTTAACTAATTTTTCATAGTTTCTAAAAAGGTATTCTAAAAAGTTTTTGCTTTCTTACTGCATTGTAGGTGATTCTTAAACTCTTATTTCTGGAATTTAATGCCTTTTTCTTTTAATCTGTTACCACATTGCTCTTGGCTTGCTTTTTGAGATTCAAATCTGGGGAGAACTTGAGCAACATTTGTAGATGCACCATTCCTGTTAGACTCAATGTAGGCTGCATTTTAGAATCTGCTATAAGGTTTTTAGCAAGGTTCTATATTTTTGTTCCATGCTGCTCTGGATTTTGAAAATATTCTGACCTAGTTGATTTATCAAATGGCCTCATTTAAGATCACTATAGTCATATACATGTTTTTATTTAATTTGGAGAACAAGATTTCTGAACAGGCATATTGAAAACACCCCCAAAGGTTGTTATACACCTTTGGATATTATATTTGTATATTATACACCAGAGGTTATTAAGTAGATTTCAGTAGATTTAGACCATGTTTGAAGTAATCGCAGCCTAAGCAGGGACTGTACCTGTGAAAGCAGCTGAAGCTGTGCTATTCTTCCAAGCCTCGTCACACTAGACAAATCTGGCCAATGAGGTGTCCTTTAAAATAGGACTGAGAGACTGTCGAGGCTCATTCTGAAGAACTCAACCCTGGGATTATTTCTGTATTACATTCGTTATGTAGATGCTTCATCCCATGGATTCTGTTATTTTTGCCTTTTAAATCTTACTATGTTTATGCTTCTCAATGTTTTTCTTTTTGTGCAATGTTTTCCTGTTTGTGTAAATCAAAGCACTGTACACATTACTCTGTGTGTATATATATATTTTTAATAAAAGAGTAGACTCTGGGTCTAATGATTTTGAATTTTAAAGCTATATGATTTAAATAATTTTATTGTCTTGTAAATTCACTCTTAATATATACCTCAAGTCTTCTCATTCATTTTTTTCTCTAATGGACTATATAGATTAAATAGGTGAGCCTTATTTTCAACTTCTGCCAGAATTTGACATTTTGTATTCACCCAAACATGAAAAAGTTCTGTCATCTACATTCTTATATCAGTGCACAGTTAACTGTATTTCTTGACAGTTAGCCCAGCTTATGTTTATATACAGTAAGTATTCTTGGTTATGGGGAGGGGCCTCTATACTCACTTTTAACATGGTTATTTATGAACACTGAACAATAGGAATTTGCATACTGTCCTACAAAGTTCATGCTTATTTACATAGTAAGTCTCTAAAGTCTACCTTCACTTTAGATACTTTGGGAGTGTTAAGGTGTATTTTTTAAATATCATTTGAAAATATTCTTTCAGAGATGTTTTAATTTTTACTTTTTGACTACTTATGTTTTATATGCTAAAACTACATTTCCAACCCTACTTGAAGACTTGAGAGTATAACCTTTTTAAAAAGTAATTTCTTTGATAACTTTATGTATTTTATCATAATGAATTTTTGTGAACTGTTTTAAAAGGTTTTACAAAATCCCAACAGTAGGTTTGTACATGTCTGTATTATTGTTGTTCCTCCTAAGCCTAAGTCTCCAATAAAATCTGTACTTCTTTATACTTTGTACCTTTTGTATTCTGGTGTTTGTCACATGAATTAGCCAAAAGATAAACTTTTTCTGTTCCTTCTGTCTTTATTTTTCCATTGGAGTTTTTTTGTTCTCCCCAAAATTTTTTCCCCAAAGACAGTGATTGTCTAGGAAAGCCATGGATTCATTAGTCTAAGTTTTGTTTGATCATTCAGGTGCCTCACATGATAATTTATCAGTGCAAATTAATAATAATAATTTAAAAGCAGCAGATTAAGTTTAAAAACTCCATTTTAACCATTCTCTGTGACTGTCAGTCACTGGATACATTCTCATCCCGTTACATTTGTTCCTTACATGACCTCCCTTACAGAAAGGGAGGTATTGAACTAAGGGATTTAAGGTCCTATGTAATGAATGGAAAGTTGGTTCTAACTTTCCTAAGCTTAGCTATAGACTTGGGAACATTCTTGGTAATTCCACACTGGCTCTTCAGACTGAATGCTGGTTAAAGAGAAAGTGATTTTCTTTGAACTGAACTTTTAAATAAATAAGCTACCCCTTTGCAGAAAAGATTTAAGGCAAGGAAATTTGGCTCTTGTCTGAGATTTTTTTAATTAAAAATGTAAAGATAAAGTAGATTGTATATAGTGTCCTCTACCGGATCCTGAAGTCATTGGGTAGGAAATATCCCATATGATAATAACTCCTTGTCTTCACAGTTTGCTTTTGAAGATCCTTAGCAGATGTGCTATAACCATTGAAAATAAAAAGTTGGCAAATAGTAATTTTCCCCAAATACACATCTGTAAAAATTAATAAAACTCTTACAGAAAATGGCCATATGAAAATTAGTCCTGTTTGTTTGAAGTAACTTCTTAGATGTCTGTATTAAAAAAATATTAATTTTTATATACAAAATAATGTTAGGTAATAAACATGTTCCCAGAACCCAAATATGTTGTTTGAAGATTAAAAAAAACAGGCTCAGTTGTTTTCTCAGAGTCATACACATGAAGTGGCAGAACCAGTGTCCCAACCATCTAGAAAGATAACCAGCCTTCATCATCATGGTAAGCTACTTGTGGATACATTTAATTTTGCAGCTAACCTCTAGGATAAAGTAGAAAGACCTGAATTGGAAGTCAGTAGAGTTGGATGGTGGGGAAGGCAATGGCACCCCACCCCAGTACTCTTGCCTGGAAAATCCAGTGGACGGAGTAGCCTGGTGGGCTGCAGTCATGGGGTCGCGAAGAGTCGGACAGACTGAGCGACTTCACTTTCACTTTTCTCTTTCATGCATTGGAGAAGGAAATGGCAACCCATTCCAGTATTCTTGCCTGGAGAATCCCAGGGATGGGGGAGCCTGGTGGGCTGCCGTCTATGGGGTCACACAGAGTCGGACACGACTGAAGTGACTTAGCAGTAGCAGCAGCAGTAGAGTTGGATGGTGGACAAAGCTACTTTCTCAGTCTCAGACAAATCATTTAATCATAATGAGCCACAGTTTTCTCAGGAAGAAAAAGACAGTTGCTCATGTGAATGTATGGCAAAAACCACCACAATATTGTAAACTAATTAGCTTCCAAATAAGATAGAAGAAGACAGGTGTCATTTATGAATTGGACTAGACTTCCAAAATCCTCTCAGATTCTCAGATTGTCTCTTTCTTAAAGAGATACAATTCCACTATGTAAAGCCATATTTGTCTTTCTCTTCAGGGTGCAAGAGAGCTAATATTTAGGCACAGGTGAGCATCTTGGAAATTATTCAATTTTTAGAGGCTAGAAAGGTTACGAAAAGGTGGCAGGGGAAGGAGATGGTAGTTTTAAAACAACGTAGCTGGTTCCAACACAGAAAATAACCTGCTAAGAACTAAGTATACCTTATTTTTAAAGCTGTCCAATACAAATGCTTTAACAGGAGAAATGCTTTATTCAGAAGAAACAGTTGTTCTCTATGATTACGTGTTATTTCTTTCCTCTTAGCATGATCTTTAAATCATGAAGGGATGTCCTATTGCAAGGTTTGCTCAAGGAAGAGAATAATATTATTTCATTTTAGGAACAAAAGAATCTCTCTTGTTTCCTATCTGGGATCATCTATAAACACTGGCTGAAATGGAGCTTGGTGTGGTTCCTTGATCTGAAACACATTATTATTTGACTTTATTCCTTAGCACCCATGCCTGGCTGTTAGTCATAAAGCTACTTATCTTGCCTGTACTTAGATACGTGATTAATGATAGCCAGTGACAAGGGCACTACGTTCAGCGTATGAATATTTCACAAGATCTGAAGAATTTAACAATGATAATCTCTTAAACATTGATATCAGGGTAACTTTGCTATTTTTTTCTACAAAGATAAATGTGAAACATTTGTATAATAGAAAAAAATTAGTTTAAGAAATTGATAAGTTGCAAATGTGCAGGATTTCATTGTTTTGGGGCTTATAATCAAATAAGCCATCCCCTCTTAGGTTGAAATTGAGGCCTAGAAAAAAGGGAACAAAGCAGTAATCTTTTGTTCTTGCAGAAAAAATTTAGTCAAAATACAGAGAAATGTTAGACTAGAAAGAAAAAAAAAAACCTTTATGTGTGTCCAGAAGCCAGGGTATGACCAGACACAGTATTAAAATTTAAAATATTTTCTTACTGAAATCATGTTGAATTTGAGTTTCAGTTGAGCTTCAAAACCTGGAATAAATAATCCAGATGTTCTCAGCATTTTATCAAATAAAGACTCCTGATGTTATTTTCCCCATGGGACATATGCTTTGAAATTTTTCTAATCTATCACATAGTCTATATTCATTAAAACCTCGTAGATTGGGACTTCCTGGAAGTCCAATGGCTAGGACACCATACTTTCAATGCAGGGGCCTCAGATTTGATCACTGGTCAAGGAACTAAATCCCACCTGTCATAACTGAGGAGTTCCCAAGCCGCAACTAAAGATCCTGCATGCTGCAACAAAGATTGAAGAGCTTGAGTGCCTCAACTAAGACCTGATGCAGCCAAATAAATACTTTAAAAAAAATACTCTGTAAGTTGCATACCCTCCCAAGTCCCTCCCTGCTTTGTTTTTTCAACTAGCCAAAGTTATAATGGCCATTTAATTAGAGTGTATGCTGCATACTGGGCTTCCCAGGTGGTACTAGCAGTAAAGAACCTGCCTGCCAATACAGGAGATAATAAGAGATGTGGGTTCAATCACTGGGTCAGGAAGATCCCCTGGAGTAGGAAATGGCAACCCACTCCAGTACTCTTGCCTGGAGAATCCCATGGACAGAGGAGCCTGGTGGGCTACAGTCCACGGGGTTGCACAACAGTCAGACATGAGTAAGCAGTCATGCAAGAGGGATATGGAGGATGCAGAGTGCTTTTGATGGTGGTTAGGTGTGAGGGAGCAAGGGAACCACCCCCCACAAGCAGAAGAGTATTGCAGAAGCTGTGAGTGAAAGGTCAGTGAGGCAGGAACAGAAGGAAAGAGGCAAGAGCGGCTGAAGCGCCACAAGAAAGGGGCTGGCCAGTCAGGGAGCTTCTTGGAATGGACAAGGCATTGACTTTGAGTTAGGAAGCCATTGGAGGTTGTTGGGCATTAAAGTAACATGGCTTAGATTTTTGTAGGAGACCTGTGGGCTACTGCAGGGATCTGCATGAGGGATGCTGGGTGGCGGTAGTGAAGGCAGCCAGGGGTGATCAAGTTCTGAATCTATGTTGAAGATAAAGCCAACAGGACTTGCTGATGTAATGAATGTGCAGTGCAAGAAAGGGGGAGGGGGGTCTAGAAACTTCTATGGTGTGCAGCTTGAGAAACTGGAGGGACAGAGTTGTCATTTATTGAGAAGGAGCACCCAGTAAGGTTTGGGTAGAAATTGAACTGGTTTTGGATAGGCTACATATGAAATACTTATTAATCTTTAGGTGGAAATAGGAACAAGCGATTCGATATACGAGTTTAGGAGAGAGATCCAGATGGGGAGATGTCACAGTTTGGGATGTGGTTAAAGGTATGAACATAGGTCAGAGGATAGAATTGGAATGCTGAGATCTTTCTTTGGGGTATCTGAAGCTGGAAATCAGGAGATAAAAAGGAAATTGCAAAGATTTAAGCCGAATGAACAAAGTATTTTATAACAGAGGCTGTGATTAACATGTCAGTTCAGTTCAGTTCAGTCGCTCAGTCATGTCCAACTCTTTGTGACCCCATGGACTGCAGCACTCCAGGCCTCCCTGTTCATCACCAGCTCCCAGAGTTTACTCAGACTCAGGTCCATTGAGTTGGTAATGCCATCCAACCATCTCATCCTCCATCGTCCCCTTCTTCCACTCTCAATCTTCCCAGCATCAGGGTCTTTTCCAGTGAGTCAGTTCTTCACATCAGGTGGCCAAAGTATTGGAGTTTCAGCTTCAACATCAGTCCTTCCAATGAATATTCAGGACTAATCTTTAGGATGGACTGGTTGGATCTCCTTGAAGTGCAAGAGACTTTCTCAAGAGTCTCCTTCAACACCACAGTTCATCAATTCTTCAGTGCTCAGCTTTCTTTATAGTCCAACTCTCACATCCATACATGACTACTGGAAAAATAATAGCCTTGACTAGATGGACCTTTGTTGGCAAAGTAACATCTCTGCTTTTTAATATTCTGTCTAGGTTGGTCATAACTTTTCTTCCAAGGAGTAAGCATCTTTTTAATTTCATGGCTGAAGTCACCATCTGCAGTGATTTTGGAGCCCAAAAAATAAAGTCTCTTACTATTTCCACTGTTTCCCCATCTAGTAACATGTCAAATGCTGCTAAAAGATCAAGAAAGGTGAGGCCACTTGTGTATCTTCAGAGCAATGCAGGAGACCTGGTTTTGATTGCTGTCCGGGAAGATTGCCTAGAGAAGAGAAAGGCCACCCACTCCAGTGTTCTTGGACTTCCTTCATGACTTAGCTGGTAAAAATCCGCCTCCAGTGCAGGAGACCTGGGTTCGATTCCTGGGCTGGGAAGATGCCCTGGAGAAGGCAAAGGCTACCCACTCCAGTATTCTGGCCTTAAGAATTCCATGGACTGTATAGTCCATGGGATTGCAAAAGGTGGGACACGACTTAGTGACTTTTACACACAGAGCAATGCCTGCTCAAGTTCTGTGCTCATTTTTTAACTGGGCTATTGGTTTATTTTGTTGTTGAGTTTTAGAAGTTCTTTATATCATCTGGATATTAATCTTTGATCAGATATATGCTTTGCAAGTTTTTCCCCTTCTGTGAGTATGTTTTCACTCTTTAATAGTGTCCCTTGACAATAAACATATTTAATTTTGATGTAGAAAAAAATCTTATTTTTCTTTTGTTGCTAAATCGCCTCTTTTCAAGAAAGTCAATAATAACACCTGGTTCATAGGATTATTATGAGGATTAAATAAATTACTACATGTGAATACATATAAAAAGACTGGGACAATATTTACCAAGTCAGAAGCATTCAATAAATACTAGCTAAGTTTTGTCCATTATTCAGGCTAAGTTTAGTACAAAAACCATGGGTTAGAGGGGTAGAATTATGTGACATGAAAGCCACTGGAGCAGAGTCTCAAGACCATGATCAGCAATGTAAAATGACGCAGAGATGTCAAATAAGGTCCCACAAACTTAGACTTGACATGACACCAACAAGGTAAGACCGTGGTAAGACAGAGTTAGATGCCAAATCATACTGGACAGAAAAAAAGCGTTAGGCCCTTTTTTGTCCAGGGTCAAGTCCCCTACTGTGTACGCTCTTACGGTGCTCCAAAACAAGAATAAGCCTGTGGGGGTTGCTAAGGCACAGACCTAACTCGTCTGGAATCAGAACAACTGGCTTAGAGTCTCTGCTCTCCTACCACTTCATGCCTGCGCTCTCTTCCAGGGTTCCCATTTCCTCACACTTGGAAGACAGCTATTCCTATGTTTCGGAGAAGGCACTGGCACCCCACTCCAGTACTCTTGCCTGGAAAATTCCATGGACGGAGGAACCTGGTGGGCTGCAGTCCATGGCGTTGCTGAGAGTCGGACACAACTGAGTAACTTCACTTTCACTTTTCACTTTCATGCATTGGAGAAGGAAATGGCAACCCACTCCAGTGTTCTTGCCTGGAGAATCCCAGGGACGGGGGAGCCTGGTGGGCTGCCGTCTGTGGGGTCGCACAGGGTCGGACACGACTGAAGCGACTTAGCAGCAGCAGCAGCATTCCTGTTACGAGGTCAACGAGGGCTTGAAAAGTAAACATAATGGTAAGTCATTAATTAATATTGTCATAATAAATGGTTCTAACTCCTCTTCTTATTCTAACTTTCTAACGTTCAGTAGTTCCCCCTGTGTGCCAGATCTTGTGGAGTGGGGTATTCCCACCTCTCAGATAATTGACTTACAGGTTTACAATGGTAATTAAGATGAGATTAATACACGTCTAGGGGCTTCCCCACTCCAGTACTCTTGCCTGGAAAATCCCATGGGCGGAGGAGCCTGGTGGGCTGCTGTCCATGGGGTCGCTAAGAGTCGGACACGACTGAGCGACTTCACTTTCACTTTTCACTTTCATGCGCTGGAGAAGGAAACGGCAAGCCACTCCAGTGTTCTTGCCTGGAGAATCCCAAGGACGGGGGAGCCTGGTGGGGGCTACCGTCTATGGGGTCGCACAGAGTCGGACACGACTGAAGCGACTTGGCGGCGGCAGCAGCAGGGGCTTCCCTGGTGGCACTAGTGGTAAAGAACTTGTCTGCAAATACAGGAGATGTAAGAGACATATGTTCGATCCCTGGGTCAGGAAGATCCCCTGGAGGACGGCATGGCGACTCACTCCAGTACTTTTGCCTGGAGAATCCCCTTGGACAGAGGAGCCTGGCGGGCTACAGTCCATAGGGTCACACAGAGTTGGACATGACTGAAGCAACTTCATACACACACACGCAATACACATCAAATGCCTATGACAATTTGGCCTGCTGTTGTATGCTATTGGGGAACTTTTGTCTGAGTTTTACCGGTGACTTCAGGTCTGCTTCCTGAGCCACTGCGCTCCTCATGGCTATGATGTTCACCAATTTAATTCATCTTCAACTGTTGCCAGAAAAATCAAGTGCTTAAAATATTACCATTGAATAGATCAGTGGATCTTTTTGTTCACTTTGTTTTGGTTGTAGACATGAGAATTTATTTAAACTGGTTCTGAGTGCACTGCAGAAGTTTGTTTCAGGATTTAACCTGCTGTTCAGTGCACAGAACATGGGGCTCCTACTGAGTTCCTGCAGGTGCCTAAGCAAAGATGTTTTCAGCAGAGGAACGGCCCAGGCCTGGTCACCCTCACCCTTGGGAGCCACATTTCAGGGCAGGACACAAGTCACATTTATTTACTCGGGTTTGCACCTTGTTGTGTGGCTTCTTTTATTTTTTTTTTAAAGTTTATATTTCTTTTTATTACATATGCCAAGATACCTTAAGAATGAATACATTTTCAAAATAATAAGAATAAATTATATAAAGAATACTTGAACAGCCTTGCAAGGAAATCCAAATGAACTATAACTGTATAATATTTTGTTAATAATGGATGGTTACAAATGGGAAGAACTTTTAATTCAATACATACTTATTAGGGGCTTCCCTGGTGGCTCAGTGGTAAAGAATTCGCCTGCAATGCAGGAGATGTAAGAGACACTGGTTCACCTCCTGAGTCGGGAAGATCCCCTGGTGGAGGGCATGTCAACCCACTCCAGCATTCCTGCCTGGAGAATGCCATGGACAGAAGCATTCGATAGGGTCACAGGCTGCAGTCGATAGGGTCACAAAGAGTCAGACATGACTGAATCGACCTAGCATGCACACACGCACGTATTTATTGATTTTCTTTGTACTAGACACAAAAATCACCCTATGAGATATTCCCATTTTATAAATGAAAAGCTTGGCTCTTGAATAAGTTAAATATCTAGCCTAAGAGTCCAAGCCTCTTAGCAAGAAAAAAATAATGCACTAGGTTCCCTAAAAAGGCTCTTTGACTTCAAATTAAATGTTTGTGTTTTATCACTTTTCTCTTGTTTTCCTGCATAGGTCACCACATACAAGGACACACATTCACACAAGCACGTGCATGTGCACACACACACACAGAGGAGTCTGACAGCACAATTCCCTCCGTTCACATGTAGTTTAATCATGGGATTCCTAAAAGAAGTCAGTTAAATGGGCAATTAATTCCTCTGTGCACTGTTCATTCATACATTAAAACTCCTAATCTAATTTCCCCAGATATTGTCCCCCAAACCACTGTCCTCAGTGTTTAAATTCCTTATTACTTGTGAAGTTGATGTGAGAATTTTTTTGCAAGAGCACTTTGTAAACTGAAAAGATATTCTATTATCTAGTTGGGGGATCCACCTCTGTTCAGTTTTGTTTGGTGGTGAGAGGTTAAATGTTTATCCATTGTTCCAGGAACTGAAAGAGTGGAACTCAAACCAAGCAAACAGTCCCTGATTTGCTCTCTCAAGCTAAAAATGTTAGCCCCATGGTGACCAAATATTGACTAAACGAAAGCAAAGATATTCTACCTGCCCACTAAAGCCCTTTCCAATTAACCTTAGTGAAATATCCCAAGATACTTCCAGACAGCTACTCTTTCTGTTAAGCAAAGACTAGAAAAAGGATATGTGTTAGGAGAGTAGATCAGTTCAGTCACTAAGTTGTGTCTGACTCTCTGCGACCCCGTGGACTGCAGCTCTCCAGGCCTCCCTGTCCATCACCAACTCCCAGAGTTCACTCAAACTCATGTCCATTGAGCCGGTGATGCC
>SJYX01010707.1:0-119088 GCA_006410675.1 Oreotragus oreotragus
TTGAGAGTCCCTTGGACTGCAAGGAGATCCAACCAGTCCATTCTTAAGGAGATCAACCCTGGGATTTCTTTGGAAAGACTGATGCTAAAGCTGAAACTCCAGTACTTTGGCCACCTCATGCAAAGAGCTGGCTCATTGGAAAGAACTCCGATGCTGGGAGGGCTTGGGGGCAGGAGAAGAAGGGGACGACAGAGGATGAGATGGCTGGATGGCATCACCGACTCGATGGACGTGAGTTTGAGTGAACTCGGGAATTGGTGATGGACAGGGAAGCCTGGCATGCTGCGGTTCATGGGGTCACAAAGAGTCGGACACGACTGAGTGACTGAGCTGAACTAAACTGAACTAATAAAAGGGCTTCCCTGATATTCAGTGGTAAAGAATATGCCTGCCAGTGCAGAAGATGCAAGTTTGACCCCTGGATCCAGAAGATCCCCTGGGATAAATCGCAACCCACTCCAGTATTCTTGCCTGGAAAAACCCATGGACAGAGGAGCCTGGCAGGCTATAGTCCATGGGGTTACAAAGAGTCGAACATAACTAAACAAATGACTGTGCATGTACTAATAAATGTTACTTTGTCTACCTGTCTCATCCTTTGAAAGCCTTTCTACAATTTTGTGCTATGTTCCCAAATTCCAGAAGCATATCCACACTGATTTTTATATTACCTAAGACCTGACATAGCTTAATGCAGAGTTTTAACTGTAATATTTTTTTTTTCTGTTTTATTTGATAGTACTGTCTAGTGATTCCCCATTTTGTCACATGGATTTGCAGAGCTTCTGAGGTAGAGGAAAACACAGTGGATTCAGTTTTTATCATCAGTACCCTACATGAAAGTATTTGGATTAATTGAACCAACTCCATTCTGACCCTGTCATGTGGGACACATGAGGATGTGGTCTGCATACAGAGAAAGATAAGGCCTTAAGACCATTGCTGCTAAAATCTTTTTTTCCAAGTTAAAAGGCATGGAGATACAGAAGGAAATATTTGAAGAAAGATTTGGGCCTTTTATTAATATTTTCTTTAACATATAAAAGCATATTTGTGATGTGTGCTTCCTGCAGGGTAGGGAAACTCGATTTCTCTGTTCCACATGCATATGTAATACCAAGCATTTTTCCCGAAGTGGAGCCCACCACTAGCAAGGACTAGTTTCATATTTGTTTTGTAATATCCTAAGGGCTGCTGTGATTCTTATTCTTGTTACCATTGTGGTAATGAACTGTATAAATTACACAGTTTTTCTCTGCCGGATGCCACTCATAAATCTGAAGAGAATATTTTCTGTTAAAAAGATATAATGATCATTTTACTGACAGAGTTTAAGTGATAGAAATCACATGCTTCTTTATATTGGTTAACCTATTACAGAAATAAATTAATAACTGAAGTACCAAATGCAATTTCAAATGCCAGTAGGGTATAAGACATATTTGCATTTTCCTTTGTGGTCTTGTTGGAGTAAGATACATTTTCAATGTATCATTTCCTTTAACTGATTTCCTTTAAAGACATGACATAGCAAGAATCCACAATAGGAAACACTTTAGTAGGGAGAGAAGAGACACTGATAGAGATCAGAACTGCCCAAAACATGTGTCCTGGGACACAGATCTCAGGAGATGTTGGTCAGTATAATGATGCATTGGTCATATAAGTTTGAGAAGCACTTCTCATATTCCTGCTATATACTACATTCTCCATAGTCCAAAAGGTCTGGGAAATGTTGCACTCGTGGAGAATCCCAACACTCAACAGTACACAACAGCAGGTAAAAGCTCCTAGAAATATTGCAGCTTAACACTTTTAACCTATTGTTTCCCAAACTTATTGGACTTCTTTTGTTTCTGTTAAATTTTATAGCATCCCATGGAACTATGATTCCATGGAAAACACTTTGGAAAACATTGGTTTCAGCAATACTACCTTTTACATAGTATACGTGAATTTAAAAGGAGAAGAAATACACACGAGAAAGAACATTGAATGTGAGATTAGAAAACCTCACTATTATGTAACAACCTAAATGGAAAAAGAATTTGAAAAAGAAGAAATACATGTATATGTGTAACTGATCACTTTGCTGTACACCTGAAACTATCACAACTTTGTTAATGAACTAGACACCAATATAAAATACAAAGTTTTTTTTTTAAAAAAACTTAGGTTAGATTTCTGCCTGTGTGTTGCTAAATCTATGATGTTAGGGATATTTCTTAAGCTTGCTGTGAAATGGGAATAGTGTTACCTTCTCTTACTCACAGGGGGCTGCTAGATCCAAATTCTAAAAGAAACAATACTCTCATTCGTGGCCTTACTACCACTACAGCTACTGCTACTATTATCTACAAAAGCTATCCCTCAGAACTAGTCAAGAAATTCTTACTTATCCTGCTAGAATCATTCCTGACTCCCTAAACTGTCTTCTCAAGTCTCCAAGGAGGCTAAGAGAAATTGTATCTTAAAGAAAAAGAGAAATGGGGTGTACAAAACAGGATAATCAAATATGTTCCTTTCAGATAAATTACTTTGAAATCGTTAGCTCCCCAGGAGACGTACAAGATTCAGATGTTTTATCAGGTTGCACCACAGACTTAAGCTAAAAAATATAGAAAAAGAGAGAAGTTGAGTATTTTATTAGCAACCATCATACGTAGGTGAATTTAGATGTAATATGGTCTATCTACCTGCCCATACTGCAACAGATTTAAAGAGAACAGCAATTAATTAACCTGTGAAAATTTCTTAAGCACATATGATGGAATATGAAATGCTCAGCACTATGGGAGATAAAGAGAATATAATTTTTGTGTGTTAATCAAAAACCTTGCAACCACCCTGTGGAGCCATTATGAATACATGGTATAAATACTGATCAATCAATCCCAGCTTTGCAGGAGACCAAAATATTTCCAGTTTTGACTACATGCTGCATTTACAACAGCAAAAGGAGTTTTAAGACTAGAGAGGCAGAAGTCTTCTGGAAGAAATTTGGGCTTCAGCTGGCCCTTAAAAAATGGGTAAGATGGTTGTCATGATTTTTGTCTTCCCATCACTTTGGTATCTGTGTACATTGAGTATTGTAGGTACTCAGATACTCAATACAGATGTGTTACATAATTGGGTGAACAGACCAGAGGCAGGGAGGAAGGAAGGAGAGAGGGAGGGAAGGAAGGAAGTGGGAGGGAAAGATGGAGAACAGTTAAAGTAATAAGACATTCCAGCTCTCAAAGATGTAGAGCAAGTACTGGTATATGCCAGGCCTCCTGTAGAGCAGAGGTCCCCAACCTCTAGGATCTAATGCCTGATAACCTGAGGTGGAGCTGATGTAATAACTATCAAAATAAAGTTCACAATAAATGTATTGAGCTTGAATCATCCTGAAACCATCCCTCCACCCATTCCATAGAAACACTATTTTCCATAAAACTGGTCCCTGGTGCCAAAAAGGCTGGGGACCACTGCTGAAGAGGATGTGTGAGCCCAGAGCCTGCCCAACCCTCAGGAACAAGCGAGCTGGAGGTAGCTGTGATACAGAGTAGATAAAATCGAAGTTACCATTAGATGTGAGCCGCTCAGTTCCTGGCTCTGCCACTCCCTACCTGTGTGACCTCAGTAAATCTTACATTTCCTGCATCCTCTTATACAACAATGTGCATTCTTGGCAGAGCTCTTGTAAGAATTAAATCAAGGTCTGGGAAGTTCATTAGTAAACTGTTAGACAGCTGTGACAGTCTTGTTATGTATGGAAGAGATGAAACTTCAGGAGGTCATGAAATATCCAATCTAGCCAATCCTTCAAAAATCTGGTGTGAAGTTCTGAGGGATTTTATTTGACGTGGATCTGCAATATCTGTGAGAGGTGTGCTATGACTCTACTTTGCATTTTTGGTAAGGCAATAGAACACTAAACACTAACAGAGTTGTGTACTTGGCTCTACAAGAAACCCCTGCCTGAGAAGGAGTACAGTGGTGCAGATGAGATACTTCCGAGTATTTTATGGTCAAGCCCTCTCTGCTGGGTCTTGTTGAAGTCCGTCAATAACTAAAATAGCTTTAAAAGGATTTGTTTTTAAGGTGTCTGTTCTT
Organism: Oreotragus oreotragus; assembly: GCA_006410675.1. Taxonomy (NCBI): domain Eukaryota; kingdom Metazoa; phylum Chordata; class Mammalia; order Artiodactyla; family Bovidae; genus Oreotragus; species Oreotragus oreotragus. The sequence continues at coordinate 4,099 of SJYX01010707.1, forward strand.
GGTCCCCAAGAGTTTTAAGGCTCTAAGATTTGTGTGACCAAACCCATTGACTTTCCCAATAATTAAAAAATTCAGAGTCTGTGGACTTAGTGGTCACTTGACAGACATCCATGAAAAAGTTTGCTTACTTTTTCGTGCCTTTGAATGATGTATCTCATTTAAAGTGTCAAAAGTGTCTTGTGTGTTGGTTTGGAGCTGATCACTGTAAGGGGCCCGTACAACTGTAGACAGTGAGAGGCTCCTGTGGCCAGCTCACGTGCTTTCTGACCTGATTCAGCAACCACTCCCTGAGCATCTCCAGACTTTTACCAGGGAGGGGAAGTAGCAAAGATGCAGTATGCTTGTGCCAGCTACTCTTTGATTTTAACATTAAATTCTTACTCCTCCTTCATTCCCACTTAACCCCATTCTCCAAGGAATCTCCTTCTTGGTTTGCCAAACCATTTTCCCTGCTACAGAGAGAAAGAAAGAGAATTCCTTTTTGCTAGCATAGGAGCCTGTGGCTAAGGAGGAAGGGACCAGTCACACTTGGCCTGGGGCCCGTTTTTACTTGCACAATTACTGCCAGCTTTCACTTCCTCAGTATGTATTTGTTTTCTCCTTGTCTGTGATCATCGAGGAAGTACTCTTCTCTCTCTGGCATTTCATCAGGGCAGGGGCTGATCTGGGAAAAGCAAGTTAATTGTGCCTCCTCCTATATAAAATATGTGTAGTTTTTAATGCGACGTATGGAAGGGCAGAAAACTTGGGACAGAGACAGGCTAATGTAAGCTGGGTCTCCCGTTTGGCAGGTCAAAGAGTTCAGTGTCTGTGCCTGGAAGTGCCAAAGCAGAGTGAAGAGACAGGAGAAAATGTATAAAATGCAAAGAAAATACGTTTCCTTTCAAGGTTATAATTGGCTCTCCCCGCCTCTGTTCCCACCCCGGCCTTACACATGCCCAAGGTAATGTCTCAACGTCCAGATGAATGTTGATAAGATATCAAGATGGCTACACACCTTCTGAGATGTATGTGTACATTCTGTTTGATTGTAAAGATGCAATTTTTTTAATTTTTATTTTAGAAAGAATAGCATAGAAAAGTTGTAAATGCCATCTCTTGAGAGGACTACCAAGACTTTGTCAAACGCTGCCACCCACCCTCACTCTTTACCATCCCTGTGCCATTTCAGCAATGTGGCTTCTTGGATGGGGTGGGGGCGGGGTACTGAATGCAGTATTGAGCACTCTGGCCTAGGAAGCCCACGTCAGGCCAGGCAAAGCTGTCTCAGTTAGGAACCCCAACCACTGAGTCTTCTTGTGAAGCAAGTTACACAGGCAAGTCCTGTGCATCACAGATTGATGGTCATTTCTGTAGCTATTAAAGAACCAATGACCTGGAGAGAGGTTAGACTCTGCTTAGGACTCAAGATATGATTTTTCCTCATCTTGGTTGAAACAAATTTTAATTAAAAAAAATTTTTTTTTTCTTGAAGAACACAGACGAAACATACTAGACACATTATGTGAACACCTGGTTATGGTGAAGTACCTGTGGGGGTGAGGTTTGGGTATCACTTTTTCCACTACATCATTCTAGGCCTCTGTTTTGAGAATAGATGGCTATTAATGTGCAAGACATTTTGTAATGTGAGTCTTAAGCCTTCTCTTTAAAATCTTTGATTTCTGATGCTTTTACCTTATAATTGCGTATCATCATCATTATTATTATCTTATTAAGTTAAATTTAATAAATAATGAACTAAAATTTTATTTAGAAGGATATCCTTCAAGTTAGGGCTTCCCTGGTGGCTCAGCAGTAAAGATTCTGCCTGCCAGTGCAGGAACTGCGGCTTTGATCCTGCATCCTAGGCCAAGAAGATCCCTTGGAGAAGGAAATGGCAACCCACTCCAGTATTCTTGCCTAGAGAATTCCATGAACAGAGGAGCCTAGTGGGCTACAGTCCATGGGTTCCTAAAAGAGTCGGACATGGGACATGACTGAGCGACTAAACAACAGTCCTTCAAATTAACATTTAAAAGCACAATTTGAGTATAACACCAATTGAAACACTCTCTCCCATTCTAACATTGCTTACAGTCTAAATGGCTCCAGGTCCACACTTTGCTCTGTATCCTCATTATGACCACAGTTTTCTCTCTGCTTCTCTTTCCACTGTTCAGCAAACTTGCATCCTCCCATGGCAATCCCAGATTGCCCACAAAGCATAATTTCCTAGTTGACTGGATGGAGCTGTGGGCTGGACATGGGGCTGGCTGGCAGCATTACCACTGTGGGCAGCAGGAGTAGTTTTGTCATTGTGCCTTAAGGTCCAGCATGTGAACTGAGTGAATCATGCTGACCTCAGTTTCAAGGGCATCCACAAAAATGCTTCTTGGGTGAGGTTTTCAATACTCCCTCTCGATTCACATGCACATAAGAACTGAACACTTAAGACTTCAGATACAGTGCAGTTGAAAATGCCTCTGACATCAAGATACGTTTTATGTGACTAAAAGATATCTTAGTGTTTCTGTTGAAATAAGGATAATAATTATAAATAAGCCTCTCATTTATTTCATAAAGGTGTGTATGCACAGGACTTTGTATTCATTGAGACAACCTTGATGTGTTAAAAATACGAATGGCTTCTTTTTATTCTTTTAAATATTTACCCCAACCATCATTAAGGTGACATGGCTCTGCTGGGGTAGGTTTTTGTTGTGATGAGCAATGCCTGAGACTATTGAGGCCTAAATAACATTTTCTCCTTTAAGAGGAGAGATGCATGTTCACAAAATCATTAATGAGTCTAAAAAAGCCAAGAGTAATTTAAGACCTGGTAATGCCCTCAATGAAAACAACTGGCAGAAGAGCCAATGGTCCACTCTACAAAACTATAGGTTTGATTTTAAATCCTCTATAACACAGAGATAAGAGAGAGTAGAAGGAATTCCCTGGATGTCCTGTAGTTAAGACTCCATGTTTCCACTGCATGGGCACTGGTTCAATCCCTGTTTCGGAAATAAGATCCTGCATGCCCTTTTGGGTAACCAAAAAAAAAAAAAAAATACACACACACACACACACACACACACACACCTCTTTATATCTCTGTCTCTGTCTTCCCTTGTTTGTTTAGCCAGAGGAGCAGCAATGACAGAAAGAAGATTATAATCAGTGGCCACGTAAGTAAGAGATATCTACCTGTTCTTCCTTTGTCTGTCTATCTCTCTCTCTACCTATCCATCTCACATCTTCCTAACTTTCAACACTTCTGAAGAACCAGAGCCTAGGGGAGAAAGGAGTAGATCTTCTAGAGGCTGACCACCTTAAGGCGAAGAAGAGGTAGGAAGAGACAATATCAGACTGTGCACTCCTCTCTGCTTTAGGTTCCTGTATTTATACTGTATTGGTTAGCAATGGGAGATGTACATCAGTTATAAAATGGTCTAAGCTGAGCTTTTAATAGTCACTCTTGACTGGGAGTTTTGTAACTTACTTTAGGTGTCTTTAAAGAAAAGGAAAGGGAGATATAACATAACTCAGGTACAGGCAGAGTTTGGAGAAAAACTCCACAAAATCACTTAACATTTATATGTAACCAATTTGGAATGACTGAATAAATTACACTGGACCATAAGCAATACACCATTTCATTTTGTTTCAGTAGCCAAGCATAGTACCAGTCATACAATAAGAACCAAAACTATTGTTACTTTTACATAACTTTATTCAGCAAGCAGAAATTAAAAAATTGGAATCATCAGAAAGACTTTTCTTTTGAATTAAAAATGACAAGATAGGTGAAAGAGATGAACTGAAATAGTCCAGGTATGTTGTTCAGGATGACCCCAATCAGGCACAGGACAGAGTGATATGAGAGAAAAATACCAGCAAAGAAGAGCTAGAAAATTTACTTTTGATATTTCTGACCTAATATTAAAATCAATATGAGATTAGGTAGAGAGGATCAGACCTAGAAAAATGTCCCCAGAGACCATAATATATCCAGTACCCTGCCTTTAGCCAGGTGAGAATCTTCAACATCTAGGGCAATGTATCATAGATATAAAAATACTTATTTAAGGATTTTATACTGCTTAGGGCATCTTCTTGATAAGCATTTTCCCCAACATTTTTGATAGACAGCAGTTTTCTTTCTTGTACCTACAATACCACTGATATTCTGTATTTCATATAATTCAATTAACGTTCTGAAGATAAATTTTTCTTAAATTTTATTGGATCATATTGGCATATTGAAAATTAAGGACTTTGATGAACAGATCAAAGAGTACACATAGAACAAAATACTATGAGGTACAGCTAATACCCTGTACTTGTCATGTGGCTGTGTTACTTTTCTAAGGCTGGGATAACTGCATCATATCTCATGAATGTCTTGTTTTAATGTTGTAGCATTTGGCAAAGCTACATTAAAGAAAAATGACTAATCTGTTTGGATATATTGTACTTTCAAAAAAATATTTTCTAAACTGGAAGTCTGAGTATGGAAGTAAAGAAAATTCATGTACCTCAACTGAAAACTAAACATGAATTTAAAAAACGAAAAATATATTAAACAATATAGAATCTATTTGCATTTCTTCTCCTCCCTAAAATCACTACAAGAGAGGAATTAATTTTTAAATCTTATTAGAGTGGTAGGCATCAGTTGGATCTATTTGATATATAGGTCTATTCCTTTAAATAATGTGTTTTCTGAAAACAGATTTTACACTAAAAGTTTCCTGAAAATAGATTTTAATATTTTGTTTATATCTATATACCTTGATCTAATTTATAATGCAATTATTTGGAAATTTGCAACCAAAGGGAAAGTGAACTGATGGGTTTTCTTACTTTGAAACTCTCCTTTAAATCCCTCACTCTTATGCTCTATGCCCATGAGTTTCAGAGGCCTTTAGGTCAAGGTTAGAATATTATGGCAAACCTGCCTCTACTTGGGAGAACTAAGAATATTGAAGAGTAAATTTAGAGTGACTAGGTGATCAGCAAAGCATGGAGAATAAACATATCTGGATATAGTTGATCATATCTGGATATAGTTGATCATATCTGGATATATTGATCATCTGAGGATGATCAATCAGGTGCCACTTTATTCAGGTTTTCTTTGGAAAGACCTTGTCTTTCTTTCTAATGCTTTTCTGTTTTTGGGTTCCTAGACCTGAAGAGGCAAGTTTCTTAACCACATTGTGAAGGATAAATTTGGGTCAAACACCCCCTTTCAGTTTTAGTGATATGATTGGATGGGGCTGATCTCATGCTCTAGTCTCAGGGTGAGACATGACCTAGATCTAGAAATTGCTCCTCTTTCTGGTTGTTGTCATCATTTAAAAAAAGAACCTGTGCCTATGCTAGGCCAATGAAAGACATGACTAGAAAATAAGGTTCTAAGAATTGCTAAGTATAAAGATAATGCATACTGAAGGCTTCTGGTAACTATCTTTGCTACTATGTGGCAGCAGCCTGCCTAAGAATATAGCCAACAGGAAGAAAAGCAGAGCAAGGGATGGAGAGAGAGACTGAGTCCCGCTGACCTCATTTGACCCAGTTTTTAGTCATATAAATCAATATAGTCCTCTCTGAGTATTTGAGTGGGCAGATTAGCTTAAACTAATCTGTTACTAAAAGAATTTTGAGCACTACAAGACTAAAATCCATTAAGTGCTTATTACCTTGTATACACCATGCTAAATTCTTCATATCTATTACCTCATTTAATCCTTTTAGTGACTTAGAAAGGCAATTTAGTGTAGCTTTTATCCTGGACTCCAGACCCTTTGGATTAAAATCTCAACTCTCTTTCTTCCTCAGTTTTATGATTTGAGGCAGTTTGTTCAAACTTTGTATGCCTCTGTTTGAAGGAGGGGGTGTATTAACAGTACTCACACCAAAATTTCTGTAGTTAGCGAATAGTTTAATGTATATACAGTTCCCAGAATAGTTTCTGACTTTTACTAAAGATGAGCTATTACGTCACATTTTACAAATGAGGAAACTCAGTACCAGAGAGGTTAATTTATCAACTTTAACACACTCAGGAAACATTAAAGATGTGATTTGAGCTGAAGTCTGTCTGCTTGAAATTAAAATTCATTTTCTTAACCACTGTTAAAATTTCAATATTATGACTGCTTGAATGCATACTATTTGGTAGGGGGTTTTCTTATATCATCTTTAAATCTACAAAAACTTTGAATTATTATCTCAATTTTTTAGATAAGAAAATGAAGTCTTCTAAGTAACTTACTTAAAGTCATACAGTTTAGACTTCTACATAACCCATTCACTTTGAAAGCCCAGTTGTGCAACATGGTAGCCCTGGAACAGTAGGTAAATGTACAGCATCTGATTGCAAACTAAGCCTAGCTGCTCCCACGTTTACATTCTTTTAGTTGCACTGTCTTTTTCTTCCAAGGGCTAAGTATTCCCACATCAGTCAACTGTTATAGTTCATAGTTTCAGCAGATACTTCATCAGCATTCTCAAGGCATTCTAATTAATCAGTTTTACTCTTAAAATGGGGCATCTGAATATAAAAGACATAGATATATAAGGTCAGAGGAAATTGATGCTATTAAATCCTGTGATCTAGACAGTGTGCCTTTATTAGCTTAATCTTAAATTTTTATTAGCATTTTTTCAAACTCATGATATAGTTGGTTATGTGGGATTCATCACCAGTCTTTGGAGTTGGTGCACCAATTTATACTCCAACCAGCAGTGTACGAAAATTTTTCTACATCTTCCTCAATACTTGGATCTGTCAGACTTTATAATTTTTGCCAATCTCAGGGGAAAAATAGTATCTTATTTTTATTTTTGCTTCTATTTTCCTAATTCCTGAGAATAATCCAGTTTTTTTTTTTTTTTACTGATTTCCTTTGGGATGGACTGGTTGGATCTCCTTGCAGTCCAAGGGACTCTCAACAGTCTTCTCCAGCATCACAGTTCAAAAGCATCAATTCTTTAGGACTCAGCTTTCTTTAGAATGTGTATTATGTATACATATATTTTTACACACACATATAAGTACATACATCCACACACAGTAAGTAATCAGCCAAAAAAAAAAAAGGTTGAGTGATGACTTTGCCCAAGAGGAAACATAATAGGCAAATGTGCTGAAGAGATCATGTGACCACACTTGAGATGAAAAGGCAACCCTAAAACTAACCTCTCCAAATTATTAGTTGGTTTTGGCATCCCTTGTGAGAACTCCTCTGTTTTCCAGAATGAAACAATTCAGCTTAGAAAAACTAAAACTCTGAATGATCAAATGTAAGTCCATTTTGCTTTGGTGAGAAGTGTACATTTTTAAGATGTGAAAGACCATTTTTAAAACTATGAAATAAACCAGGCCATCAGTGATTTGTCAAAAACATAATAGCTTATATTTAAAGAGTGGGTAAGATGATTCATTTATTACTTGTGAATGGATTCTTCCAGTGTTTGTAGGGTACTCAAAAAACAATTCATTCATTCCACAAAAATTTTCTGAATCTTTATACCAGAGATTGGGCTAAGTGCTGAGCTATAGTGGCAAAGCACTATTTACAGGCTATAAACAAACTCTAATCTATAATTACCAATTGTGATAAATGCTATTTGTTCTTTAGTATGTTAGATATTATCACTTCCATCTTAATTATACTCTTAATTTCTTTTGCTAAGCTTTTTTCAAGGACAGTGCAGATCTAAGTTTGAGTCAGGCCTTTGAGTTATTTACGTTGATGGAATACTAATAAAAGGTAGTACATTTCTTGATTCTTACACATATATCCAAGTATCTTACCACTGAAAATGTGCCTTCTAAACAACACCTTGTCATACAGAGTAACAGCAGTAAAAGCAACAGTGGAGACTTCAGTGACATTTTATTAACCAGTTTCTCCAGCTAGGATAAATAATGATTTTTTTTGCCTCAAAATACTAGGGTTTAGATTTTAATGAATATCAACCCTTTGGATAGATATTTGTGTGATCCTGAATTCAATGTATCTTTTGCCTTATTTTTCCAGAACATTTTTCTGTCGAGCACTGCAATTCAGTGTTTCATAGATTACACATTCTGGACCTCAATTTTAGTTGAGGTTAATGATTAATTAGAAAAAGTGATTCACTGAAGTTGTGGAGTATAGTAAGAGTCTGATTTACATAGGGGCATACTTTCACTGCCTTGGGATCCATGGGTAACTCAGTCTTTTGGCAAAGCAGGATGGAATAAACATAAAATATGACTTGGATGTCAAAATTAATTTCATTATAAGATGTGGAAAAGATTAAGAGAAAGAAACCATTAGTTCTGTGATAGGCGCATTCTGTCCAGTCAGTCAGTCAGTCAGTCAGTTCAGTCGCTCAGTCGTGTCTGACTCTTTGCGACCCCATGAATCGCAGCACGCCAGGCCTCCCTGTCCATCACCATCTCCCGGAGTTCACTCAGACTCACGTCCATCGAGTCCGTGATGCCATCCAGCCATCTCATCCTCGGTCGTCCCCTTCTCCTCCTGCCCCCAATCCCTCCCAGCATCAAAGTCTTTTCCAATGAGTCAACTCTTCGCATGAGGTGGCCAAAGTACTGGAGTTTCAGCTTTAGCATGATTCCTTCCAAAGAAATCCCAGGGTTGATCTCCTTCAGAATGGACTGGTTGGATCTCCTTGCAGTCCAAGGGACTCTCAGGAGTCTTCTCCAACACCACAGTTCAAAAGCATCGATTCTTTGGTGCTCAGCTTTCTTCACAGTCCAACTTTCACATCCATACATGACCACAGGAAAAACCATTCTGTCCAGACCTCCCTTAATGCTTTTGCAAATGTAACCTATGAGATGGGCATGCAGTGATTACATCAAAATTCTGAGTGTTAAGATTGTCAGCAAGGACATAAATTACTATCTCACTAAATACCAACATCCCAAAAAAGTCAACTAAAATCATAAATGACTATGTGAAGGTGGCAGACTAAAAGTGAGAAAGTCAAATATGAAATAATGACAGCCATCTAGATTCGCAAGGATGAAGCCTCCAGCCATGAAGTTACAATGGTTAACAGAAAGGGAGAAAAGTTATGCAGTACACCTTGGGCACGGAGAAGGTGACGGCACCCACTCCAGTACTCTTGCCTGGAAAATCCCATGGACAGAGGAGCCTGGTGGGCTGCAGTCCACGGGTTCACTAACAGTCGGACATGACTGAACGACTTCACTTTCACTTTTTATTTTCATGCATTGGAGAAGGAAATGGCAACCCACTCCAGTGTTCTTGCCTGGAGAATCCCAGGGACAGAGGAGCCTGGTGAGCTGCTGTCTCTGGGGTCGCACAGAGTCGGACACGACTGACGTGACTCAGCAGCAGCAGCAGCAGCAAAACTTGGGCATAGTCGTTTGGTTTGGGGACTGAAAGAGAATAGCAAAAATAAGATAACTGTTGTTTCAAGTCTGGTAATGAATATTGAAAGGAGTGACAAAAATAAGAAAGTTGGGAGGAAGTAGTTTGAGAATAGGAGTTTAGTCCTATTGAAATGCGTATGTTCGGGATCGCCCAGATTGACATACCCCACAGTTTGACAGTGACATGACAATGAAGCCAAGGAAGAAAGGTTCTGGATCTAAAGGAATAAACTATCTGAATCAAAGCAGATACTTTTTTCTTCTTCCATCTTCTATCCCTCTATCTCTTCTTGCTACACACCATCCTGATCATTTTCTGCTGTTTTCCTTATTTTGATTGCCTTCAGGAGCAGTGATATATAAATATAACTTTGTTTTCCTCAGCCTTCAGAAAGACTAACTAAAGGCAGGTGACAGACTATTGGACTGAAGCTAATTCATGAGTCAAATCTGTGTTTGATCCAACTTTGTATCCTACGCAGCACGTAAATAGTGTTTGGTATATAGAGTTCATTCTGCAAATGAATAGTATATGGTCCCACATGGCATAACTCCCTCTGAATCATATGTGAGGTCCCATTGACTAACCCAGAATCAATCCGAGGGCAAGACCCAGTGCACAAGAGGAATATGTGTGTTTATATCAGTGTGTTCTTTGTAAGAAATATGCCAGATGGGAAGAAGAAAGGAGCCTTCCTTTGACCTTTAAGAGGGACTAAACACAGCTGGTCGTCAGAAACAACACACACACACACATATACACATATAGACTACAGTTCTCTGACAGCTTTATCTTGATCCCAAAGAGAGATAATAAATGTTAAAAATAAATCACTGGCCTGAAAGTTAGTGGAGAATGGCCAGTTTTTAAACTCAACTATGTTGGAAACACCATGTTCAAGCTTCAGTCCCTTTTTGTACTTTGCCATATTCTTCATAGATTTTATGGTTAGCTGTAGGTGGGTAGGGAAGCGGGACTTCTCAGAAGGTCATACTTACAAAGACTGCTTCCCTAAATGAGGAAGAAAATATTCTAAACGACAGTCTGAAATTTCTGTGAGGTTGCTTCATTAGAAGCAGCCTGGTTTATAGGCCAGCCCCTGGCTCTGAGTCCACGATCCTCCAAACCATTCGTGACCCAGATGATGTTCTCCCTCTCCTGTCTCCTTTCATGATAAGCCTGGTTTATAGGCCAGCCCCTGGCTCTGAGTCCATGATCCTCCAAACCATTTGTGACCCAGATGATGTTCTCCCTCACCTGTCTCCTTTCATGATACAATTTGGCATTATGGTAGAAACTCTTTTCCACATGTACCTTGTGTTCTGTAATGTACACACTCACAGGCCATGGTGAGAAACAAAGGACTGCATATGGCAAATCTGAAGATGTGTGATTCCCTTTGCCATCAGGCCAGATTCATCTCCTTCTGAGCACGTTAGCTAAGGGAGATTCTCAGGTGGGTGTCTGCTGACACCACAGAACACTCTGGCTCCGTTTGCCCTAGTATGAGCTGGATCTTGAGAGAGGAAAGCTCTTTCTGGGTAGAAGCACTACTGACTGGAATAAGTTGAATCTTTTACCTGATTTTTATGAGGAATTTCAAGTATTTTTTTGAAATGGTTTCCAACCAACTTCTGTGTACATCTTAAAGAAGAATCATGCTGTGGAGCCTTTAAATAGACACAAAGATGGCATGGAAAAGGAGTACTCACCAAATACTCCTTATATTTCCGAGTAAGTATCCTTGCAGTTTAGTAGGAGTGAAATGATTAGCTTTGGCCTAAGGGCTCTGAAGGAGGTGGCATGCTTCACTTTAAGGCTGAGGCAGAAAGAAGCCTGTGCTAAACTAATCAGTCTCTCATCCCCAAGAAAGCTGAGTGTTCCAGCACTTTGGGCTCTGATTAACTCTAGAGAGGATAAACCCCCACCATATTAGATAGTGTTGTTGTTCAGTTGCTCAGTAGTTTCCAAGTCTTTGCGAGTCTATGAACTGCAGCATAGTAGTAGTGTGTAAATAAAAGCTTCCCTTCCTATGTTACGATGCTGAGATTTAGGGCTGTTTGTTACCATGTCACTCATAGTCTGACCTGATTAATACAGATAATAACCATTTGTGATGCTTTAATAGGCTCTAAATGATTGAGACATATTTAAAATATTTATCTAAAGCAAAAATTTAATCTTTTCAATCCTATTATATATAGAAAAGTACTGTGGGAAAATGATTGCTGGGAACCAGCTTTAAAAATTGGTGGTTTGGTTGTCTGTCCCTCACTGAAACTTAAAAGAGTTTTCCTTTTCTCATCCTAAAGAGACTTTTCAGTAGTTCCCTAGTCAAATACCTGGTTAGCCTATTGCCCTCTTGTGGCTATGCCAAATTGTTTTCTGTGCCCATGCAGATTATTTTGAAGAACATCTAGGCTCCTTATTGGAGAAGGAAATGGCAACCCACTCCAGTGTTCTTGCCTGGAGAATCCCAGGGACAGAGGAGCCTGGTAGGCTGCCGTCTTTGGGGTTGCACAGAGTCGGACATGACTGAAGCGACTTAGCAGCAGCAGTCTCCTTATGGGCTTGGAAGGCCTACAGTGATCCTGATGACAAAGTCTTGTCTTACTATGCTTTTTATCACTAATACAGTCCATAATCCTGTGGAGCAATATTAAACGTTTACTGTTGAATGAATCAGCATGCCAAAATCATTAGTTATCTACAAGTATGTAGGAAAGTTTTTGAATAATCAGTTCCCATCCAACTGAAAATCAGTTGTACAGACTTCCCTTTGCACATTTTCCTACATAATATTAATTCTATTCCTTTATCCTAAATTATTCCCCACCTTCACAGTTTGAAATTAACAAAGGAACTAAGCACTATCTATTTGTTTAAGTGGGAAAAGAAGTGATCTGCCACCTTGAATACCAACCTGGATGACTGGCTGGCTCTTGATCACTTTCATTCCTTCTGACTAAAGACCTGCCTTCAGGAGTCCTGTACAGCACTGATTTGTATGAGTCAGAGCCCAATGCCAACTATCCAGCCAATTTGCTATAATTACAAATATTCTTTATTCTTATAAGTGGGACAAAATGAAAACTTTGGGCCTGATTTTTGTTTTTTTTCCAAACAACATACTACATTTCCACTCTTTCTACTCTTTGCTTTGACACCATCACAGATAACACGCTAAAAATCTCTTTGACTCAAGAGCCAACTATAGTTCTTTTTCTCACTCTGTGCCCTTGTTGTGACTTAAGCTTCTACCAAAATCTGAGATGAGTTAGGGGGTAGGCCATAAAAGCTCTTTCATTCTTAGGACTTCTAATTTATGACTGCAAACAAATTTGGATAGTGTGAATGAATTGTCTGGCATCATGTATTCTAAAGTGAATTTCTGGTCTTTCCCCACCAAATCCATTCAACCTGTAGTCTTCTCCACGTCAGGTGCTCAGACTAAAGTATCTTGGAGTTAATCTGTGATTTTCTCTGCTCTCACATCTCACGTATAATCTGTCAGAAAATCCTGTTGACTCTATATTCAGAATATAACCTTAACCCTACCCCTTCTCAACCACCTTCATCATTCTTTTTTTTCAAACTGGAATACAGCTGCTTACAATGTTGTGTTAGTTTCTGCTGTACAGTGAAGCGATTCAGCTACGTGTGTACATGTATCCCCTCCCTCTTGGGCCTCCTCCCAACCCCTCCTCATCCCACCCATCTAGGTCATCAGAGCACTGAGCCGAGCTCCTGTGCTATACAGCAGTTTCCCATACCTATCTGTTTTACACAGGTTAGTGTGTATATGTATCAATCCTAATCTCCCAGTAAATCCCAGCCCCCCACCCCTCCTGAGTCCACATATCCATTCTCCACATCTGTGACTCTGCTCTTTCCCTACAAATAGGCTCATCTGTACCATTTTTCTAGATTCCACATGTATGTCCTAATATACTATATTTGTTTTTCTCTTTCTAATTTACTTCACTCTGTGTGACAGACACTAGGTCCATCCACATTGCTTCAAATAACCCAATTTCATTCCTTTTTATGGCTGAGGAATATTCCATTGTATATATGTACCATTTCTTCTTCACCCGTTCCTCTGTCCACGGAGTGCACCAAGCTTCTAAATGGTCTCTCTGCCTTCTCTCTTGATTCCTTAGAACCTATCTCAGCACTACAACAAGTCATCTTTTAAAATGTGGTAAAGACCTTGTCACTACTCTACTCAAAATGCCATAATAGATTTTCATCTCACACACAGTAAAAGCCAAGATCCTTATACAGCCTATTTGTTCCTATAGGATTTAACGCTTTCTTATATTTCTCCTCTCCTCTCATAAAATCGCCTACCTCCTTGCTCATGGTGCTCCAGCCACATTGGTTTCCTTGCTGTTCTGAAGCCCTCTTTACATGCTCCTGCCTCCAGTCCCTTGTACTTGCTCTTCTTCCAACAGGTATGTTACTTCCACAGATGGCCAAGTCCCTTGCCTCCCTTAGGTCTGCTCAAATACCACCTTCATGAGGCCTACTCTGATCATTGGCCGTTGTCCTCACCCTAAATGTTCCTTATTCTGCTTATCCACTTAAATGTCTCATTCATTTCTATTGTTGTTAGCTTGCCTCCTCTAGAGTGTAAACTCCATGTGGGAAAGGATTTTTGTTGATTTGTCTCACTGTTGTATCTCAAATGCCTGCAACATTTTCTGTAACACAGTTCAGTTCAGTTCAGGCGCTCAGTCGTGTCCGACTCTTTGCAACCACATGAATCGCAGCATGCCAGACCTCCCTGTTCATTACCATCTCTCGGAGTTCACTCAGACGCACGTCCATCGAGTCCATGATGCCATCCAGCCATCTCATCCTCAGTCGTCCCCTTCTCCCCCTGCCCCCAATCCCTCCCAGTATCAGTCTTTTCCAATGAGTCAACTCTTCGCATGAGGTGGCCAAAGTACTGGAGTTTCAGCTTTAGCATCATTCCTTCCAAAGAAATCCCAGAGTTGATCTCCTTCAGAATGGACTGGTTGTATCTCCTTGCAGTCCAAGGGACTCGCAAGAGTCTTCTCCAACACCACAGTTCAAAAGCATCAATTCTTCGGGGCTCAGCTTTCTTCACAGCCCAACTCTCACATCCATTCATGACCACAGGAAAAACCATAGCCTTGACTAGACGGACCTTAGTCGGCAAAGTAATATCTCTGCTTTTGAATATACTATCTAGGTTGGTCATAACTTTTCTTCCAAGGAGTAAGTGTCTTCTAATTTCATGGCTGCAGTCACCATCTGCAATGATTTTGGAGCCCCCAAAAATAAAGTCTGACACTGTTTCCACTGTTTCCCCATCTATTTCCCANTCTCTGCTTTTGAATATACTATCTAGGTTGGTCATAACTTTTCTTCCAAGGAGTAAGTGTCTTCTAATTTCATGGCTGCAGTCACCATCTGCAATGATTTTGGAGCCCCAAAAAATAAAGTCTGACACTATTTCCACTGTTTCCCCATCTATTTCCCATGAAGTGATGGGACTGGATGCCATGATCTTCGTTTTCTGAATGTTAAGCTTTAAGCCAACTTTTTCACTCTCCTTTTTCACTTTCATCAAGAGGCTTTTTAGCTCCTCTTCACTTTCTGCCATAAGGGTGGTGTTATCTGCATATCTGAGGTTATTGATATTTCTCCCAGAAATCTTGATTCCAGCTTGTGTTTCTTCCAGTCCAGCGTTTCTCATGATGTACTCTGCATAGAGGTTAAATAAGCAGGGTGACAATATACAGCCTTGACGTACTCCTTTTCCTATTTGGAACCAGTCTGTTGTTCCATGTCCAGTTCTAACTGTTGCTTCCTGACCTGCATACAGATTTCTCAAGAGGCAGGTTAGATGGTATGATAGTCCCATCTCCTTCAGAATTTTCTACAGTTTATTGTGATCCACACAGTCAAAGGCTTTGGCATGGTCAATAAAGCAGAAATTGATGTTTTTCTGGAACTGTCTTGCTTTTTCCATGATCCAGCAGATGTTGGCAATTTGATCTCTGGTTCCTCTGTCTTTTCTAAAACCAGGTTCACGTATTGCTGAAGCCTGGTTTGGAGAATTTTGAGCATTACTTTACTAGCATGTGAGATGAGTGCAGTTGTAGATGTACATTAATATTTAGTGAATGCATTTGATATGTGACTCACTCTCAACAATATTGTGCAGTAGGTAAACTGTTGGAGCCTGGGGAGGGGGATGGGGGTCAGCAGGGAGAGAGTGACATTTTAGGAAAGAGTCAAAGGGGAGAGAATAAAAACATCTGTGTCCACCAGTTTAAAGAGAGAAGCTGAAAAGTAGTCACCTGAAAACTGGAGCTTTGGCAAAATTTTAATTGCTGATTTCTGTTCAATGAAAGAAGGAAATCACCTTGTATTCATTGCATGTTATAGTTGGAGCACTGTGCCAATTAATTTGAACAGGTACTCTGGGAAGTATTGCAATGTTTTATTTTTGTAATCAAATAATAGCTATGTATCAAGATGTGAGTAGTTGGTGTACATATTTAATAATGTTTGTGAGTCAGAACACTCCTATTTAAAAAAGCCTATATAAACTGAACACTTAGTTTCTGTATTTATACAGATCAGTTCTTTAGAAGTCTTTAATTATAAGCTGCTCAAGATTCTGTGCTTCTGTTTATATAGTTACTGGAAACAACTGATAGATTTGGGCCTGAGCTGTGCCAACACTACAATTTTGGCTGTACTTTCTTTTCTGAATGTGTGAACTCTCCTTTGCAGGGAGAATTTATCATGTGACCCAAGTGGTGATACGATCTGTACAATATCCTCTTGGCCACGGTGTATCTTTTCATTACAGGCTTTTCCGTGTGGGATTTCTCATTCACTTTGCAAAGGCAGAGCTAAAAGTAGACAGTGCGTTATTGACTAAGCACTGATGCTGTTCACACGAATGAACACTTTATACCTAATTTCTGCCCTGTGGATTTAGAGGCCAAGTTCAGCAGACAATAAAAATCAGATAAAAAGTAAGTGTGAGGTCTCAAAAAAAAAAAAAAAAAAAACCAGGCTCACTTAAATCTCTAAAAATCCTTCACCAAGATACTACTAAAAAAAGTTTTTTTTCTGAAAGATTACAGTTGCCAAGAGGAATTTCAATACAAGAAGGATGCTAGTTCCATTTGAAAAAAGCATTCCAAGCTCTAATGAAAAAGAAGGAAAAATATAATCCATCCAAGATATAGTCTCAAGTGACAGGAAATGTCAGCTTCCAACATTTATTGAGTACGCACTTTATGACCAGTCTGGAGAGTAACATAAAAGCAAGTTGCTCAGATGTAAGTTGAACTCTTGAGAACAAAAGGAGGGATGGAAATCAGGGGGTGGTCAACATGCTAGATCCGCTGTGAATATGTTAGAGGTTGAATGAAGACAGCCATTTCAGAAATAAGAGAAAGAAACATGTCTAAGGCCTAAGAGTAGGATAAAATAGAGAGACTTGGCAGAATGGAGAACAGAAAACAAGAACTTAAAGATGGCCTCCTGTGAGTAAGGACACAGAGAGGCAAGAGATTATCCTCATCATCAGTAAAGCCAAAGAAAATGACATGAAAGGGAGTGTTTGTTGTAAACCGGGAATAGTGATTCTATAACGAACTTGGCTGTGGTTATATTTCACTTGTTATTGGCAAGGAATCTGTGTGATAACAAGCTATAGCCAATAAGAAATATTGGGCTGAGGACTGCACTGGGAGAGTCAGGTGCAAACATGCATTGGTGGGATTGTGGGAACTGTTGACTGGAAAGGAGCCTCGCACTAAGGGGAAAGTAGTGCCGCTCAACTTCAGAAGAGACATTCATTCATGCTGGAGGGAGATGGGAGAGCCACTTGCTAAGAATGGCTTTCACGGGCATCAAATTGGAAATGAAAAGAGATGTACAATGTTTCTGAAGATAAAAGTCATGGAGTTGGTGTCGAATGATATTTAAGATAAGAGAAGCTGAGCTCAAGAACAAAATAGGCAAATAAATCAGGTCATTGGTGACCTCTGTGGACATTTGGTTAATCAAAATGAAATTTAACCAGATTGTCTGGGATGAAAGACATGAGTGATGAATACTTGGAGGCAATGTAGTGAATACATGGAGCCAATTTAGAATATATGCATTCAGATAGCTTAGCATATAAAAATAAAAAGGAAGTGAGAATTGTGGTAAATTTTTGTGGAACCTGCAGAAGAACCTATTGTTGGGGCTCACATTAATAATTCTTTTCTTGACCTTTAGGAGACCAAATATGACAACCAGGCTATCTGTTTGTAGTCATCTTGTATGTTATTTGCTCCTTCTTTCTTTTGCCCTTGAAATTCCACCATCCTCTGATACTCTACTGGACACTTACCTTTTCACACTACCCTGTGAGATTAATCATAAATAATTCCCTGTTAGCTTTTAGATACTCTCCTCGTGTGTGCATGCTAAGTCGTTTCAGTCATGTCCAACTCTTCACAACCAATGGACTGCAGCCCATCAGGCCCCTCTGTCCATGGGATTCTCCAGGCAAGAATACTAAAATGAGTTGCCATGCCCTCTGCTAGGGGATCTTCCCAGCCCAGGGATTGAACATAAGTCTTCTTGCCTCTCCAAAATTGGCAGGCAGGTTCTTTAACACTAGTGCCACCCAGGAAGCCCAGACACTCTCCTTACATCATACTATTTTGCATCTCTTCAGGAATCTGTTTTGGTCTTTCTTATGTATAAGTGAATGATGTTATCTAAGTAGATCACATATCCTTCAAGACAGATGTCTCTGTTACCTGGTCAATTATGTCTAATCCCCAAATATGTTTTTTTTTACCTTGTAGTAAGCATTTAATGAAAATATAATCGGAGAAGTGAAAGACAAGTTAAACAGAGAAGGGAAATACCAAGCAAATAATGCTGGGAAGAAACTAGAGTGGACCAAAAATCTGAAATAAAAGAAAAAAAAAATAAATTGTGGTATAAATGGGGAGGATGGGAAGAAGGTATACTGAGAAATGACCAATGCAAAGACAAAATGGAATGTTCTTGTTGTAATAAGCAAGATAAATGATATGTTTATTACTTTAAAAGAATGTAGACACAATGTCATTTATATGATAGCTTGATGTACCATTTGTCTTTTAAATGTTTATGGGCAGGAGTTTCAAAATGCACAGCTGTTTTTTCAGTCTTAGATGTTGCATGGTTTTTGGCAACAGCAGGTCCCAGCTGACTGGATAAAACTGGCCTTCAAAGATTCCATGTACTGAAAAGTTTTATAGAATCATAGCCAATACACTTTATTTTTTAAGAGGGTTGACTTGAATATATTCCAAATTCTGATACATTAGGAATATCTGTTTATACAAAACCTTTCAATTCAAATAATAAATCAGAGAAAGCATTTGTAGCTTGTCTAAGGCTGATTTCTGTACGGTCCCTTTGGTTGGGAGGGAGTACAGGAGTGGGGCAGTCACATCTCTACACTGAGATATCACTTATGATCCTGAATTTCTTAGTTTATTACTGATATTTGTATAACTAAATAATTAGCCAAGTTTTTAACTGACAGATTATTAGCACTTTCTATCTAGTTTACACATCTTTCTTATCATGTACAATTTCTAGCATTTTGAAAGCAGCTAAAATTCTCCCGAATTACATTCAGTATATTATAATTGGAGTAAATAGCTTGGAAAAAGATTCTGAATGACTAGCAAACCCCGTATTCACAATACAGTGACAAGATTTTTGCTGAAGGTTGGTTAAAACCAGTTAATAACATTCTGTATATTATACACATCAAATTCCGAGAATCAACAATGTTTTCAAGGTTTGTGACAGTCTTTTTGATAGTCTTTGAAACACTTAGAATCCCAAGATTTCCCCTCCCCTTCCTCATCTTTGGAGAGGAGTGAGCTATAGTCACATTGTCATACTTTCAAAGGATACTCTTTATGACTTACAGAAAAGGGAGACTCTGTCACCTCGCCTATGTCTCTTTATGTCTCTGTGGATGTGTCTCTTTAGCCATAGAAAATTTTACACCTATCCTACCCCACAATCCTGAGCAGGAAGAAGTCCTAGCCTGCATTTGTTGGTCCTGAATTCCTATTTCTGCTTTCTGCCACCAGCTAGCCATATGACCTGTGCCACTAGATCTCCACGTGCCTGTCCCATTTCTTATCTTTCATTATAAATGGGGAGGATGGGAAGAAGGTATACTGAGAAATGACCAATGCAAAGACAAAATGGAATGTTCTTGTTGTAATAAGCAAGATAAATGATATGTTTATTACTTTAAAAGAATGTAGACACAATGTCATTTATATGATAGCTTGATGTACCATTTGTCTTTTAAATGTTTATGGGCAGGAGTTTCAAAATGCACAGCTGTTTTTTCAGTCTTAGATGTTGCATGGTTTTTGGCAACAGCAGGTCCCAGCTGACTGGATAAAACTGGCCTTCAAAGATTCCATGTACTGAAAAGTTTTATAGAATCATAGCCAATACACTTTATTTTTTAAGAGGGTTGACTTGAATATATTCCAAATTCTGATACATTAGGAATATCTGTTTATACAAAACCTTTCAATTCAAATAATAAATCAGAGAAAGCATTTGTAGCTTGTCTAAGGCTGATTTCTGTACGGTCCCTTTGGTTGGGAGGGAGTACAGGAGTGGGGCAGTCACATCTCTACACTGAGATATCACTTATGATCCTGAATTTCTTAGTTTATTACTGATATTTGTATAACTAAATAATTAGCCAAGTTTTTAACTGACAGATTATTAGCACTTTCTATCTAGTTTACACATCTTTCTTATCATGTACAATTTCTAGCATTTTG
The DNA here is from genome assembly GCA_006410675.1 of Oreotragus oreotragus. NCBI lineage: Eukaryota > Metazoa > Chordata > Mammalia > Artiodactyla > Bovidae > Oreotragus > Oreotragus oreotragus. The sequence continues at coordinate 24,365 of SJYX01010707.1, forward strand.
AAAGCAGCTAAAATTCTCCCGAATTACATTCAGTATATTATAATTGGAGTAAATAGCTTGGAAAAAGATTCTGAATGACTAGCAAACCCCGTATTCACAATACAGTGACAAGATTTTTGCTGAAGGTTGGTTAAAACCAGTTAATAACATTCTGTATATTATACACATCAAATTCCGAGAATCAACAATGTTTTCAAGGTTTGTGACAGTCTTTTTGATAGTCTTTGAAACACTTAGAATCCCAAGATTTCCCCTCCCCTTCCTCATCTTTGGAGAGGAGTGAGCTATAGTCACATTGTCATACTTTCAAAGGATACTCTTTATGACTTACAGAAAAGGGAGACTCTGTCACCTCGCCTATGTCTCTTTATGTCTCTGTGGATGTGTCTCTTTAGCCATAGAAAATTTTACACCTATCCTACCCCACAATCCTGAGCAGGAAGAAGTCCTAGCCTGCATTTGTTGGTCCTGAATTCCTATTTCTGCTTTCTGCCACCAGCTAGCCATATGACCTGTGCCACTAGATCTCCACGTGCCTGTCCCATTTCTTATCTTTCAGTTGAGAGTAAACGTGCCTACAGATTATGAAAAAATCTGTGGAAGCGCTACAAAAAGTTTATAGCTTTAAATATTACGAGTTGACATTATTTTAACCGCCTTTTAGGGCAGACAGTGCTATATAAGTCTACAGCACTGTTCTCAGCTAGATTAGAAATACCGAGACTAACAGTACCTTTGTTTTGGTCCTGTGCTGCAACATGACAAAGCCAACCTTTTCTGGGTGTTGATTCTTTGTATACAAAAAGCTTTGCTATGAAATAGGGAACGCCCTGCTTATATACAGCAGAACTGTAAAACCTATAAATCTCCAAGAATTCCAAATTGACTAGAGTTAGTATCTATTGTCCCTTTCCTCTAAGCCTTTTGTGTGTGTACCAAATAGCATTTCCAAAACTGAAACAGGAAGGATAATCCTTCGCTAACCGGGTATAGTTTCAGATTTTTACAAAAGAGTTCACTCACTAGAAAATTAGCTTTCTTCTGCCAGTGATGGTAGAAAACTGCATTACAATTTAGCAAATGAAAATGTTGCTAATCGCATGGAAAAACGTTGACAGATATGTCTCCTTGTGACAGATGGTATTTCCAGAGATGGTCACAACTATATCTCCCATCCCAACATTCCTCCCATTGAGAGGTGGGGTCTGTGTTGTACCCCCTCCCCTTGAAACCTGGCAAGCTGTCATGACTGTGTTGGCCAAGAGAGAACAGTTAAAATGACCTTTTAAGCCAAGTTTTAAAAGACAATGTAGTTACCACCTAGCTCAGTGGAAGTAATTCCTTTAAAGCCTTTGGCTGCCATTCAAACAGTCTGGCTCTAAAACTACCATGCTATGAGGAAACCCAAACTAACCCAGTTGGAGTGACCACAGGGAGAAGTCCTGAGACTCCATGAAGAGAAAGATGACCGACCGGCTTCTAGTTAGCACCTGCTGTCTCAGCTCCAATCACCATCCAACTGCAGCCTCACAGAGACCAAGCCAAACCACCCAGTTGAGCCCTTCCCAAGTTCACTGTTTTAAACCTCCGAATTTGGGGGTGTTTTTTACAGTGCTAAGTAATTAAAGACACCGGAAAAATATTAACATATATGTCAAATTTTTGTTGTTGTTGTTAAAACCTTAAGGAAAATCCATTAGCAACTTTGGAAGTCCTACAGCTTTTTGAAGGTAAAGGGATACATTTGCACATTAGGTAGTTTAGGAAATTACTTAGTTATGGCCACCTGTCATGGAAATTTATCTTCTCAGAATATCCAAGAACATTGTCTTTATTAATAGCCCAGTTTCTAGATGAAAGGGAGTGCAAAAAAGGTAAATAAAGATGTAAACAAATAGATGATCTAGAAGATAATCAGCATCTTCGGGATGTGGTCAAATTCCAGCTAGAGGCTCACTTACCTTTAACTTATGTTTTTATTGAGGTAACATTGATTTATAATGTAGATAGGTTTTATGTATACAAAGTTATATTTCTACATCTGTATACCGTACAATGTGCTCACCACCAAAAATTTTGTTTCCACCTGTTATCATACCTTTGATCCCCTTTACCCATTTCACTCTCCCCACCAAACCAATCCAGACCACATGCAAACAAGCACATAGATGCAGAGAACAGAATAGAGGCTCACTTATTTTTCAGAGACGTTCACAACCCCCTTTCTGGTTATGATCTGCATCTGGTTGAGATGTGACTGAGTGTGCCATTGTGTTTCTGACCAATGACTGTATCTTGGACCTTTCCCCCATACTTGTTTGCTATATGCAGGAGAATAACAAACTCTAATGGAATTTATAATTAATACACACACACACGTGCACACAGAGTTACTAACAATACAAATTATGACCCCCAAATAAGTAGTATTGATAGTTAGGTTGTGGATGTTGAAAAAGGAGAAGATTCATGTTAGCTAGAATGAGTAAGAGTGGCTTGTCAGTGGATGTGGAATATATAAGTCTTCCATAAAGTACTGGTGAGTGAAGAATAGCTGAGAGTGTAGAGTTAGCTTCTTTCTTTTAACTAAACTAAGATAAAATTCCCATGACACCAGGATAAGCTGTCAAGGCTGGAAGACTACTTCTTCACCCTTAGTCCTTTAAGTGTTAGAAGTACATCGCATCACAGAAATAATGGAGTAGATACTCAGTTTCCTCTAGAATGAGCTGGACCAGTTCATTTTTGGGGAGAACTAAAAGATTACCATACACTAGACAAAATTCATATTTACATCTCATATTTTAAAAATATTTTAATTTTTATGTTGTGCTATGGTCATAGTATCATTATTTTACAATACTTTCATCAAAAAAAACTTGTGGAAAATAGGAAAAAGAGAAAGTAAGTAAAACTCAGTCATCTTCCCATCACAGTAATATGTCAACTCCTTCACATCCCTGTCTGTTCAGGATGTACCCATTCTTGCATCTGTTTTACATATTAGTAACTATGGTATATACCCATTTGTATTCTATATTTGTTAATTTAGTGTGGTAATTTCTTTAGAACTAATTTAGTAGCATAATATTCCTTTATTCTATGTGCCATTATTGAGCCATTTCCCTTTTGTATGATGCTTAGATTATTTCCAGTTTAGTAAGAGGGTTATTTTTTCAGTTTTTCATTTTTACTATTCTGATTCAAATTTACAACTTAAAACAACAACAACAAAAACCATGGCATTTCAGAAGTCAAGGCCTGTTCTCCTTCCCCTCATCTTATGTTCATTCAAGCTCCATATACATGACAATATCATTTTCAAAGGTTATGTTCACAGGGTGAGATGGCTCACTCTGACACAAGTTATATCAAGAATGCTCTAGCAACACGGTTTATACTTGGTTACCGATAAGTGTTAAACATAAAAGCAGTTTGGTTCACAAGGAATGCATGGTGATTACCTTCCTCTTCCCCTCCCCTAAAGGAAAGTAGGTGATCTTTGTGCAAGAGAAAATAGGTAGGTGTGCACAAGTGTTTTCTTTCCTACACGGTAATTTCCTCCACCGCCGCCCCCCCCTCCCCGGGTTTCTCATGCTGTACTCAGCTTTGCTAAGTGGAGTGAGCAGCCTTGCTGGTCTCTTCCCTAACAGCCTGTCCCCATGCTTGGTAGAGCAGAGAGGCACTGATCATTTCTAGGAGAGGAAGGACTCCTTGTTGACTTGTGTGGGGGGTATCTAAGCGTTGCGGGCAGACGCTTTAACCTCTGAGCCACCAGGGGAGCCCTATCTAAGAGAAAGAGCCCCTGGCCTTTAGGGCTGCCAGCCTGCACCACTGAGGGTGTTCCTGGGATGCGTCATTCTTTATGGGTCCCAGGGATGAACCTGAATATATTTTTCTTAGTGTATTTATTCTTTTCTTTTTTTTTTTTTTTTAACTTTTTTGCCAAGGCCACATGGCATGTGGAATCTTCCCAACCAGGAATTGAACCTAAGCCCTATGCATTGGAAGTGCAGAGTCCCAATAACCACTGGACTTCCAGGGAAGTCCAAGTGTACATATTCCTACAATCTGTAATTGCATTGCCAAGTTATATGTATATACTATATCTATAAATTATGCATACATTTCAATTCTTCTGTTAACAAAGTGGGTGTTTAGGCATTTGTAAGATAGGAACTACTAATGTAAATATCTGTTTAAGACAGTAGTGGTCACTGTCATAACTTACTGGCAAGCCCCAATCTGTTGTAGATTAGATGTTTGGTTACTCATAAGTAATTTAGTAGTGAACCTCACACATGGTTCATTTTTCTTTTCAGTATTATCTTTAAAAATAAATCCACTCTCCTTTGCTTGAAATCCAACAAGCTTCCTTCTGAAAGAGAGAGAGCAATGGAGTTACAGCTACTGTGTTGAATTAAATGTAACAGTCCTAGCTTATTTGTAACAATGTTTCATGGAAGCATGCTGCCAGTGGGAATGTCATATGTCATGTGTGTTGTAGTGATTTCGATAACTGCTGTTTAGAAATACTAAGCAAAGTGATAAGGAGTTCAACAGGCCTAGTCCATTCTAAAATACATTTACCTTCTTAAAAACCTTCAGTAATTTCTACTTGCACACAGGATAAAGCCCAGAAATCACAGCATGACACAGGAGGTTTGCCATGGTCTTTTCCGTGCCTAAATGCCTGGCCTTTTTCTCCTGCCATGTCACCACAGACACCTATGCTACAACTGTACTGAACAAACACCCAAGTCTCCATTTCTGTCATGAAATTTGACATATTGTTTCCTTTACTGGAATATCTCACTTCCTTTAACATGCTTGCACTGCCATTTATCCATCAAGACCCTCTTGGCTCTGTCAGCATTTCCTTTTTAAAGTATTCTCATCCAGCAGGGCTTCCCAGGTGGTGCTAGTGGGAAAGAGCCCACCTGCCGATGCACTAGACATGAGAGATGAGGGGTCGATCCCAGGATCTGGAAGATCCCCTGGAGGAGGACATGGCAACCCGCTCCAGTACTCTGGCCTAGAGAATCCCAGGGACAGAGAAGCCTGGCGGGCTACAGTCTATAGCGTCCCAAAGTGTAGGACACAACTGAAGCAACTTAGCAATCATGCTTCCAGCATAGTTGACCCCTTCTCCACAGGTACCTCTACTGAACATGGCACACATCTGCTTTCATACTTCTCTCTTACTGTGAATTTAATAAACTTCTGTCACCCCTCCATTATTGCAAGCTTTTTATAGGCAGAAACTGTGCCTTACAGGCCTCTGGTGCTATTTGTGTTTCATAGGATCACTCAGAGAATGTCTGTTGAGTGAATGAATGATCTGGCAACGTAGCTGGATCTTAAAGCCAATGGCCACACATAGGTAAAATAACACCCACATCCACTCTTTTCAAGTTACATGGAACACTTCCTTCTCCAAAAGAGTGTGACTAATGTCTTCTCAGGGTAGGGCTAAAACTATAAAACACTTTCAGAGAAACCAAGAAATCGACCCAATTATTCTGTGCTTGTTGAAGGATGCAGAATTCTCCAAGCTAGGCTTCAACAGTATGTGAACTGAGAACTTCCAGATGTTCAAACTGGATTTAGAAAAAGGCAGAGGAAACAGAGATCAAATTGCCAGCATCTATTGGATCATAGAAGAAGCGAGAGAATTCCAGAAAAACGTCTACTTCTGCTACATTGACTACAATAAAGCCTTTGACTGTGTGAATCACAATGAACTGTGGAAGATTCTGAAAGAGATGGGAATACCACACCACCTGACCTGCCTCCTGAGAAACCTGTGTGCAGGTCAAGAAGCAACAGTTAGAACTGAACATGGAACAACGGACTGGTTCCAAATTGGGAAAGGAGTACGTCAAGGCCATATATTGTCACCCTGCTTATTTAACTTATATGCAGATTCAGTTCAGTTCAGTTCAGTCACTCAGTCGTGTCCGACTCTTTGCGACCCCATGAATTGCATCACGCCAGGCCTCCCTGTCCATCACCAACTCCCGGAGTTCACTCAGACGCACGTCCATCAAGTCTGTGATGCCATCCAGCCNCCATGAAGTGATGGGACCAGATGCCATGATCTTCATTTTCTGAATGTTGAGTTTTAAGCCAACTTTTTCTCTCTCCTCTTTCACTTTCATTAAGAGGCTTTTAGTTCCTCTTCACTTTCTGCCATAAGGGTGGTGTCATCTGCATATCGGAGGTGATTTCTCCTGGCAGTCTTGATTCCAGCTTGTGTTTCTTCCAGTCCAGAAATGCTGGGCTGAGTGACACATAACTGGAATGAAGATTGCCAGGAGATATATCCATAACCTCAGCTATGCAGATGATGCCACCCTTATAGCAGTATGTGAAGAGGAACTAAAGAGCCTCTTGATGAAAGTGAAAGAGGAGAGTGAAAAAGTTGGCTTAAAGCTCAACATTCAGAAAACTAAGATCATGGCATCTGGTCCCATCACTTCATGGGAAATAAGTGGGAAAACAATGGAAACAGTGACAGACTTTATTTGGGGGAGTTCCAAAATCACTGCAGATGGTGACTATATCCATGAAATTAAAAGACACTTGCTCCTTGGAAGAAAAGTTATGACCAACTTAGATAGCATATTAAAAAGCAGAGACATTACTTTACCCACAAAGGTCCATCTAGTCAAAGCTATGGTTTTTCCAATAGTCAGGTATGGATGTGAGAGTTGGACCATAAAGAAGGCTGAGTGCCAAAGAATTGATGCTTTTGAACTGTAGTGTTGGAGAAGTCTCTTGAGAGTCCCTTTGCCAGCAAGGAGATCAAAGGTCAGTCCTAAAGGAAATCAGTTGTGATGATTCATTGGAAGGACTGATGTTGAAACTGAAGCTTCAATGCTTTGATCACCTGATGCAAAGACCTGACTCATTAGAAAAGACCCTGATGTTGGGAAAGACTGAAGGTGGGAGGAGAAGGGGATGATAGAGGATGAGATGGTTGGATGGCATCACTGACTCAATGGACATGAGTTTGAGCAAGCTGTGGGCGTTGGTGATGGACAGGGAAGCCTGTCATGCTGCAGTCCATGGGGTCACAAAGAGTCGGACACGACTGAGCAACTGAACTGAATTGACTGTGGGATGCAGAAACTACCCTTGTCACAGAGGCACTAACATTTGCTTCATGAACCCTGCCTTGCTGACGGTATGTGCTCTCTACTCACCTACCCCCTCTTACCCCCTCCCTCCTTTAAACATATCCTTAATCCAGGCCGAAAACCCAGTGTATCATGAGTCCTGGGCCAGGACCTTTCTTCATGTCTGTTTGACAGCTGAATGAAGAAGAGTGGCTGTTTTCCAGAAAAGCAGGCTGAGTATGATCTGAGCTCAGCTGATGGGCCAGGCTGCGATGCAGGCTATGCTGGGAAGCCTCTGTTGCCTATGGCATGGCCTTGGCAGTTTTTGGAGACTCTGGCTGCTGGCACCTGAACCCTTAACAATAGGGCACACTCTTTAAGCAGATAGCCCTCTAAGGAATAATGCCTGATCAATTGGTTGTTTCTCAGCCTGGCATATTGATGGAACTCAATAACATTTGTCACATGAAAGGATTGATGGATCTATTTATCACTGTATCTTCCTGGTCGCAGGGCTTCACTGGAGAAAGAAATGAGGGCCCTGGGGAGTTAATTTAGTGACCAGAGAGGGGAAAAGAAAGAAGCATATAGGGCTGAAGGAAGAGCCCTGCTTTGGCATTTTGCTCGGTTCACAAAAGGCTGCTTGTGGTGAAGGGACCTGTTCTGCCTGTAAAAGCCACTGAGGTTGATACCTTCCTCCAGGGAGAGGACTGGAGTCTTCAGCTTTGTGCTAAAGCAGACCTTGCAAGTGACTCAGGCAGGGAGGACGTGACGAATCATCTTCACCCTTCCACCCTATCCAAACCTTTCTGGGGGGTCATGATGCTTTATCCATCCAGAATCTCATTCTAGCAAAGAAACAGATGAAAACTCACTCTCTGTCCCTTCAGTTGTGTCAGAGACAATTGCTGCTGCATGCTGCCATGACTGCAGGTTTTGACTCCCTTCTGTGCATATTTTGAAGAGATCATTGGGAAGCAAAGAAAAATCCTAGACAGGATGCGGTGAGTGAGCACGCTTTCCAATCTGGGCTGGCTTCTCCCAAACCAGGAGCCTGGTGATTTATTGACATGTGGAAAAAAATATTAACACTATGTAGTCACATGTTGCTTAAAAATAAGACATAAATTAAGCTTTAATTATATTAAATATATATACTTTATGAAGTATTTTGCTCCAGTATATTTTATTCCAGTATGTATACTGGAATAAAATACTTTAAAGCATATTTTATTAATGGAACATATGATCAAAAATGCTGATGTCCGTTGTCTAGACAATAGTAAGGTGTATGTGTGTGTAGCCAAAAGGATCTGACTGAAGAATCTGATGCAGAGATTTAGTACAGTCATCCATCTACATTTAAAAGAGGGTCCCATGTCCTACTTAGAACTGTAGGAAAATCTTTCTTTCACAAATTGCTTTGAACCTGGATGACCCAGTTCATGAAGATTGTGTTTGCCCATTTAAGGGCTGACATGTGAGCAACTGTACTGCATTATTTATAAGGAAAAATAAAGTATCCTGAGCTCTTCCTCACATACTTTGTCTTTGTGAAGAATGAGGCTTCACATCATATGTGGAATTTGAGATTCTCCATGGCTCACTGACAGTGTCTCATTACCATCTCTTATCAGACATCCTGGTCTATCAGGAAAATATCATGAATTTTTTAAGAGACTGAACATATAATGCAGTTGAGCACAATCCTTCCAAAGGAGTTATTATAAAGCTCTTTATTCATTGTAAGAAAATCCCTAAATATATATTTATAATATGTATTAAAAGTCTCTAAATGCATATTTAGTCGGCAAGTTCTATGTTTAGCTATCCCAGAGCACTTGTTTTAAAATGGTACAAAGAATTAGTGAAATTCCCAGAGACAACACAGTTTCCACAACTATGAAGCCAGAGAAAGCTGTTTTGAGAGTGGCTCACCTCTAGGGACCATTTGGGACAATTTTAATTGTCTTTTTAAAAATAGGATTAGAAATGAAGCAAAGAGAATACCTTTGGCACCCAATGCACAAAGTAAACTTACCTTAAATACATATTTAATAAATCAGATAACCCCAGTTAAAATAAACCAAAATATCTGACTCATTCATTCTCTGTTCTGCCTGGGAAACAGAGGAAACAGAATTTCCCTCTCTTCCTGTATTCGCTCAAGCCATGGTTATTTATTGATTCCCTAGCATGTGCTAGATGGTACTGGGTACAATGCTCCTCTCATAGCTCCCACCACCCACCCCAGTATGATGGTCACTGTGCTTGTCAGTGACACCTTGTTAGTGTGTTATAGTCAGTTGGTTCCTAAAGCAGGACGCTGCTTTTCTGTGAGCCTCCGAGGAAGGGGTTAAAGGTACAGGATTCTCTTCTCAGAAACTGGTTCCTCCTGACCATGCCAGGTAACTTCTCAGTTTTATGGGCTTTTCAAATATCCTGATTTTCAGGTGTGTATGCAGGATATCTTATATGGTGACTTCAAGGGGTTTCCCTGGTAGCTCAGCTGGAATCTGCCTGCCATGCAGGAGACCTCGGTTCAAATCCTGGGTCAGGAAGATCCCCTGGAGAAGGGATAGGCTACCCATTCCAGTGTTCTTGGGTTTCCCTGGTGACTCAGCTGGTAAAGAATCTGCCTGCAATGAGTGAGTCCTGGGTTCGATCTCTGGGTTGGGAAGATCCCCTGGAGACGGGAATAGCTATCCACTCCAGTATTCTGGCCTGGAGAAGTCCATGGACTGTATTAGTCCATGGAATTGCAAAGAGTCAGACACAACTGAGCAACTTTCACCGGCATACTTTATTTCAGTTATAAAAGGGAAAGGATAGTTTGACTTAAGAGACAGTGTTTTGGGATATGAAATCTTAGAAATTATAGACACTATCCAATCCAGTCCCTTATCATTTGGAAGATGAGTGTATTGGGGCTGCCCAGAGAGGTTTGTGACTTCTTTAACATTATACCCCCTCATAGCTATTGGGAGGGAGGAAACAGGACTAAAGACAACACTAGAATATCTTAGGTGGTCTTCACCCTTTACTGCGTTGCTGCTAGACAGGCCATGCATCGCTCCCTTCCCCTCATATCTTCTTTTCAGGACTGTGTTTCCTTGTGTAACATTGTGGGAAGGCGTGATTAAAGCCCGCAGAACGCTTTGTAGACAAAGTGCTAATGTAGAACATGATGCAGCGGTTCTCCTGGCCCCTTTTGCATAGGTTGAGATATTTCTCCCTGCTATGCCCTGTGCAGGAAGATGCAGAAAAACACAAGGTTATGGGAGGGTTTTACTCTGCACACCAAGGACATTCTTTGGATACCAGGTTTGGATTCTGGGGGCCCTGTGGACCACCTGAAATGGAATGCAGAATTGGTTCTGGGTGCATGTTATTAGGAAGAGAATCAAAAGCTTCCTCAAGGATGTCTGTGATCCTCCAGAAGTTTAAGAACTACTTGAGTAGAATCTTGGTTAGGGTTTGTGGCTATCTGGGATGGGATGGTGATTGGAGGGATCAGTTTACAGCTTTCCGATACAGCAGAGTTCTGCAGATGTCATTTTCCTCCTATAAATGTAAGCAATGTATGGGCCTGAGGTTGATAATGGGACAAGGAGACCAAGAAATGACTGTTGGAATGGAGGAGGTTTAAATGGGAGAGCAGGTGGCTTCTCCTTTCTCTTGCCTACAAACCCAAGTCATTTTTCCTTCCTTGCTTGGAAATTTTACTTAGACTTATAACCTGGATTTCTAACAATTGGGACATTTCATCTGATTTCAGTCTTCCCTTTTATCTTGCTATTTCCATTACCTTCTTCTCTTTTCAAACTTTAAAAATCTTACTAGATCCACCAAAGTAGGGTGGTTGTATGAGGCCATTGGTAGGAGGAGGGATTGACTGCAGAAAAGCTGGAGGGGATTTTAAGGGTGATTAAAATGCTCTTGATTGTATTGGTCACTGAACAGCACACTGAAAGTGGATACATTTTATTATATGCAAATTATATCTCAATGTAGTTGACTTAAAACACAAACCAAAAATTGGATTGTTTCTTGTTCACCTGGGTTCCCAGCTGATGACTTCTTCTTGTGAAAGCCACTGGTACTTAGAACTGGTACCTTTGTTTTGTGCATACTTAGATCTTCTGGCTAAGTATGTCCACTACTTCCTTTCCTGGCTTGCACCCCTATGAGCCTCTCAGTTCCTTAGAGCCCAACCTACAACTTGCCCTTTTCACTCTTCCTTGAGCTCTCTGTAGCTGTGAGCACTACACTAAAAAATGCCAGTCACTAATAATAATGATGAAGCAAATGAAAGAAGTCCTTCAGTGTCACTAAATCACATGGAAAATTGTCTTCATTGCTTTTGCAGAAATTGAAGAAGAGTATGTTCTTGATTAACCAAAGAGTGGATTCAAAGAAAGGCCAATGACTTGCAGTTAAGCCCCAGCTTTGGCAATTAATCTATGTCTTTTAGGAAAGTTACTTAATTTCTTGAGCTCTACTTTATGTCTTTAAATGTAGGAATAAGAAATAGTTGTTTTATCTACCTCTTCCGGATATATATATATGGAGATACCTCCACAAATATTACTACATGCAACTAGTGTTTTTATAGTGTGCAATTAGCTAATAACAATAATCTTTTCTTCTAAAAAATAACTGTTTCTTTTTTCATTTGAAAAATACTGATCTTTTTAACAAAAGGAAGCTCTGTTATCGAATTTTAATAGGGCAATTTAAAATAATATTTCCTAAAACTTCAGGAATACTTTTTGTACATTATGTAAGCAAACATGAACAAGTATTTTAAGTTATAAATAGAAAATTCTGTTTGATCTGTTTCTTCATTTTGGCATATTTGGGAGATCTTTACTTAGTGTCATTACCATTAGTAAAGTATTAATTTGGTCTACTCAGAAATGTGTATTTCAGTTTCTGTTCAGTTGATTTCTTATGTTTACCAACATCAAATAATATTTATTAAATAACAATATGAACTCGTGTATAGTTTTAAGTAAAAATATTTACAGTTGAAATCACCCCTATGGATGGTTTCTGTCTTAGCTGGTTTTTATGATCTCATTATTTCTTAAATATCACTCTCTTCTTTGTAATTCATTTAAAAAGAAAAGGTAAAGCTCAACCATAGCAAATACATTTCCAGAGAATCATTATCATTTGTTTCAAATTTGGTTTTTGAAAAGAAATCTGTGCTTTTTCAACTTTGTTCAGGATCTAAAACAACTCCAATGTTTGCCAAGCTGGAAAGTAAAATATTAGGAGAAAATTTAATTTCCAAGTTCCCAAAAGGTCATGTAGAAGCAAATGAGGAAGGTAAATTTAATTCATTCATTTTAAATAAAAATGACTTAAGTGCCCTTTAGAAAAAAGCACCATTTCAATAAATGTGTTTTAAACGAAAGTGACAATATCTATTGCTTTAGGAACAGATATGAAAAAAGTAAATCAACAATGATAAGCCCCACATAATAATCCACAGTGAGTCAGTAGAGGTTATGACAACAGCGGCCTGAAGGGTACAAATCAGCTATTAAAATGTCTGAGTTCATTATGTGTACAAAAGCTTTGTATCCTACTGAGAGGAAAGACCTGGGAATGATACTTAGGGTCTATCTGTATTTCATGTTCAGGATAGAGTGCAATTTTAAGTAGTAATAGCATGTCTATGAGTTTTCAGTTTTATTCCATGAACTAAAACAAATAGCCCCACTCCATAAAGAGGCAGAATCAAATGTCACTGGTTTGATCTATTTAAAAAATCGTGCTTTATCACAGGAACCACTTCTAACAACTCTTTTCAAAAAGATGGCATGGGAGGGGGTGGATCAAGAACCTATGTAAGTCTTATCCTGTGGCCCAGACTGACACTCCACACACAAGTTTGAAAGCTACTGAAGATGAAGCCACAAGGTAGAGAAATCCCAAACAGACATCTGTTGGAAATAGAAGCCCTTCTGAGATGAGACCCAGGGAGCCATGCTCTGCATAAAGCTCATTCCCTATTGCTGATCTCTTTGACCATGAGTACCTTGACGTCCTGGTGATTGTGGCCACCACTGCCTCACAGGACTACAGAACTAGTGAGCAAAAGCATGCCGCTGCCCAGCTGATGTTCTAAGCAATGCGAGGCCCATGCTGCAGTCAGTGGAGATCACACAGCTTTAAACAGTGCAGGCTTCATACCTCATGCCGCACAGCCATAAGAAAAACAAAAGCAAAACAGCACTGTTTTTTCATGTGCTCACTGATCATAAATAGCCTGGTGGTTCTGTACTAGGCTCTGTGCTAGTAAGATTCAAATATGAATCACAAGCTATGAATCTCTGTCTTCTTAGAATTTTATAAGATCTTAGGGTCTAGTTTTGGTAACTGAATTCTTGCCTATTAAAGATCCTAAAGCAGCTTTTTTTTTTTTTTTTTTTCTGGATGTAGCTTAATTTCTTCATTACACTCATGTTTATTGAATACCTTTTACTAAGCACGTTTTGGGGCAACAGATAGATCGCTGCCCATGAAGACTGCCTGTTGTGCTGTGAAGACTACACAGCAGGAAAGTAATGGTGGACTCTGAGGACTTTGCCTTCAGAGAGTCCCACACTTCTGCATACTCTCTCTTTCTCTCTCTCACACACATGCAGCTTTTTATTCACTATTTACACACAGGACATGCTGATGTTTATACGACATGATTTTTGTTTACCTCAGCCACTTAGTATGCCACCCTTTTATTTATATTTCTTTGATTGTTGAAGGCTTTTCATTATACAATGACACTTTCTAAAATGCTGATGCTCTATAAAATTGAATCACTCCTGAATTTTATTCCTACTACAGTAGGGTGGTGGGGTGACTAAATGGCTTTAAGCAGGCTTGGAAGTCAAAATGCCTAAGTTTATATCTTGACACTGAAGTGAAGTCGCTCAGTTGTGTCCGACTCTTTGCGACCCCATGGACTGCAGCCTATCAGGCTCCTCCGTCCATGGGATTTTCCAGGCAAGAGTGCTGGAGTGGATTGCCATTTCCTTCTCCAGGGTATCTTCCCAACCCAGGAATCGAACCCGGGTCTCCCGCATTGCGGGCAGGCACTACTACTCATTAATTGTGTGACACTAAACACATTACCTGTGGCCATCAGTTTCCCAATCTGTGAAATGGGGATGATGATAAAACCTGTATCATGGGATTATGTAAGGATTGATTAAGATGAGAGTATAAAAGAAACACTCAGGAATTTCCCTCGTGGTCCAGTGGTTAAGACTCTGCCCTACCAGCGCAGGGGGTGTGAGTTTGATCCTGCTTCAAGAACTAAGATTCTGCATTTTGTCAGGCATGCTGCCCAGACATGCCCATATGGCCAATTTTTTTTTTTAATAAAATAAAAAAAAAAAAAGAAACAACTCAGACCCTGACACCTAGTAGCACTCAATAAATGTTAGTATCCACACTATTATTGTTATTTCTTATCATCATCATTAGTTATCCACAAACACCCCAGATGGAACCAGAGATTAGCAGAAACAACACTCTAGAAGTCGAGAGTGTGTGTGTGCTGTCTCTTCAGTTGTGTCCAACGCTTTGCAACCCTATGGACTGTAGCCTGCCAGGCTTCTCTGTCCATGGGATTCTCCAGGCAAGTATACTAGAGTGGGTTGCCATGCCCACCTCCAGAGGATCTTCCCGACCTAGGGTGTAAACCCATGTCTCTTACGTCTCATGCATTGGCAAGCAGGTACTTTACCACTAGCACCACCTGGGAAACCAAAAAAGGACAGGAAAGCATGACCACAGGAAGGGCAACAGCAGTCAGCAGGGCAGCTGGAATGGCGGTAAAGAAAAGCACAGCACTCTCCCTCTTCACCCTAACATGCCTGGCTTCCCTGCATCCTAGAGAAACACTGGATTCAGTGGTTAGAAGTTTAAAAAATGTGTAGCAATATCCAGCTTTAAATTTTTTTTCATTGTTCCTTTTTACTTCATTTTTTTCCCAAAAAGATACTTAGAAAAAAAAATTCATACATTCATTCATTGTTTTGATACATTTATGTGGAACATCCGTTGTGTGCTCTTGCTTTGCTAGATGGTGGAAATAGAGTGAGCGGTAACTTAGGCAGGGCCGTCTGTTTGCTATGCTGTCTCTCACTGGTTCACTCTAATACATCTGTTGTTGGGAACATGGGAAATAAATTCCTCCAGAAGTCACACACACACAGGCTGGGGCTCCAAAGATCAAGGCAAGGCCGGGTAGTTGTCCTCTCCTATCTTCACCATCTCTCCACATTTCCTTATACCATTACCTCTGTGTTCACAAGGACAAAGAGATTACTCTAGCATCATGAATACATGATAAAAATTACGAAGATGAAGAAGAGGAAGCAGACTTAACATGAAATTAGTAAAGTTTAAGTTTCAGGAATCCTAGCTTGCCCAGGAAGCTTTGAGGCCCTAGGAAAAACCCTAATAACAGGTTCTTACAGTCATGGTGTTGGTGGTTTAATTGCTAAGTCATGTCTGACTCTTGCAATCCCATGGACTGGAGCTTGCCAGGATCCTCTGTCCATGGGATTTCCCAGGCAATGATACTGGAATAAGCTTCCATTTCCTTCACCAGGGATCTTCCCAACCCAGAGACTGAACCCATGTCTCCTGCTTGGCAGGCAGATTCTTGACTGCTGAGCCACCAGAGTTTTTCATAAAATTGGCAAAAGGAAAATACTTACTTGGTTTTCCTCAAAAGAGAGCCCTCATATAAATTTCAGTCTCTCCTCCCAACAAAAATGCCACCACTGCCCCCCCCGCCCATGATAATGACGCTGCTGATAGTTACTAGTTATCCTGCTTGGGCTCACCAGGTGCCAAACATAATGAGAAATGCTTGTCCTGTTATCCCATTTAATTCTACTGTTATTCAGGCCGTCACTTAAGGATATAGAACTAACAGCAAGATTGAAAAACCAAGGTGTTAGGGGCAGCAAATTCTATGATCCATGATTTGATCCCCAAGATCAAAAATTCAGAGAAATTTCTCTACAACAGTATTTCTTCTCGAGGGATCTATAAGATGTTCACAGATATGGCAGGAGTCCATGAAGCTAGCTAAACAAAATATATGTCTTTATTTTCACTAACCTCTGACTGAAATTTAACATCCCTTCAATTGTGAATACAGTATCCAAATCTGCAGTATTAGCAGTTCTTATGATTTTGTTACCAATAGAAATTGAAAATATTTTCATAACACTTACAGTTGTTACAGGTATCTGAAAATATTAATTATGCTCAACACTGCTTCAAATTTTGGAAATTATTATACCAGCTGCTAGAATTTTTAAGTGTTTTAATGTAGAAGCACATATATTACTGTAATGCAATTATTTTTTAAAATATTTTGATAAATATGTCTCAGGATAATTGGTTTATTTTGTTATCCCATGCTTTAGTTGTATGAATTTAATAACCTTCCGAGGAGAATGCATAGATTTCACAAGCCTGCTAATAGAGGTCATGACACAAAATGGAAAGAGTAAGGATACTAGCTCACTTCCACTTCTGGTAAGAATGAGGGAACAGAGACCGCATTTATTCACCTCCCTTCAACAACAAGAAATGGGCAACATATACAAAGCAACAGTTTTGAAATATTGAATAACAGGCAATAGAAGACAGTGATACTTTATGTAAAGGAAAAAAATGAGGCAAGCCCTATAATTGTTTCAGTTTACTGCCTGAAGATTTTACAGTAAAGAGGACCCTGACAGATCCCAGTAATTCTCACCGGACTGAAGAGATGGAGTTGAGAATTCAGGGAGGTCGAAAGGTTAGAATTTGTAGGACAGAATATTGGAGAGAACAAAGCAGCACAGAGAGAGGACTTTTGAGATCTCCAAAGTTTTCTCCTTAAGTCATCTGCTTGATTCTGCTCACTGGAAGGATATGATGAACCACCATGTCTGGAGAAAGAGCTTATAATGGACAGGTAAAACAGTTCCAGGATATCACAAAACACTTGTGATAATTTTTGTTCGTAAGAGCCAGGGTGGAAAATCCTTGTAATAAACAGGGCTTTGGGTAAAGTACTTAGAATTGTATTGCTTTAATAGCACTGAAAAATTAGTCTTAAGCTGAAGGACGCTGTGTGTATGTGTGTGCGTTCAGTCATGTCCAGCTCTTCTTTGATCCCATGAACTGTAGCCTGCTAAGCTCCTCTGTCCATGGGATTTCCCAGGCAAGAATACTGGAGTGGGTTCCATTTCCTTCTCCAGGAGATCTTCCCAACCCAGGGATTGCAACTGTGTCTCTTGCATTTCCTGCATTGTGGGCAGATTCTTCGCCACTGAACCACCAGGGAATGCTCTGGTACCCCATAAAAAAAAAAAAAAAAGGGAAACTTACCAAGTGATTTATTTGAGTGACAGAACAAAATTCAAACATATATAAAAGAATATGAAAATATCCACCATCCCGCAAAATAAAATTCATATGTCAAGCATCCAATAACAGTTTACTGCAAAAAAGTGTAATACACCTATTATTAGAAGTAAACATCAATACAAAAGACACAGAAATGACACCATTGAAAAAGTTATCACACAAGAATATTAAAATGATATTATAGATGTATTGCATATTTTCAGAAAAGTAAAAGAAAGCACAAGCTTGTTAAGCAGAGGCTTGGAAGATATTTGAAAATACCCAAGAAAGCATGAATATGAAAAAATAACTGTCTGAGATTTAAAAATACATAAAGAAGGCTGAGCGCCAAAGAATTAACGCTTTCAAACTGTGGTGCTGAAGAAGACTCCTGATAGTCTTTTGGACAGCAAGAATATCAAAGCAGCCAATCCTAAAGGTTATCAACCCTGAATATTCTTTAGAAAAACTGATACTGAAGCTGAAGCTCCAATACTTTGGCCACCTGATGTGAAGAGCCAATTCATTGGAAAAGACCCTGATGCTGGGAAAGACTGAAGGAGGGCAGGAGAAGAAGGGGATGACAGAGGATGAGATGGTTAGATAGCATCAATGACCCAATGGACATGAGTTTGAGCAAACTCTGGGAGATAGCGAAGGAGAAGGAAACCTGGTGTGCTGCAGTTCATGGGATGGCAGAGTCAGATATGACTTAGCAGTTTATCAACAAGAGTGACATTGGCCACTGCAAAAGAAAAGATTGGTGAATTTGAAAATATGACAATAGAAAATGATCATAATGAAATATACAGAAGAAAATAAAAGACTGAAAAATTAAAAATATAAACAGAGCATCAGTGAAATATGGAAAAATTTCAAACAGCCTAATATATTTGTTATTGGAGTCCTCAGTGTGGAGAGAGATACATAAAAAAATACTTGAGGAAATAAAGGGTGAAAATTTTATAAATTTTACAAAAAACAAACACCCAGAAATCCAAGAAACTATTTCAATAAATATCAAGGTAAGAAAAAGAAGAAAACTTCATCAGGCATTTCATAAACAAATTTCCAAAGCTGGTAACAAAAAGAAAAAATAATTTAAAGTAACCAAAGGGAAAAAAGACAAAGTACATACATGGGTACATCAAGTATATTAAAAAGTATATAAAAATATAAGAATGATTGCAGACTTCTCATTAAAAACAATGTAAGTCAGAAGATAGAGGAATGACATCTTTAAAGTAATAAAAAAGCAAAATTGTTAACCTAGAATCTGTACTCAACAAAAGTATCTCTCACATATAAAAACCAAATTAAAAAAATGTTTTCAGACAAACAAAATCTGAAATACCAATTTACACAAAGGATGAAAAGCACTGAAAATGATAAATGTGAGTATTTTAAAATACTTTTTTTCTTATTTTTAAAATACAATTGATTACTTAAATAATGTTGGCATATTGAGGGGATTTATTATTTATATAGTAGTAAAATGTATGACAAAATAGTAAAAAATGGGAGAGGTTGTAATGGTTGTAATAGTCATATATTCTACATGAAGTGACATAATATTACTTGAGGTAAATGATACTATTTCAAAGATGTATGTACAGTGTTAGCTCTAGAGCAACCACTGTAAAAAAAGAAACATAGCTAATAAGCCAACAAAATATATAAAGTAGAATAATTTTAAAATACATTCCACTAACTCAAAAGAAAGCAAAAATAAAAAGATGTCTTAGCCTGCTTAGACCTCCATAACAGAATACCTTAGACCTGTACCTTAAACAATACAAATTTACTTCTCACCATTCTGAAAGCTAGGAAGCTCAAAACCAAAGTGTCAGCTGATTCAGTTCCTATTGAGAGCTATCTCCTGACTTGAAAATGGCTACATTCTTGTTATGTCTTCAAATATCCTTTCCCTGGTTTGTATATCATGTGGAGAGAGGGAGGGAGATCACTTTCTCTTCTTCACCTTGTAAGGCTAATAATCCCATCATGAGAGCCCCACACTCATGACTTAATCCAGTTCTAATTACCTCATGAAGGCCCCAATCACAAATACCATCACTGTAAGTTAAGGCTACAGCATCTGAAATGGGGTGGGACAGGGAGAGGGGCCTATTCAACCTGTAACAAAGGGAGAAAATAAATAAAGAAGAGATGAGACATGTATGGAAAAAAAGAATGGCCTTGTAAATTTAAATATAATGATACTGATAATTACACTAAATGGAAATGGTTTAAACCACTCAGTTAAAAATGAGAGATTTTTTAGACCTGAATTAAAAAATTAAGAACCAGGATAAGTTGCTCACAAGCTACTAACAAGAAAGCAGAGATATTACTTTGCCAACAAAGGTCCATATGGTCAAAGCTATGGTTTTTCCTACTTTTGCATTCCAGCCCCCTATAATGAAAAGGACATCTTTTTTGGGTGTTAGTTCTAGAAGGTCTTGTAGGTCTTCATAGAACTGTTCATCTTCAGCTTCTTCAGCATTACTGGTTGGGGCATAGACTTGGACTACCATGATATTGAATGGTTTGCCTTGGAAACAAACAGAGATCATTCTGTTGTTTTTGAGATTGCATCCAAGTACTGCATTTTGGACTCTTTTGTTGACTATGATGGCTACTCCATTTCTTCTAAGGGATTCCTGCCCACAGTAGTGGATATAATGGTCATCTGAATTAAATTCACCTATTCCAGTCCATCTTAGTTTGCTGATTCCTAGAATGTCAATGTTCACTCTTGCCATCTCCTGTTTGACCACTTCCAATTTGCCTTGATTCATGGACCTAACATTCCAGGTTCCTATGCAATATTGCTCTTTACATCATGAGAAATGCTGGGCTGGAGGAAGCACAAGCTGGAATCAAGATTGCCAGGAGAAATATCAATAACCTCAGATATGCAAATGACACCACCCTTATGGCAGAAAGTGAAGAAGAACTAAAGAGCCTCTTGATGAAAGTGAAAGAAGAAAGTGAAAAAGTTGGCTTAAAGCTCAACATTCAGAAAACTAAGATCATGGCATCTGGTCCCATCACTTCATGGCAAATAGATGGGGAAATAGTGGAAACAGTGATTGACTATTTTGGGGGGCTCCAAAATCACTGCAGATGGTGATTTCAGCCATGAAATTAAAAGAGGCTTGCTCCTTGGAAGGAAAGTCCTGACCAACCTAGACAGCATATTAAAAAGCAGAGACATTATTTTGCCAACAAAGGTCCATCTAGTCAAGGCTATGGTTTTTCCAATGGTCATGTATGGATGTGATAGTTGGACTAAAAGGAAAGCTGAGCTCCAAAGAATTGATGCTTTTGAACTGTGGTGTTGGAGAAGACTCTTGAGAGTCCCTTGGACTGCAAGGAGATCCAACCAGTTCATCCTAAAGGAGATCAGTTCTGGGTTTTCATTGGAGGAACTGATGTTGAAGCTGACACTCCAATACTTTGGCCACCTGATGCGGAGAGCTGATTCATTGGAAAAGACCCTGATGCTGGGAAAGATTGAGAGCAGGAGGAGAAGGGGACAACAGAGGATGAGATGGTTGGATGGCATCATCGACAAAATGGACATGGATTTGGGTGGACTCTGGGAGTTGGGAATGGACATAGAGGCCTGACATGCTGTGGTTCATGGGGTTGCAAAGAGTTGGACACGACTGAGCGACTGAACTGAACTAAACTGATAGTTTTTCCAGAAGTCATGGATGTGAGAGTTGGACCATAAAGAAGGCTGATCACTGAAGCATTGATGCTTTTGAACTGTGGTGTTGAAGAAGACTCTTGAGAGTCCCTTGGACTGCAAGGAGATCAAACCAGTCAATCCTAAAGAAATTCAATTCTGGGTATTCATTGGAAGAACTGATGCTGAAGCTGAAGCTCCAGTACTTTGGCCACCTGAAGCAAAGAGCCAACTCATTAGGAAAGAACCTGATGCTGGGAGAGTGAAGGCAGGAGGAAAAGGGGACAACAGAGGATGATGTGGTTGAATGACATCACTGACTCAATGGACATGAGTTTGAGCAAGTTCTGGGAGATGGTAAGGAACAGGGAGGCTTGGCATGCTGCAGTCCATGGGGCTGCAAAGAGCTGGACACAACTGAGCAACTGAACAAAACAATGATAGAATTATACCATGATAGCACTATTTATTAATAAATTTTATTGATAATTTATTAATAAAAGAAAACAGAATGGCCATACTAATAACAGAAAAAGAATATGGCCCATGGATAAAGTGCATCATTTCATAGACAAATAGGTTAATTTATCAAGAGAACATGCCAATTCTAAATATTTATGCACTTAAAGATTCCAAATATATGAAGCAAATACTGATCGTATAATAGTAAAAGGAGAATTAGACAAATCAACAATCACAGTTGGAGATTTCAATAACTCTTTTTCAATATCAATAGAAAATGTACATTAAATTAAGCTATAGAAGACAACACTATCAACCAATTTGCCCTAACTGATGTTTATGGAAGACTCTATCCAATAATTGAAGTGAAGTGAAGTGAAGTGAAGTCGCTCAGTCGTGTCCGACTCTTTGCGACCCCATGGACTGTAGCCTATCAGGCTTCTCCGTCCATGGGATTTTCCAGGCAAGAGTGCTGGAGTGGATTGCCATTTCCTTCTCCAGGGAATCTTCCCGACCCAGGAATCGAACCCAGGTTTCCCACATTGCAGGCAGACGCTTTACCGTCTGAGCCACCTAATTAAATGATACATATTGTTTTTCAAGTGCTCATGGAACTTTTACCAAGATAGACAATATTCTGACCATGAAACAGGTCTTTTGAATTTAAAAAGGACTCTAGATGTTTAATGTATATCCCCTGACCACAAGGGAATTAACTTAGAAATCAATAACAGAAAGGTAACTGGAAAATTACCAAGTATTTGGGAACTAACTAGCACACTGCCAGTTAACTTGTGTATCAAAGAGATCAAAATGGAAATCAGGATGTTTTTGAACTGAATGAAAAGAAAAACATGATAAATAAAAATCTGTAAAATGCTGCTATCACAGTAATTAGAGGTCGATTTATAGCAATAACCCCCTTTATTAGGAAAGACTAGTGGCCTAAGCTTTCACTTAAAGAAACTAGGAGGGACACAAACAGTTTAAGCCAAAGTAAGCAAAAGAAAGGAAATAGTAAGAATATGAGCCAAGAATACTATTTAAAAACTGTAATAAATAATGTCAGTTATAATCTGACAGGAAGACCTTAAAGTAAGCCCCAATAATTCCTACCTTCTTGTGTTCAAGACTTTGTGTAATCTCCACCCCTTGAGTGTAGGTGGAACCTGCGACTTGTTTCTAATCAATTAAATATGGTAAGGGTGATGGTTTGTCAATCCTGTAATTAGGTTTTGCTATATGACAAAGAGATAGGGTACAATGCTGTCTTATCAGACTCAAGCCAGAGACTCATCATAGGCTTGATGGAGTAAGTGGATAAGTTGGAGAAACCCATGTGGAAATGACATATAGACAGCCTCTAGGAAGTTCTGGTGGCCGCAGTGACCTGGGAGCAGTCTTTAGCCAACTTCCAGCAAAAATCCAGTTCCCTCAGTCAAACAGCCGTAAGGAAATTAATTCTGCCAATAACCTGAATAAATCTGAAGTCAGATTTGTTTCAGTTGAGCCCCCAAATAAGAACATAGCCCAGCAACTCCTTGATTGCAGTCCTGTGATATAGGTTTTGGACTGTTACTAGAACTTGCAGATGAATTGTATGTGGATGGAGTTATAGGAGGGTCTGAGAAAGAAGAGAATGAAGAATGACCCAGCTTGATTTGGCCCTGGGTACATGGTGACTTACTAAACTGAAGACCATGGGGTAATAAATGGGGTGCAGAGTGTGGGAATCAAGGTTTCTGTATTGACTGTACTAAGTTTGAGATGCCTTTAATACCTGAAAGAGAAATTAAAACTTGTAAAATAACCACAAGACAAATGATACATTTTCTTACTTTTTTCTGCAGCCTTTTATTTAAACCAACACTAGATTTTATTAACAATAGAGAAAAACTCAAGTTCTTTTGAAGATTTTGTCTTTGTGACAGTACCAGAGATACTGGGGGGACATGTGGAGTAGTAGAGAATATACTATATTGGTCCTTCTGCTTCAATTTTCTAAGTAATACATGAATTTATGAAATAAAATTCATTACTAAAAATCCAATTCACTAGTTCCTCCACTGACCTTTTAAACTCTTTAGATCCCTATATTCAAATCCCCAAGTCAGAGAGTTTAAAAATCTGACACAGAGACTAAGAAAAAATGTCTTTTTTCTAGGTTTTGTTAAAACATAGTTAGGTGAGGTTAAAGTCTTCCTAATTAGCCATCCCAGAGCTGTGTCTTCTCATTTGCAAACAAATGACACTCAGCTAAGAGGAGGAATTCTCCTCTTGTGAATTGTTAGAAATTATTTAGAAATTACTTAGAATCTAATTTTTATACCAGAAGTCAGTCTCATTACTGCTTATCAGAAATTACTTTTCTTCTCAAGTCCTTTTTTACCCTGAAAGAGCAATTTTGATAAGAAGTGAAGATTTGAGTCAAAGAGAGGGGAAAATCATTGCAAGGAGTGATCAATGAAGTCCAGTTAGCCAGGCTTATTTAGAGTTGCTGAGAAATCTTCTTGCCAGTGTCCAAATCTTGCAAAATAATAAGTACCCTACTCAAAATGTGCTTTGAAAGCACTGGAGAAAAATCATATATCTGTTATGATTAGAGCTACATCATGATAGCATATGCTTGAGGACAGAGTTTAAGAAGGAGTAAAGACAACTGAAAACAGGTGATTTGTTAGTGTTACATGATTTGGGGCTTTGTTTCTCTGAGTCCTGCCTTTTGTGTTGATAATTTTGTGAGACAGGGATGGGGAACATTGAAATGTACTAAAAAAATCCCATAATTTTTGTTTCTCCAAAGAAGACTTACAGATGGGATGGCCAACAAACACATGAAAAAATGTTCAACATTGCTCATTTTTAGAGAAATACAAATCAAAACTACAATGAGGTACCACTTCACACCAGTCAAAATGGCCATCATCAAAAAATCTGCAAACAATAAATGCTGGAGAGGGTGTGGAGAAAAGGGAACCCTCTGGTACTGTTGGTGAGAATGTAAATTGATGCAGCCACTATGGAGAACAGTATGAAGATTTCTTTAAAAAACTAGGAATAAAACTACCATATGACCCAGCAATTGTACTGCATATACCCTGAGAAAACCGTAGTTGAAAGAAATACCCGTACCCCAGTGTGCATTGTAGCACCTCCTACAGTAGCTTGGCTGTGAAAGCACCTAGATGTTCATTGACAGATGAATGCATAGAGAAGTAGCAGTGCATATATACAATGTAATACTGTATGTGTGTGTGCTTAGTTGCACAGTCATGTCCAAGTCTGTGTGACTGGGGCCTGCCAGGCTCCTCTGTCCATGGAGTTTTCCAGGCAAGTATACTGGAGTGGGTCGCCATTCCCTTCTTCAGGGGATCTTCCCAACCCAGGAATCAAACCCATATCTCCAGCATTGGCCAGCAGATTCTTTACCACTGAGATACCTGGGAAACCAATGGAATATTACTCAGTCATAAAAAGGAATCAATATGAGTCAGTTCTAATGAGGTGGATGAACCTAGAGCCTGTTATATACAGTGAAGTAAGTCAGAAAGAGAAAAAATATTGTATAATAATGCATATA
Organism: Oreotragus oreotragus; assembly: GCA_006410675.1. Classification (NCBI taxonomy): domain Eukaryota; kingdom Metazoa; phylum Chordata; class Mammalia; order Artiodactyla; family Bovidae; genus Oreotragus; species Oreotragus oreotragus. Next base: position 49,653 of record SJYX01010707.1, read on the forward strand.
TATGTAATCTAGAAAAATGGTTACTGATGACCCTATTTGTAGGGCAGGAATGGAGATACAGATGTAGGGAACAGACTTGTGGACACGGGGGGAAGCTGAGGATAGGATGAATTGAGAAAGTAGCACTGACATATATACACTGCCATGTACAATAGAGAGCTACTGGGAACTTGCTGGGTAGCCCAGGGAGCCCAGTCTGGTGCTCTGTAACAACTGAGAGGGGTGGTATACGGTGGGTGTGCAAGGGAGGGTCAAGAGGGAAAATACATGTTTATACTTATGGCCAATTCATGTTGCTGTATGGCAGAAACCAATACAAGATTGTAAAGCAATTATCCTCCAATTTAAAATTTAAAAAAAAATATCTTAATTATTATGTAACTTGAAACATGAAAACAGCAAATCTCCATTTTGGTAAACATTATATTTTTAGTAAATATTCAAAGAAGTATCTAAAATCTAAACTGTTTGTTACCAATGAGTATTTTAGTATGTAGGAGCAGATATAATAACTTAGAAATTAATTCAACTAAATTTGCCTGGATCTTAGGAAATTACTGTTGATATTTGTCCTAAGCAGGCATACTGAATCCTCTCCACGGCCCACAAGGCCCCAGATGATCTAAGTCCTGCCTTCCTTTTCCTGCTTCTTCTCAACGCTTCTGTGTCTCATCCTGCGTCAGTGGTACTGACCTTCCTGCGTGTCTTTAACGAGCTCACTTCCCTCCTAGGGCCTTTGTTCTTGCTCTTTGCTCGACCTGTGCCACTCTTCCCTTGATCTTTGCATCACTACCTTCATCCAGTTATTAGAATGTGAATTCCTCCAGGAGACCCTGGGTGACTACACCATCTGAAGTGATTGCACTCCCACTCCTGCCATCCCCAGCAGTCCCTCTCCATCTCATCACATCATTCTGATTTCCACATAGCAGATGCCTCACAATCTGAATTGCCTCTAGTCACTGTACTGCGTGTTGTCCGTTTTCCCCAACACAGTCACACACACACACACACACACTTTAATGTAAACTCTGTGAATACACAGACCTATACCTCCCCTACCACCACCATTTTATCTGCAACACCTGAAACATTATTTAGTATAAAGAAGACATTCTGTAATATTTAGCAGATCAATGGTTAAATAGAATCTGGTAGAACAAGAATCTGAGATTTGTCTGTCAGATTTAATAATCCTATGAGAATATAATAGATGGCATGGGGCCAGGTTTCCATCATGACAACTTGTAGTAGTAGTAATTCTATTACTCTCTAAGTAAATTCTTCTTGATAATGTGAGATGGACAGGATATTAGGAAGAAGCTTCTTCTTGGAAATTTTATTGCTTTTTGTACGAGTCATTCTGTTTGGAATGGAAAATCTGGTCCTTCTTTGTTAATTTAAGAGGGATGAACTAAGGTCAGTATAAACACACAACTAGTCCCAAAGGGATAAAATACATAAGATTAGAACTTCCACATGCAGGACACATTTGTATAATATGTGGAGAAAATATATGTTGCTGTTTCCATACTGACATTTATACTGTGTTGGAAGGAAAAGGCTATAAATGTGCACTGGTTCAAGTCAGTATAGCAGATTTGATCCAGCTGCATGAGAAAGGCCGTCCTTGTACATTATCAGAGTATACTGAATATTCATGAGGGATCATTTGGTGATTCTAGATATTGATTGGTTTTGGCTTTTAACATTCATCTAGTGTAATTCATTTCCAGTCTTGGTACTGACATCCAGACCACTCCAGTGTGATATATTCTCTCCATTTTTCTGACATCCTGTAGCAATTATTGATAATTAAACATGTCCTGTCTTGTGCTATTTTTGTTGTCTTGAACTCTTATTTGAGGTTCTTTTTGTTTCAATTGTTTGGGGCTATTAAAATAATAAGACATCATTTCTTATCTACCCAACTAAAATTTTTGGGCAGAGATGACACATTTAAACCTTTTTTATTCCCCAGTACTGTGCCTTATGTAGCAGGAAAGCACTATTGTATGCCGCCTGACCAACGACTCTAGAAGGTGAAAGCCAGACCCCAAATGCCCCATCTCAGCTTTGATCTTCTCAAGTGGGAAACGTATAGTGTTTTTTGCAAAAAGTGAACCTATTTCCTACGGTATCTCTGAGTATTGATCTTAGTGATGCTGTTATTACCTGGACATAAGCTTCTCTGCCATGAGAGATTAAAATGTTAGCTGAATGAGCTAGAGTTAAGACTATCAAGTTGTTCAGGTTCTCAGAGAAAATAAAAAACACATTAAATGTGGTGGTTTGTTGTTGGTTTTTCCTGCTTCTGTGAGCCATAGCAAATTGTAATTACTCTGTTTACAATGAACAGATAAAAGGCCTTCTTCTTCTTCTTCTTTGTTATTAACGTTAGGTAGGAATATAGGTAATTTTATCTCTCATGAAGATGACTTAATTCACCCTCAGTGGAGAGGGTGAAGTGCTGAAGTAAAGCTAAAACTTGTTTTTTAAGAACCGAGTATTTGTGTCCCTGTATGTTGCTGGTCTGGTTTGTAATTCACTAGATCCCTTAGCAAAACTGATGACAGTGAAAGAGGCTCATGGACAGAGAGAAAATGCCTGGCCATGAAGGATGCAGATACAAAATTGATTCAGTAAATGACCTTGGATGTGGAAAAGATTTTTTTAAGAAAAGGATCTTCAGTAAGTAAATAAGAATACCTCAGATTCCAGGAGGTATAGTAACAATCCACTGTAGTGATAACAGAAACAACCAGGATCTAAATCTAATTAGGTTTTCATTTTAGTACAAGACTTCCAATTGCAAGCTGGCTGACATAGTGTACTCTGAATGGGGCTTGTAATTTTCCCCTTGAAATACTATTTGAACTGTCCTTCAGAGGCCCTGCAATGTTCTACCTGGTCCTTCACAATTATCCAATTATGTGTATCATTTTTCTCATAACTCAAAATCTTCTCTGTCATATACTTTTTCCTGATCATAACAAGTTCTCCTGACTCAACTGTTGAAACCTTTACATTTTGTTTAAATCGTAACATATATAGCAATTTTTAGTGATTTCCAAATATAAAGTGGTTTAGTGGTTTTGGCTAAAGTAGATGGTAAGAAGGTATCCTGAAAGACCCAAGAGCTGTATGGCCACAACATATGTCAATGGCATATGGGAGGCATCCCAGTGGGCCCGGAGAGACAGATTTTAAAGTCAGGCAAACTTTGATTTGAAACATCTCTCTTCCTCTCACTAGTTAATTGTGTAACTTGTATTTTTTCCTGTAGTTTTGAAAGCAAGTTATCATAGACTGGGTGGTTTAAAACAAAAATGCATTGTCTCACAGTTCTGGAGGCTGAAAGTCTGAAATGAAGGTGTCAGCCAAGCCATGAAGGTTTTAGGAAGAATCTGTGCCTTGCCTCATCCAACTTCTGGTGGCTCCAGGCTTGTGACTGCATCACTCCCATCTTCTCTTCTGTGGCCACATTGCCTCCTGGACGTCTTCTCTGTGTGTCTATCCCAGAGTTCCTTCTACCTCTCTCTTATAAGGGTACAGGTGGTTGTCTTTAGGGCCCACCTAGATAATCCAGAATAAACTCGTCCTCTCAATATCCTCAACTTAATCACATCTTTTGCCATATAAGTTAACATTCATAGTTTCTAAGGTTAGGGCATGGATGCATCATTTTAGGGGACATATTTCAACCTATGAATAAAACAAGTGAAAGTGTTAGTTTATCAGTCCTATCCAATTCTTCTTGACCCCATGGACTGTAGTCCACCAGGCTCCTCTGTCTATGGAATTCTCCAGGCAAGAATACTGGAGTGGGTTGCCATTTCCTTCTCCAAGGGATCNTAGGGCATGGATGCATCATTTTAGGGGACATATTTCAACCTATGAATAAAACAAGTGAAAGTGTTAGTTTATCAGTCCTATCCAATTCTTCTTGACCCCATGGACTGTAGTCCACCAGGCTCCTCTGTCTATGGAATTCTCCAGGCAAGAATACTGGAGTGGGTTGCCATTTCCTTCTCCAAGGGATCCTCTCGACCCAGGAATTGAATCCGGATCTCCTGCCTTGCAGGCAGATTCTTTATCATCTGAGCCCCCAGGGGAGCCATTCGATTTATACGGCGCCCTAACGAGAGATTTTATTTTGGAGGGTTATAGTTTTTCATCAGTAAAATGAGGACCATGAGCTTTCATTGTCATGACTATTAAATATATTTTCTGTGTAAAACATGTTTTCCAGATTCACAGAAATAGTAATAAAAACTATTAATGTGGATGGACCATTCACTGCTATTCCAATAAATTCAGCCCCCGTAGCATAGTGTCCCTAGAGGTGTCTTGTGTGCATGCCTGCTCAGCCACTCAGTCGTGTCTGACTCTCTGCNTGACTATTAAATATATTTTCTGTGTAAAACATGTTTTCCAGATTCACAGAAATAGTAATAAAAACTATTAATGTGGATGGACCATTCACTGCTATTCCAATAAATTCAGCCCCCGTAGCATAGTGTCCCTAGAGGTGTCTTGTGTGCATGCCTGCTCAGCCACTCAGTCGTGTCTGACTCTCTGCGACCCCATGGACTGTAGCCTGCCAGACTCCTCTGTCCATAGGATTCTCCAGGCAAGAATACTGGAGTGGATTACCATAAATAGGTGTCTTATTTGCTCTTATTAAGAAATGTATTCATAATATTATATGATGGGGTTGAGAAGATCCCTTGGAGGAGGGCATGGCAATCCATGCATTGTGCTTCAGATGCTTTTGATGATACCTGTGTTTTCTGCTGCTGCTGCTAAGTCGCTTCAGTCATGTCCGACTCCATGCGACCCATAGACAGCAGCCCACCAGGCACCCCGTCCCTGGGATTCTCCAGGCAAGAACACTGGAATGGGTTGCCATTTCCTTCTCCAATGCATGAAAGCGAAAAGTGAAAGTGAAGTCGCTCAGTTGGGTCCGACTATTAGTGACCCCATGGACTGCAGCCTACCAGGCTCCTCCGTCCATGGGATTTTCCAGGCAAGAGCGCTGGAGTGGGGTGCCATCGCCTTCTCCGCCTGTATTCTCTGCATCGTATCAAATCGCTGACTAGTACTAGTGCTCAGGTTCATGCCAAGGGCAAGCTTCCTGATACACCCAGGTACACCTGCAGTGTATCCCATGGCCGTGTCTGATTTTCACTTCTCTGAGATTATTGGTTTGAGGAGCTGCTGGTATGCTGCCATGGTAAGCTCTCAAGATGCCCAAGTTATAGCATATCCTTTGCAGTACTCCATCTCCACAAACCACCTGCACCCTTGCCAAAATGAAAACTCACTTCTCTCTCTCCCAAATTTAATTTAAATGCCACTCTAATAGATAAGTGCCATATAAATGGGTCCATGCACAGTTAGGTCAGGACATAAACCATACTGACAGTCCCATGGGTTGCCCTACCCCACTGGTAGATGAAGTCTTGTTGTGGACCAAGTGTGTTTGTCTGAATTAGTACTCAACTTAAGTTTTTAAGTCTCTTGTGTAAGTAGAAAAATAGTTCCACAGAATCCCACTGATGAATAACACTGAGACTCAAACTAGAAATCCCCCCTCCTCTCCTTCTCCTACATTTCCTCTTTGTCCTACCCCACAACCCTCACTGCTCACATATATACAAGAAATTCTGCTGCACAGCATCTGGGATATAGTAGGTCCTCAATAAACACAAGACCTTCTTCTGTCCTATACCCCCAGTGCTCTGCACATGTTAAATAATCAACAAGTATTCTTTGACCAGTGATATATGGATGTTTACTGTATAAAAAATAGCATGGTTTTTTTTTTACCTCATAATGCTATAATCACTTAAATTGTGCCTTTAACTTCAACCTCTACCACTCTTAATTGTCTGGTTCTTAATAATAAGCCCCTAAACATAGACCTCTGTACATTCATATGTGTGTAAATAATTGTCCACATGCCATTTAAAGTTCTTATTCCTTAGACACTCACTTTGCAACATTGCTAGTGGTGCTAAGCTCTTTTATAGCCTATGAAAAAGAAAGGTCCCTAACTTTATGTTATAAATCCAAGGAGGAGTCTTGCCAATTTTACAAGATTATTTACTTAGTGGTTTTCTCCAGGAAGAAACATACTTTCCTGATATGATTTTCTTTTGGTATACTTTGAAGATGCCAAAATGGTCATATTTGTAATTTTCATGGAGAAAATTCAAAGAAAAACATTTTGATCCTTGTTTAAAAAAAAGAAAGCCTGAAGACCTAGAAAATCACGCACATCAGGGAAAAAGCCTTGTGCCCTCCTGATGCAAAGTTGGGATCCTTTTAGAAGTGGTGTGCCAAATTTTCAAACATTTATTGTAATTTATGTTTCATGGACCAGTAATCATCCCTTGCCCCTGAAATTGTTGTGGATTGACATACTCCAGGTCTGCTGGGGCCAAGGGAATTAAAGTAATTATGGTGTAAACATACTGGTATTTATGCTAATGCTTTCTGGAAAATGCAACCTAGAGAAGGTGAGTTGACTCAAGGCCTTGTATACCCAGGGTATTCTCATTAAATGTGTGAAGGCTGGAAATGCAAGAAGGCTGGGCAAATTTGAAGGAGAAAGCAACTTGAAAAATGTTAGCTAAATGGTAGATTTAGAAGCAAAGGAAGGGATGGAGGAATTAAAAATGATATTTAATTAGGGATAAACTAATTTAGAGTCCATCTAGATATGTGGGAAATAGGAGTGGAATGGTTTATCTATCTTATCACATCCCTTTTACACAACATGACATTTTGCTTGGAATAAGGGTTTGGACCCTTTGCTTTCTCTAGTAGGATGCTAAGGGAAATTTGGTGTAATTTTTTTTTTTTTTTTAATCATTATGGGTTTCTGTAGGACCTAACCTAGCAACATTGGGGCCATTTAGCAGATGTGCCTGCTAGAGTGGCAAGTAGAACACAAACTTGAACTCCATCTGTGGGCCTTAGCTTTCTCTCTCATCTATAGTGTAGGAAATGATAACATCGACTGGGCTGTTTTGAGATTCAGATTACACAGTTTATGTAACAGTGCTTGGTGAAGCATAGGCTTCTATACATGTTATTAAATAACAGGCTTGTGCCACTGTTTGTCACTTGCTGCATTATACCTGACTACCTTCTAGGTGGAAATAGAATACAGACAAGGAAATCAGAAATTTCAACCTCCTTTCTAATTTAAATAATATGTGATACTATATGCAGATATATATATATATATACCTATACACATATATGGAGAAGGCAAAGGCACCCCACTCCAGTACTCTTGTCTGGAAAATCCCATGGATGGAGGAGCCTGGTGGGCTGCAGTCCATGGAGTCACTAAGAGTCGGACACGACTGAGTGACTTCACTTTCACGCATTGGAGAAGGAAATGGCAACCCACTCCAGTGTTCGTGCCTGGAGAATCCCAGGGACGGGGGAGCCTGGTGGGCTGCCATCTATGGGGTCGCGCAGAGTCGGACAAGACTGAAGCGACTTAGCAGCAACAGCATACACACATATGGAGATTCTTTGGTAGCTCAGCTGGTAAAGAATCCACCTGTAATGCAGGAGACCCCAGTTCAATTCCTAGGTCAGGAAGATCCCCTGGAGAAGGGTTAGGCTACCCACTCCAGTATTCTTGGGCTTTTTCTGGTAGCTCAGACAGTAAAGAATCTGCCAGCAGTGTGGGAGACCTGAGTTTGATCCCTGGGTTGGGAAGATCCCCTGAAGGAGGGCATTGGCAACCCACTCCAGTATTTTTGCCTGGAGAATCCCAATGGATGGAGGAGCCTGGTGGACTGCAGTCCATGCAGTCACAAAGAATCGGACACAGCTAAGCACAGTACGGTCACCTATTTATTATCGTCATCATTTTTCCTCTATTGGTAATTAAAATAATATTGTTACTTAATTTTTTAAAAAACATTGACTCACTCTTAAGTTTGGGACTGGTGTATGGGGATGATCCGGAGGGATGATGTGGGGTGGGAGGTGGGAGGGGGGTTCATGTTTGGGAGTTCGTGTAAAAAAATAAATAAATACAAAAAAATAAAATAAAATAAAATAATTTTAAAAGGAAACACTTTATCTCTACCATAAGTAGATAAATGAAAACTCCTATGGTTTGTGAGAAATATAAATGCAGTGGAAACAAACATGATTATTAAGAACTAGTTGAATCTTGTGATCTGCCAAGACCTATGCTAGTTAAAAGACAGATTGGCAAAGTTAGAGACATACTTTAATCAAAATAAGACTTTTTCCTTAAACTCACTGGAACAACTGAAAAGAAATTAACAGTGTGATATGTGCCCTCATGTTACCTCACCCTTGTCCATGTTCTACCTAAAACAGGCATATTTCCTAGAGTAACCATGTTGCATCCCTTCTAAGGCCCAGTACAAGGCTCTCAGCTCACATATTGATTCTGTGTGGAGAAATATTTTTGGCTGAAGCTCTTGAACTGCTTAGATAAACTGGGATTATGAAGTTAGTTCCAATTTATTTTCTGTTTCCTGACTAAACTTTAGGCAATACATTTTCAGTGCATTTATAGCTATTTCAATGTCTTTTTATTTGTTTTCTTAAATTTCCTATAGAATGCAGAGCCCTGGATCTCTTGGCCACTAATTGAGAGCCTGGAATTCTGAAGAAGACCAAGACTCCTTACAGTAAGACACGGGTCTTTTGCAATTTTGTCTCTTCTACGTGTGTATACTACTACTTGATTTGAGTTTGGATGTGGAAGTTTCATTCTTCTTAGGGAAATACCTGTCATCTAGTCTGGATTTGTGCCTCAGCATTAGCACTCGACTAGCATTAACTACAGTGTTCAGCTTGGATTAGCTCTTTAGATTGAATCCTTGATACAGTATAGATCAAAATTCAAGTTTAATCATGATTTTTTAAACCTGCATTGCCAATTTAGGAAAAACACAAATGGAGGAGAATAAGGATAACTAATAGAGGCACTGCTTCAAAGCACAGCATTTGAATAATAATCTAGGTTTGTTTACTGCACGCCATAAGCTAAACATGATTTACAGGGGTGTTTCCAAATTTAAATCAACGTCAAGTGTATTGTTTTCGCAGCCAAATGTATATACTGTAACAGCCATGTCTGGCAGGCAGCTGATGGAGTAGAGAAAGTTGTGTGGTGTGCATAGAGGGAAATGGCTTCCCAGGTGGTGCTAGTGGTAAAGAATCCACCTGCCAATGCAGGAGCTGCAAGAGATGTGGGTTCAATCCCTGGGTTGGGAAGATCCCCTGGAGTAGGAAACAGCAACCCACTCCAGTATTCTTGCCTGGAAAATCCCATGGGCAGAGGAGCCTGGTGGGCTACAGTCCATAGAGTTGCAAAAAACTGGACATAACGGAGCAGCTAACACTTTCTATAGAGGGAAATACTCATGATTATGATCAAGCGACACAAGAAGAAGCAATCAAGTACCAAAGAAAGACAGGCAATTGGCTGCGACCTGAGACCATGTTGTCTCCTGAGTATCAGGGCAGCAAGCAGTTCTATTCAAACAGTCACAGTGTTATAGGATGACCGAGTGGGTATCTAGTGGGGAACTGAGTGAGCATCATGGTGACTGAACATCTGTACAGACACCGGGAGATACTGAGAGACTGCTACAGTGATGGTGTTGAAATCATTGCTGACTCGGTGCAGTTTTAAGTCTTTTAGTCCCGTAAATGGGTCTCCATGATTCTAGTATTTTAAAGTTCTCACTTCCATGGGGGGGAAACAAAAGGTGGAATTTAGAACATTCAGGATTCCTCTCTCTCCTAAGGAACTTTTTTCTTATTTTTTCTTATTTGTTGAATTAAGTGCTGATATAATCTTTGCTTAAACTACAGTCTATCCAGTTATTCTCTGGTTATTTCTAATCTTCATGTCCTATGCAATCTGTTCTAAAGACTGCTGCTCTGGTGGACAGGACTCTGTAATTTTTATGTCTACTTTGTCAGTGAGGCTCTGTACCAAAGGAAAAGTTAATTCTCAGAAAAAGGCTGCCTCACCATGAGATGGCAGTAGAGAGAAGCCTGGAAGACAGGCCCAGGTTACTTAGTTTGGGGGCCTGACTGGGGGGCTGAACTTGGGGGGGCTGGACTTGGTGGGGGGGGGCTAGATTACCAAGGTAAGTGGCTTTTGATTTTGTCCTTTGTTTCCATCTGAGAGTACCTCTCTGAAAAAGGTGCTCAGCATCGTTGATAAGGAAAATCCTGATAGTACCATCTGAGGCTGAAAAATCAGAAGAGGAGAGAGTTCCAGAAATATACCAACCTCAGATGATCAGAGTTACGCTGGACTCTCTCTCTCTCTGTCACACACATGAATAAAGAGAAAGAGAAGAACAGAGAAGAGATGAGAAAGGAGAAGAGGGTAAACATGTCTTGTCATTGGAAAGCAGGGCTAACTGAAATTAGCAAGAAGCCAGAAGACAATTATCGTTGATGGAAACTGCTTGAGAGCTCAACTCTGAGGCCATATACCTTGGCATTGCCTCTTCTTTCCTTTAAGAGGCCAAAGTGCCACTAGACTAGACACTAGAGTGGGCTCTAATAGCTTGTGCATTTTGATATTGTACAGAGAAATCAGAAAATGTTAAATATGGATGTCATTTTAAAAAATCACAGCCCAGGAAGTACCATGTCTTACCCAGGGTCATTTAGTTAACTAGTGACAGTATTAGGTTTAGAAATTCATGTGTCCTAATTCACTAGCCTATCTTTTCCAAGTCATAAGAGCTGGGGAAATTTAATATTTTCTCTCAAATATAAAACACATTAAGAGTCTGAAATTCAGTTATTCTTATTTTCCTTAATTAAAATTTTGATCTATGAGACAAAATTTGGGCCAAAAGGGAGTATGGGGTATCATCACTGATTGACTAGTAAGTTAGCATGGTAATAGATTAATGTGCCAGAGGATCCCTCAGAAATCTTATCCTTAGAAAACACCTCGGCAATCATATGTTGCTCTGCTAGCTATTATTTTTTCCTAAGCAGGAAGCCTGAAATAGGAGGACAAGTGGTACATTGTTCTACGGTCCAACTTTTCTTATCTTCAAGGAAAATCTTTCGTGAAAGCCCAATATGCAAAGCAGATAAAGTAAATTTGAAAGAAATAATGAGAACTCTTGATTAGAGTCTTACCTGCTTTCCAATCATGCAATCCTGCTCTGTCCAGAGTGGCTCCAGGAGAATATTGGAGGAATGTGAATCCTAGAAGAAAAAGAGCTTGCTTGACTAAAGATACCCACAGTCAAATCTTGCCTGCATCTTTCATAATCTTTGTGACACTGATCTTGTTATTTGACATCTCCTTGAGCTTCGGCTTCCTCATCTGAAAAATATGAGTAACACCAATAAAACAAAGTTTTATTACAGATTAAATGAGATATGTATATGTGTGTGTGTATATATATATATGAGTAACATATGATAACACCTTCCCTTGTAGCTCAGTTGGGTAAAGAACCTGCCTGCAATGCAGGAGATCCAGGTTTAATTCCTGGGTTAGGAAGATTTCCTGGAAAAGGAAATGACAACCCACTCCAGTATTCTTGCCTGAAGACTCCCATAGACAGAGGAGCCTGGCAGGCTGCAGTCCATGGAGTCACAAGAGTTGGACACGAGTTAGTGACTAAATCACTATATATATATATATATATATATATATATATGCAAAATAGTGCTGGATAAGAACTGGATTTTAACTTGATGCTGAAAAATGTTGATTTGATTATTAAAAATGGTTTCTGCAGTCCATGTTAGAAGGTCATTCATTTTTAAGATTATGTGTACGTTTGCTTTGTCAAGAACTACTTGCCTGGTTACTAATAGTTATGCAGTCATAGACTACTAAGAGATCCATATTTCTGGAGGAAGAGCTTCAGAGGACATTTTTGCCTTGTCTAGGACGTAGCATTAGAAACTGTAAATAAACGGAGTTTGACAGTGCTCTGTCCCCTTAAGAATCATGGGAACTCCCTAGGGAAAATGGATGCAGACAGTGCCTCTTCTCTTAGGCCAGTTTAAGAAAAAAGTATTTTGCTGATACTGTTGGTGGCCTTGACAATGGGGGACATGGTTACTAGAGGAGAGTAGCCAGTCAGTCTTGGTATGGTGGCCTCCCACTGGCCACACAGACTGGACCTTTCTCATTGGCTGCTTCAAAGGTAGCTTTGGTGCCAATCCAAAACTGGCCCTGGAACAGATTTATGATTTTTGGAGCCCAGTGGATCCTGAATAATACCCGGCCAAGTCAGAGAATCAGTACCACGTGAGAGAGGTCTGTGACTGAGCCAGGCAAATTTCTGGGCCGAGAGACACTAAGACTAACCTTGGAGGAGATGCGCACCGCAGACTCAGTTCAGGGGTCATGCTGGAGCCACGGGCGTGCGGGAGCGCAGTCTGCAGGAGTGGGCGTCTCTAGCTGCTTCCTCACCCAGTCTATGAAACAGATATCTCATACCAATGCTTTCTCTAGCTGCTTCCTCACCCAGTCTACATCTGAAACAGATATCTCACACCAGTGCCTATGTGTCTTCATGAAGTATCAAATTATTCATGTCTTAGAGAATTGGGGTTAATGTGCAAACAGAAAGCTTCTCATAAAATAAAACTAAGGAAATGTGGCTTTGAGCAGATTTCAGAAATACCTCTTCCAGCCTGCCTGAGGTCCCTTGGAAGGAAAAGGTTTTCTCTGATTATCAGCAAACTATAGCAAACCATGACTACACTCCTAGAAACTTGCCATCGTCTTTCTTTTCCTTTGACCCAGAAATTCTTTCTTCGCCTTGGTCTCTTAAAGCCTCTATTAGTGACCATTTTGTGACAGTGGCTTTGTAATCTCCCAGTTCTGGCTCTTGAGTGAAAAGAAGGGTTTATTGGCAAGCTCACAGGGGTCTGGAAAGGCCGTTCCTTTCCCAGCTGGCCAGGAGAGCCGGAAGCCTGAGAAGGCTGTCCACAGGGCTGTCTGGCGAGGGTAAAGCAAAGGGAGGAGCAGGAGGAGGCTGAATTCCTAGCTGGCTGCATATTGGAAGGTGGCCTCCTTTCTCTCTGGCATATAAGGGAGAATAGGAGGCCAAGAATCCTGGCTTAGTTCCTGTCAGCTTGTCGCCTTGTTTGTGGGCTTGTGGAGGGAACTGACTCCGGAAGAAGCCCGAGGGCTGCCTGAGACAGGCTTACAGCTGAGGCCAGAGGAAGGCAGACCCTCGCTGTCGCCACTGGAGTCAGAATCTCTCAGCCAGAAGCCTCTCTCCTTTCAGTTTAGAGAAGTGGATTGAGGAGTAAATATCCTAATGAGTTGTGGAATGTTTGCTCAATACATTGGGGATCTTTTCTATTTTCCCATGAAATTACCATAAACATAAACTAAAAACACTTTTATTTTTGTGCATCCCTAACCTAATTGTTGGAGAAGGAAATGGCAACCCACTCCAATATTCTTGCCTTGAAAATCCCTTGGACAGAAGAGCCTGGTGGGCTACAATCCATGAGGTCTCGAAAGAGTCAGACAGTACTAAATAGCAACAACCTAATAGTATGTATCAAAGGGTACATGGCATTAAGTCTTCAGCTTATGAATATATATATATATATATATATTCCCCCCCCCCCCCGCAGCAACTGTTATATAACTCCAAAGAGTCAATTTAAAATATGAATCTTTTGGACTCTGTTGGAGAGGGCGAGGGTGGGATGGTTTGGGAGAATAGCATTGAAACATGTATATAATCATATGTGAAACGGATCACCAGTCCAGGTTCGATGCATGCGACAGGGTGCTCAGGGCTGGTGCACTGGGATGACCCAGAGGTATGGGAAGGGGAGGGAGGTGGGAGGGGGTTTCAGGATGGGGAACACATGTACACCCATGGCAGATTCATGTCAATGTTCCAAAGAGTCAATTTAAAATATGAATCTTTTGGACTCTGTTGGAGAGGGCAAGGGTGGGATGGTTTGGGAGAATAGCATTGAAACATGTATATAATCATATGTGAAACGGATCACCAGTCCAGGTTCGATGCATGCGACAGGGTGCTCAGGGCTGGTGCACTGGGATGACCCAGAGGTATGGGAAGGGGAGGGAGGTGGGAGGGGGTTTCAGGATGGGGAACACATGTACACCCATGGCAGATTCATGTCAATGTATGACAAAACCAGTACAATATAGTAAAGTAATTCCGTTCAGTTCAGTTGCTCAGTCGTGTCCGACTCTTTGTGACCCCATGAATCGCAGCACACCAGGCCTCCCTGTTTATCACTATCTCCTGGAGTTCTCTCAGACTCATGTCCATCAAGTCCATGATGCCATCCAGCCATCTCATCCTCGGTCGTCCCCTTCTCCTCCTGCCCCCAATCCCTCCCAGCATCAGAGTCTTTTCCATTGAGTCAACTCTAAAGTAATTAGCCTCCAAATATATATGTGTATATATATATTGTACATTATATATATATATGTATATATACATATATATATGTACACAAATATATGTGTGTACATTATATATATATAATGATTCTTCTCAAAGGGATTTGTGTGACCTCAATGAAATGCTCATGTATGCAACATTACTATAATAGGTACTAGCTTTATTAAAAACATTCAGTATCTATGCAATGTGCTACATGTAAGTCTTAATCATGTTGGTTTTCCTAGTGCTTAATAGAGTACTTGCAGCATTATCGAAATGTAGCTGAGACATATTTAGTGTATACAATTTGATAATTTGGGACATATGCATGCACCTGCAATATGATCACCACAACCAAAGTAAGAAAAATATGTTAATTCCAAAAGTTTTCTTGAGTTGTTTTGTTTTTTCACTGTTTCTGTTTTTGTTTCAGTGTAAGAACACTTAAAATCTGCTGTCTTAAATTTTTAATTGCGCAGTACTATTGTTAGCAATAGGGACTATGTTGTACAGCACCTCTCTAGAACTTATTCATCTTGTGTAACTGTAAATTTATACACTTTGAAAAACAATTCCCTGTTTCCTCCCCCCATCCCCTGGAAACCACCATCCTATTTTCTTCTATAAATTTGACTATGATAAATGCCTCATGTAAAGTGGAATCATGCAGCATCTGTCATTCTGTTACTGGCTTATTCCACTTAGCATAATCTCTTGCAGGTCCATTCACATTGTTGCAAGTGGTGGATGGAACACTTTTTAAGGGTCTTTTTAAAGGGCTGAATAATATTCCACTTATGAATATACCACATTTTCTATATCCATTCATCTCTTGATAAACATTTAGGTTGTTCCTGTACCTTGGTTATTGTAACTAATGCTGAAATGAGCATGGGAGTGAATTATCTTTTTAAGGCCTTGATTTCTATCCTTTTGGTTATATACCTAGATGTCATGTGATTAACAGGTGTGCAGTGATATTTCCTTGTGTTCTTGGCATGCATTTCCCTGATGATTGATAGTCTTGAGCCCCTTTCCATATACCAGTTGGCCATTCATATGTCTTCTTTGGAGAAATATCCATGCAGATCCTTTCACCATTTTCTAATTGGACAGTTTTGTTTGTTTGTTTTTATTTTTGTTTGCTACTGAGTTGTTCCTTATGTATTTTGGAAATTAATTCTTTGTCGGATATATGGGTTGCAATTCTTTTTTCCCATTCCAAAAAGTTGTGTTTTAATTCTGTTGATCATAACCTTTACTGTGTAAAAGCTTTTCAGTTTGACGTAGATTATGTTTGTCCATGTTTGCTTTTCTTGCCTATGCTTTTGGTCATATACAAAAAAATCATTGCCAAGATCAGTGTCCGGAAGCTTTTTTCCTATGTTTGTTCTAAAAGTTTTATAGTTTAATGTCTTACTTTTAAGTCTTTAATCCATTTTGAGTTTAAGTATGATACAAGGGTCCAATTTCATTCTTTTGTATGCAGGTATACAGTTTTTCCAACACAATTTATTGATTAGATTATTCTTTTTCTGTTGTGTTTTCTTGTTACTCTTGTCAAAAATCAGTTGATCATGGATTCTAGTCTATTTCATTTATCTTTATATCTGTCTTTATACCAGTATCATACTGTTTTAATTACTATGGCTTTGTAATATATTTTGAAATCAGGACATAGCTTTATTCCTTTCTGTGAAAATTGCTTGGGCTATTCTGGATCTTTTGTGGTTCTGTATTAATTTTAGGATTGTTTTTCATATTAATATAAGCATGTCATTGAGATTTTGATGGGAATAGTGTTTAATCTTCAGATTTCTTTGAGGAGTGTATCCATTTTAACAATACTTTGATAGAGTATTGAAAGACAGACAGTAATGCTTAGCATTCCCTTTGTTCTCCTATATTACTTGATCCTTCTACAATTAGGCAAGGTACTGTGACCAGTTCTGGACTGAGTGGAAGTGATAAGTATGTCACTTCTGGACTGAAGAGATGAAAGTCCATATGCAGTTTTTCATGATTTTACTGTGTGATTTAATGGCATCTTTTCTGGCCAAAAGCAGGCATGTGTTCTGGATAACATTGCTACAGGATGACGGAGTCACCATCAACTTGGATCCCTCAGTGACTATGTGGAGTGGAGTCTCTGCTGACCCCATACTGGATAAAAAGTATAAACAGGAAATAAACTTTTGCCATATTAAATCAGTGAGATTTGGGGGTCAGTTTGTGACTTGTGTAATGGAGCATGTCCTGATTATGAGTGCCAAGCCAGTAGCCCTCAAGTTGCTCTCAATGATACTGCTAAATATTAGGGCTCTGCTGTGCATTTGTGCAGAGTATGGTTAGAACAAAGAGAATTGTTAGGGGGAGACCTGTAGCACAAAGGAGATGACATGTATCCTAGATCTTAAAGGAGACATGGGTGTGCTTCAAGCAGAAGAGGTAGGGAGGGCGTTTTAAGGAAAGGCAGATAGAAAAATGATCTGCATTTGAGATGTTGACACTTCATTTGTTCACTCATTTAGCTCTCCTCTCAAGACATGATTAAACAGATTTCACAGAAGGATTGATAGAGAAATAAACTATAATAGTTATCAAAATCAGGTTGGGGGATGCATTATTTATCTTGTTCTTTTTATGGAGAATTCTAAATGACTTTTATGAGCTTAAAATGTAGGCTTTTATTTGATGAAAGAAGATGGACTTAATTATTGTACTCATATTTTGTATGTGAAGAATCTGAGAATTTGATATACCTTATTTTCAAGTTCAATTCAATGTAAATCAGTGGTGGAGCTTAGAAACAGTTTGAGTTAGGTACTGTTTCTTCCACCTATCTATTATTCTATCATTTCTTCCAAAACTAAACAAAGAAGACAAAACAAAAATTCCCCAAACCTGAAGTCATTTTAGAAACAAATACTGGAATTTTGGATGGAGGAAGTATGACATGCCCAGCAAACCATCTGACCTGATTTAGTCGGTTGCTTAATTTTTTGCCCATGATGAAGTGAAGTGAAGTGAAGTTGCTCAGTCATGTCCAACTCTTTGCAACCCCATGGACTGTGGCCTACCAGGCTCCTCAGTCCATGGGATTTTCCAGGTAAGAGTACTGGAGTGGGGTGCCATTTCCTTCCCCAGGGGATCTTCCCGACCCAGGGATTGAACCCGGTCTCCCCACATTGTAGACAGACGCTTTACCGTCTGAGCCACCAGGGAAGCCCTGGACTCACCCCATTTATCCCATCCTACAGAGGAACGTGGTGGGCTGCAGCCCATGGGGTCGTGAAGAGTCAGACACGACTGAGCGACTTCACTTTCACTTTTCATTTTCATGCATTGGAGAAGGAAATGGCAACCCACTCCAGTGTTCTTGCCTGGAGAATCCCAGGGATGACAGAGCCCAATGGGCTGCCATCTGTGGGGTCGCACAGAGTCGGACACGACTGAAGCGACTTCAACAGCAGCAGCAGCAGCAAGACAACTCCTGCTCCATTTCTTAGATTTTTCTTAATTCTAGCCAACTTATTTTCTTAGTACACCCTCATTTCCCTGCTTCACCAGGAGGCCTTAGGCAGATGATATCTCTAAGTACAAATCTATTTTTCATTCCAAAAGATCTTGGCACTGGGAGATGAAGGAGATAGAAATACTAAGCAGTCTTGTAGAAAGGTCATATTGTACGATTAAAGGTTCATGGTGTGGGAACAATGTAGAAGAATCAGAAAACTGATTTTTCATAATGTGATCTATATTTTCTCTAGATTGTTAATTCATTTAACCAAAATTTGTCCTCTAGACTCACAAACTAGATAAGTCCAAAATTTTAGGAAAATGTGTAATTTTTTTGAATTAATTACAATATTTGGGTTTTTATTTTTGCAAAAAGGTGCATGTTTTCAAGTACCACATGAACTTCTACAGAAAGCAGCATGTAAATTATATTATCAGTCCGGTCCTAGTAACCTGGGTATAGTATCCAATAAGGAACACCTGGGTACTAATGACACCACCTTCTTGGGTTCATCTGGATAGAGAACATATTTAAATTGTTTTCCCATAGCAACAGAGAGTCCACGGGCTTAGCCCTGGCCAGCTTTCTCTCCATTGCCATTAGTTTACAATAGGGAAAGATCACAAATGTCCTGGCATAACCCATTTTCACCATAAGAAAAACACTCAAATCACAAATTCCAGTAATTAGGGATAAACATCATCATTTTATATTTGGAGAGAGCATATTGTTATCATTATGAAAAAAAAAACCTAGTCTATTTAATGCTTTAATAAGCAAGAGAATTATGCTGGAAGTATCTAAACAGCCACAGAATTCAATATTTTTACTAAATTTTTTCTTTTTTTTTGTGGGAATGATGTAGTAATGAGCATCTAAGTAACCATTATCTATACATTTCATTTTTCTCAATCTTGCAGTTGGCTTTACTGGTAAAGCTGACCACAAGACAAAACTAGAGAAACTGTTTTTATACTAGATATTGTTATATAATCTAGTAAACTGTGGCAGGGAGAATATTGTCTTAGTCTCCTCATAGTTCAGCTCTTTCCATGTAAATGCCCAATCAGGTGCTCATAAAACTGAAATTATGACCTTCATTTTCTGTGGCTTGAAGTTAGAGCAAAAGTGTTCCATCAATAAAATCTTCAGTGCTTTTTCGATCCTCATAATATCACCCAGCAATTCTCTCCCTGAGCTGAGATAATAGCAGCAATTAGGCAGCTTTTATTTCTCAACCCCTTTTAACTTTTGCTGTCTTATAAATGAGCACACTGCATATATATGTAACCACTATAGAAAGAACGCCAGCCAGTGTCAGGGGCAGGAAAAAACAGTTAGCCCATTCATGAATTATTCTTTATTTTTCATTTTAGCTCCAAAGGTTAAATGTGAATGTGTGAGTTGCCTCACTTTCTATTTTGACCACATGTGAAAGCTTTGATGGAGTTCTGCAGAGAGTAAGAAAAGTAAGGTTTGTGAAAATCAAACGCACTTGCATTTATTAATGGTCACTAATGGCATGTAATTAAAGTAATTACAGGAAGACAAACAGACAATTAACTTGTTGGAAGTGTAAAGAAGGGCAATAACAGAGGTTAAAGTTCTCGACTGTCTGGTTCAACTTTAAGTCCCACAAATTTCATAAAGAAAGAGTAACGCTGACCAGGAGGATTGGGCTAATATTAGACCTCTGTGAAGCCACCATGGGGCCTGTAAGGGAAAAGTCAAGGGACAAGGCCAATATGTTGAGGGTAGTGTGGAATGGAAGGAAGGGAACTTGAACCAAAACAGGCTTTGAGAGTGAGGATGGCTTTATCAGAGCTTTGGGAAAGATTAACTACCACAGATGACAAAGAATGCAAACTTCCTGCTTCATCAATCTATGTGCTTCAGAGTTTCAACCACATTCTTCAGCCCCATTGGTCTTGGTCAGTCATTTCACGTGCATATTAACTTTATATTGCCAATTGTCTTCGGGGACAGCCTTTTCACTGGGCTCTTCCTTGCATTCGGCCACGCTCAGTATAGAGTTGAGTGTCATTTGTTGAGGAGGAGTCTCCTGAATTGCTCATCCATCATCCCCATTCCCAACCATTTTCTAGATGCCAGGTTCAGTGGGTAGGGACAGGAATGATGCTAAGTGTTAAGAACCTTATCTCAGCTATTGAGATTTACATCTTATGAGCCCTAAATGCAGCCACTTAACACATAAGAATTCCACTAACATTGCTAATAAATATGTATGTATCAATTATCTTTTATGCACCACACACTTTATTCTTATCAGAACAATTCTGTGAGGTTCTCTTACAAGAGGTGGGGGGAGTCTGATTTCTGTTATGTGTGTGTAAAATAAGTGGAAATTTTAGAGTATCAACTTGGAAACCAACCTTTAGTAAATTGGGAGTTCTTTTATTATTAACTGAATAATTGCTATGCAGTAGCTATAGGGACCATTTACATTCAGAGGAGTACAGCGATAAGAAGAGAGCCCCTGCCTCCTTAAATTAAGGAGAGACAAATGCCACCCATCTAGAGAAAAATGCTAGCAGATTGCAATTCTGTTGAATCATACACTGCGACATTTCTTAAATTTATTATTTTCTTATCGTTGTTACTGCACTGCCTGTCCTTGTTCTTTCTCACCTAGAGGAAAGCACTGCCTTCAAAAAGTGAAAAAAGTAAAAGTCACTCAGTTGTGCCTGACTCTTTACAACCCCATGAACTGCAGCCTGCCAGGCTCCATTGTTCACAGAATTCTTCAGGTAAGAATACTGGAGTGGGTAGCCATCTCCTTCTCCAGGGAATCTTTGCAACCCAGGGATTGAACCTGAATCTCTTGCATTGGAGGCAGATTCTTTTCCATCTGAGCCACCAGGGAAGCCCTTCAAAGCATGCTCCTTAATTCCATTTCCCTTTCTCCAATTTATCTGATGTTCTTCTCCTGTGTAATGGGTTTCTCCTATCTAATGGATAACTCTGATCATGTTACTGTCTTACTCAAACACCTCCAATGGCTCTCCAAGGTCTAAAATCCAATCACCTCATTCTGACAGTCACAATTACCCACAAGCTGGGCCCCATTTCGTTTTCTAAGTGGTCTTCTACTGCTTTCCTTCAGACATCCTAAATTTCCAATTTAAATAGCACTCTCCATGTGCTGTATACCTTCCCTGAGCTTTCTTACCTCCATCCTCTGGTTTATGCTACCTCAGCTCTTGTTTCTGCCCCCCAGTTCTGTCTTTATTTCAAGACCTACCTCATTGTCACACTAATGACACATCCTCACCTAACTTATCTCCCCACCCTCTGTTTCTGCCTCTCAAGTTTCTTATTGAGAGGCATTTTGTAGCATTTTAGTTTATATGTATTTATTTCTAGATACAACCATCTCTATAATAACACTGTAACATTCTTGTGGAGGACAAAGTAGACCAGTGTCCTACTTCTCATTGTATCTTCATCATGAAAACCTAATAACCTAAATAAACACAAGTCCCCCAACCTTACTACCTTCCTTCACCTAGTGAGTTCCTGCTTGATTTGGAATACTCAGTTGGAATACCCGTCTTGCAAAAAGTCCTTCTTAAGACTTCAAGGCTTTTTGAAGTGTTCTTTTTTGTGTTGTTTGTCTTTTATTCATATTTTCACCTTGAATCTAGATCATTATAATGAAATTATCTAATTATAGGCCTGTCACCACTAGTAGAGTCAACCCCCCCCCCCCAAGGAATTATCTAGTATTGGATTTCCTGAGCCTTGAACATCATCGCTACTATATTGTAGATGCTCAGTTCTTTTCTAATGATGCTTTCAGGGCTCAGATCCATGAAGCTTTCTTCATAAGGCTGGAGACAATAGATGAGGGCAGTTTAGATAAAAGTAGAGAGCCCTTTTTGAGGTGAATAGCCACAAAACTGCCAGCTTTCAGGTTGTAAAATTGTGTTCAGCTTGGGCTTTATCATCTTGAACTCCACAGCCACCCTCATTTACAGCTACAAAGTAGTTCAGTACTCAAGGGCATGAAGAGGATAAGTGCCTTTGACAGATTTGAAAAAAGTTTGGATGGATTTTAGAAAGAAGCAAGTGTTTTAAACTCTTAAGCTGTTTTAGACACCTGAGCTCCAACTATTTGTACTGGGACATTTCCCATGGTTCTTTTTCTCACCCTGGCTGTGACTGTTTTCAGGAATCTGAGACTGATAGAAACAAGTCTCTTTTAACTCACAAACACTGTAGTTTCCAGACACCTGGCCCTGAAGTTGGGCCACTGCCAACCCCAGTCACTTCCAACTTGCAAATCCACTGAGCTCCATTACTATGTCTGCAGAACTCCGAAGAAGGAGCGTGGTGTGGCTTAGTCTGTAATTACTATGGACTGTTTCCCTCTCTGGGTTTCCCTAGTGGCTCAGAAGGTAAGGAATCTCCCTCAAATGTAGGAGACCCAGGTTCAATACCTGGGCTGGGAAGATCCCCTGGAGAAGGAAATAGCTACCCCGTCCAGTATTCTTGACTGGAGAATCCCACTGGCAGAGGCGCCTGGTGGGCTATAGTCCAGGGGGTTGCAAAGAGGTGGACATGACTGAGTGATTTTCACTTTACAGTTCCCTCTCTATGCTAAATCCTGACCCTAGTGCTAGGAAGGAATACAGGTACATGCTATGTATAGCTTAACCCTGAAGGTATATGTTTATGTACAAAACCATGTCAAAAGAAAGTAAACCTGAATGTAGAAGTCCTGAGGAGGTAGAGATGTGGCCTGTATAGAAAACTTCCTAGAAGAAGTCATTTTTTTCCGGACAGACAAGGGAAGCATTTGGTAAGGAAAAGGAGAATAACCGTTGCAGGTGCAGCGCGCCGTGCGGTGTGAGTAGATGTTAGGGCAGTGTCAAGCAGGACGTGCAAGGAAACAGGCAGACCCTTTGGCTAAGGCAAGCACTCTGGATAGGTAAGTCGTAAATGATGAAAGATTTGCTTCGATACTGAAAATGGAAATTTCCGTAGAAGAATTTAGGTTAAACACAAGACTTGACATGGTGACGATGAGTCATTATAAATTACTGAGTGAGGGGAAGGAAGCGTGGTAAAAGATTTTTGTGAAAGATTGTTTTAAAACTTATTTTAGTAAAGATATTAAAGAGAAAAAGATTGAACACTTGGGCTCTGTGAAGGAGTTTGCTACATTAAGTGTGTGAGTTGGTGAGAGCTTAGACCAGGGATGACATGTCACCCTTCCCTGTTCCATGACAGGTATCCATATTCCAAAACAAAACACTGTCAGAATGGCATCAAAATCCTCAACACAACTCTCTGGGAAGCTTCTACCAAGCAGTTTAAGTTGACAAGCTGCTGCTGCTAAGTCACTTCAGTCATGTCCGACTCTGTGTGACCCCATAGACGGCAGCCCACCAGGCTCCCCCATCCCTGGGATTCTCCAGGCAAGAATACTGGAGTCTGGTGCCATTTCCTTCTCCAATGCATGAAAGAGAAAAGTGAAAGTGAAGTCGCTCAGTCTGTCCGACTGTTAGCGACCCCATGGACTGCAGCCCACCAGGCTCCTCCGTCCATTGGATTTTCCAGGCAAGAGTACTGGGGTGGGGTGCCATTGCCTTCCCCGGAGAAAGACTTGAGAGGTAAGATAAAACAATACAGCTTTACTTATTTTTTTACATAGTTTAAAATGCTTCCCTGTGGCTCAGCTTTGAAGAATCCGCCTGCAGTGCAGGAGACCTGGGTTTGATCCCTGGGTTGAGAAGATCCCCTGGAGAAGGGAAAGGCTTCTCACTCCAGTGTACTGGCCTGGAGAACTCCATGGACACTATAGCCTGTGGGGTCACAAAGAGCTGGACACGACTGAGCAACTTTCAGTTCACTTCACTTCATACACTGTTTATGTATAAAAATATTTTTTACATAGTTTCTCCAAAGACTGTGTGACAAATCATAAAAGAAATTATTTGTTTAAAAATTTGGAAAGCTACTATCCTATTGCATGGCCATAGCGGTATTGGTCTATCAGTGCTCAGTTGGTTGGCTGTGTTTGACTTTTTGTGACCCCAACTGCCAGGTTCCTCTGTCCATGGAATTTTCCAGGCAAGAATTCTGGAGTGAATTGCCATTTCATACTGCAGGGGATCTGCCCAGTCCAGGGATTTAACCCACGTCTCTTGAGTCTCCTGCATTAGCAGGTGGGTTCCTTACCACTAGTGCTGCAAGTTGGCAATAAAAAAATCCAAAATAAATTCCCTTGGATTGGTTTACTTTAAGAAGAACTTTTCTGAAGATCTAGCCAAGTGATTAGTTGTATAGAGTACCTCCTGAAAGGAGTGGAGAAAGGGGAAACAAATAAATTCCAATAGACTTTTGAATATATTTTTCTGTAGATAACTGATTTTAGTCAGAATAATTAATAATAATCTATAATCTGTTAATTTTAACTTTGGCTAGAAAACAGAATGAAATATATATTTCTAGACCAACCTAGGATTCTAGATTCCTGGATAAAGGATAATGAAAATAAAACCGTGTATCAATATACAGGATCATAATTATTTTTCTAATTTCTATGGCATTGGAGACTGTGTGCAACATACCTGATTATTTACAACAGTGTGTATCTGATGGTGAAAGTAAAGTGTGATACTGTAAAGAACAGTATTGTGTAGGAACCTGAAATGTTAGGTCCATGAATCAACATAAATTGGCAGTGGTCAAACAGGAGATGGCAAGAGTGAACATTGATGTTTTAAAAATCAGTGAACTAAAATGGACAGGAATGGGCGAATTTAATTCAGATGACCAATATGCCTACACTTTAGGCAAGAATCCCTTTGAAGAAATGGAGTTGCCCTCATAGTCTGAAATGTAGCACTTGGGTGCAGTCTCAAAAACAACAGGATGATCTGGGTTAGTTTCCAAGGCAAAACATTCAATATCACAGTAATCAAGTCTATGCCCCAACCACTAATGCTGAAGAGGCTGAAATTGAATGGTTCTATGAAGACCTACAAGACCTTCTAGAACTAAGATAAAAAAAAGATGTCCATTTCATCATAGGGGACTGGAACGCAAAAGTAGGAAGTCAGGAGATACCTGGAGTAACAGGCAAATTTGGCTTGGAGTACAAAATGAAGCAGGGCAAAGGTTAACAGAGTTTTGCCAAGAGAACTCACTGGTCATAGCAAACATGCTCTTCTGACAATACAAGAGATGACTCTACACAAGGACATCACCAGATAGTCAATACCAAAATCAGACTGATTATATTTTTTGCAGCCGAAGATGGAGAGGCTCTATACAGTCAGCAAAAACAAACTGGGAGCCTAATATGGCTCAGATCATGAGCTGCTTATTGCAAAATTCAGACTTAAATTGAAGAAACTAGGGAAAACTACTAGATGATTCAGGTATGATCTAAATCAAATCTCTTACAATTATACAGTGGAAGTTATAATTATACAGTGGAAGTGACATATAGATTCAAGGAATCAGATTCAAGAGATTAGACAGAGTTCCTGAAGAACTATGGACAGAGGTTCATAACACTGTACATGAGGTGGTGATCAAAACCCTCACCAAGGGGAGAAAATGCAAAAAGGCAAAATGGTTGTCTCAGGAGGCCTTCCAAATAGCCGAGAAAAGAAGAGAAGCGAAAAGCAAAGGAAAAAGGAAAGCTAAACCTACCTGAATGCAGAGTTCTGAAGAATAGCAAGGAGAGATAAGAAAGCCTTCCTCAGTGAACAATGCAAAGAAATAGAGGAAAACAACAGAATGGGAAAGACTAAAGATCTCTTCAAGAAAATTAGAGATAACAAGGGAACATTTCATGCAAAGATGGGCACAATAAAGGACAGAAATGGTATGGAACTAACAGAAAGTGAAAGTGAAAGTGAAGTCACTCAGTCGTGTCCGACTCTTTGCGACCCCATGGACTATAGCCCACCAGGCTCCTCTGTCCATGGGATTCTTCAGGCACGATACTGGAGTGGGTTGCCATTTCCTTCTCCAGGGGATCTTCCCGACTCAGGGATCAAACCCAGGTCTTCCGCATTGCAAGCGGGCGCTTTAACCTCTGAGCCACTGGGGAAGCAGAAGATATTAGAAGAGTTGGCAAGAATACACAGAACAACTCTACATGAAAGATCTGCATGACCCGTATAACCACAGTGGTGTGATCCCTCACCTAGAGCTAGATATCCTGGAGTGTGAAGTCAAGTGGGCCTCAGGAAACATCACCAGAAACAAAGCTAGTGGAGGTGATGGAATTCGAGCTGAGTTGTTTCAAATACTAAAAGATGATGCTGTGAAAGTGCTGCACTCAATATGCCAGCAAATTTGGAAAACTCAGCAGTGGCCACAGGACTGGAAAAGATCAGTTTTCATCCAATCCCAAAGAAAGGCAGTGCCAAAGAATGATCAAACTACCTCACAATTGCACTCATTTCACATTCTAGCAAATTAATACTCAAAATCCATCAAGCTAGGCTTTGACGGATGTACAAGCTGGATTTAGAAAAGGCAGAGGAACCGGAGATCAAATTGCCAACATCTGTTGGATCATAAGATAAAGCAAGATAATTCCAGAAAACACCTACTTCTGCTTCATTGAATACACTAAAGCCTTTGACTGTGTGGATCACAACAAACTGTGGAAAATCCTTAAAGAGATGGAAATACCAGACCACCTTACCTGCCTCCTGAGAAATCTGTATGCAGGTCAAGATGCAGCAGTTATAACCGGACATGAAACAATGAACTGGTTCAAAATTGGGAAAGGAGTGTGTCCAGGCTGTATATTGTCACCCTGCTTATTTAACTGATATGCAGAGTACATCATGAGAAACGCTGGGCTAGATGAAGCACAAGCTGGAATCGAGATTGCTGGGAGAAATATCAATAACCTCAGATATGCATTGGGGAAGGCAATGGCACACCACCCCAGTACTCTTGCCTGGAAAATCCAATGGACAGAGTAGCCTGGTGGGCTGCAGTCCATGGGGTCGCTAACAGTAGGACAGGCTAAGCGACTTCACTTTCACTTTTCTCTTTCATGCATTGGGGAAGGAAATGGCAACCCACTCCAGTGTTCTTGCCTGGAGAATCCCAGGGACGGGGGAGCCTGGTGGGCTGCCGTCTATGGGGTCACACAGAGTCGGACACGACTGAAGTGACTTAGCAGCAGCAGCAGCAGATATGCATATGTTACCACTGTAATGGCAGAAAGTGAAGAGGAAATAAAGAGCCTCTTGATAAAGGTGAAAGAGGAGAGCGAAAAAGCGCGCTTAAAACTCAGCATTCAAAAGACAAAGATCATGGCATCCAGTCCCATCACTTCATGGCAAATAGATGGGGAAAACAACGGAAACAGTGACAGACTTCATTCTCTTGGGCTCCAAAATCACTGCAGATGGTGACTGCAGCCATCATATTAAAAGATNTTCAAAAGACAAAGATCATGGCATCCAGTCCCATCACTTCATGGCAAATAGATGGGGAAAACAACGGAAACAGTGACAGACTTCATTCTCTTGGGCTCCAAAATCACTGCAGATGGTGACTGCAGCCATCATATTAAAAGATGCTTGCTCCTTGGAATAAATGCAATGACAAAACTAGACAGTGTATTAAAAAGCAGAGCCATTACTTTGACTTCAAGGGTCCATAGTCAAAGCTGTGGTTTTTTTCCATTAGTTGTGTGTGAATGTGAGAGTTGGACCATAATGAAGGCTGAGTGCCAAAGAACTGATGCCCTTGAACTGTAGTGTTGGAGAAGACTCTTGAGAGTCCCTTGGACTGCAAGGAGATCCAACCAACCAGTCAATCTAAAGGAAATCAATGCTGAATATTCATGGAAGGACTGATGCAGAAACTGAAACTCCAATACTTTGGCCACCTGATGCGAAGAGCCAACTCATTGGAAAAGACCCTGATTCTGGGAAGGACTGAAGGCAGGAGGAGAAGGAGATGACAGAGGATGACATGGTTGGATGATATCACCGACTCAATGGACATGAGTTTGAGCAAGCTCCGGGAGATGGTGAAGGACAAGGAAGCCCGGCATGCTACAGTCCATAGGGTTGGAAAGGATAAGACAACTGAGCTACTGAACAACAGCCACAGATTTACCACAAACAGGACACTAAGGCAGGACCAGCGCTTCATACACCAATAGAGGCTATTCTGCTTTGGAAACTCTCATTCTTGAATGTAAAAACGATGCGGGTTTTGACTGTGTCAATAACTGGTGTCCTGACTAATATCATTCAGCTTATAGGACAGTTCAAGGTGAATAAAAAGCTACGAGATAGACAGATATAGGTAAATAGAGATGAGTCCTCTCTCTCCCAGCCTCTTATCTGGGCTTGGCCTAGAGCTTTAGCACATCTTTAGACAGAAGACTATTTGTATATTAGATTTTTTACCCCTCCTCAAGCCTTTATATTCCTAATCCTGCAAATTCCATTAAGATAGGGTCATCATTAATATATGATGTAGACCAGAACCCCTTTGAATATGGAAGTGGTTAATGACAAGCAAAAATGGAAGGGCCTTTTCTGAACAAGTTCCATATACAGTGTCCCAAAGTCTAGGTATATAGAGGTGTCAGAATCCTAGTGTGTGAAGGCTTGAGAAGGTGTAGAAATATCTTTCATTAAAATGACTAAGACACATTCACTACTCACTAGTGGGACTATATAAAAACATAAATAAATCACCTATAAACATACTCCACAGAGATTGCAACTGTTAATATTTAAGTGAATGACTTTCTACCTAGAATCTTCATACAGAGTGAAAAACACATATCTTTGTTTCTTTTTCTAAAAATCAGGATCCTATTTAATCAGTGCTTTGTATCTGTTACTTTAACTTACTTCAACCATCAGCATTTCCCCAAGTCAAATATTATTTAAAATATATGTTTTAGGGTTGCTGGCTATTTTATCTTGTAGTTTTACCTATAGCATATTAATCTCTCCCTATCCTTGGGTATTTTAAGATATTTCTAATTTTTTTACAGTTATAAAATATGATGAGCATCTTTATACCTCATCATTTGAGTGGAAGTCTCATAATTTCATGAGAAAATATTTCTGAAAGTGGAATTCTTGAATCAAATTTTTTGGAACTCTTGATACATGTGTATATATAAATTAAATTCTTTATTAGTCAGTCTATCTGTCTAGTTTAAACTGTTGTCCTTCTGCAAACCTTAAAATGCTAGCAGTAATGTATTAGGTTGCCCCAAATGGTTGACTTTTTTCTTATAAAACATCTGTAAAACCAGCACTTAAAATGGAAAAAAAAAATGATCAGTAACTAAAATGGAAAAAAAATGCGTGTGTCTGTGTGTGTGTGTCTGTATAAGTTTCCCTAGACATCTCATAAATTGCTATGCAGCTAGTAAGTAGGAAATAATTACTTCATTGAGCCGCCCTTTGCTTTATTAGCTTTGGAGAAATCATGAGATCCTTTATTTTTATCTCTTAATGTTTTTATGACATGACAAGCAGTTTGTCTGCAGTTG
The DNA here is from genome assembly GCA_006410675.1 of Oreotragus oreotragus. NCBI lineage: Eukaryota > Metazoa > Chordata > Mammalia > Artiodactyla > Bovidae > Oreotragus > Oreotragus oreotragus. The sequence goes on from SJYX01010707.1 coordinate 79,156, forward strand.
GTTATGAAAATATAAAAATGTGTAGACATTTCCTACATGTCTGAGTAGCTTGAAAAATGAAGGGGGATTAGGCTGCTAAATAAGTGTTCAGTTGATACTTTCGCCTCTGAGTTACGTGGCACAGTAAGTGAGTGGTGGAGTGGACATCAGGGCTTCTAACTTGAATGGACATTCCCAATGAACGAGTGGACAGTTTGGTGCATGAGAGCAGCATTGCAGAAGATAGGTTATTTTTCAGAAGCTTAAGTCTATCACACTGGCCTTGTTCTTTACTGGGAAGATGGGTAAACAATGACAGGCCTCGTCCTTGACTGCTATTGTGATCTAGACACACACCTGAATAGAACACGTAGTCCATTCTAACAGACCTCAGGGGCTGTACGCAGACCTTGACTGCCTGTGAGAGTTTTTATTGGTTTGTTTGTTTTCTAAGTTTATGGGTGTCATCAGCAAAGTCTCTTCTTGCTCCATTCCAAATAATCTATTGGGAACAATTCTAGCTCTGGCTAACTTTTCCTTGTTTCTCAGTGTGAGGGAAGAGGGTTGAATGAGCCACTGTTCGAAAAGGATCCTTGTGTAACCATGTCATGTTCGAGGGATTAAGATGAGAAGCCTTCTAAACCTGGCCGTAGGTCTTCCATGGTGCTCTCTAGGGACTTTCCAGGGCGCACCCTCTGACTTTCTCCCCATCTTGTGAGGACACTTCATGATACAGTGTCCAGGGTTGTCTGGGACAGAATCTCTGGATTCAGGTGAGTGAGTGGAGCATGGCTGGTGTATTTCATGACAACACAGTGTTAATCTTAAATCCTCTAAGCTAATAAACTCTTTTGGATTTTTCCATTTCTTCATTAAGGTCACATATATCTTAAGGAGAGTTGGATATGATGTGTGCCTTGTATGGAGGTTGGATTAGCAACCACAGTCCACCAAGTTTAAATCTCTCATAGACTTTTGAAATAAGAGCCATCCCCTTAGATAGGATAACTGTGCAGATCAGGATAAAAGAGGACAAAATATGACATATTCACTCTTTCTAACAAATAAGTGATATAAAAGACAATATTATCCAAGAGAAAACCAAAATAATATCAAACTATTTCTTGGGACATACTTTGAGCTCCCCCTCTGCCTATTATACAGAGGATTACTGCATTTTGCACCTACCAAGATTAGAAAAGGAAGAGAAAGTGTCTTCAAACTGCAGAGTACAACATAAGAGATTTAGATTGGATGCAAGGGATAATATTCTGGTAGGACAGTTAAACATTGGAGGCCTAATGGTGGGGCAGAGGAGTTGCTAGTACATCTGACCCCTGAATGCATCATGGTAGAGTGTTTGAGAGCAGTCAGCAAAGTTATGTGAAAGACGTACATATGTTACGATTACAAAGAATTTTTGGAACTTGTTAGAAAGTAAGAGGAAAAGCAAAGAATCACTCCTAGGCTAAAAGAACATCATCTCAGGGGCGGTGGAAGAGTGAGGGTGCTATTGCACATCAGAATATAAAAGAGGCACAGAAGGAACTGTCTAGACAAGCAAAACACATTGTGAAAAAAGGATCAAGAAAAAGGGAGGGGAATTAAAAAGCTAGCTTGCTGTATTTACAGGAAACAGTTATGTGCCTGTAGAAATGTTTTGGTTTGGTGCCTGGAAAATATGTATAAAATGTAAATATCTCTTTATTTATTTGAATTACTTTATTTGAAGAACATTAAATAGTAATAGATTCTGAATGGACTGAGATATTTATGTGTCTTCAAAGAGAAGGATAAAATTAACTGTCTCCTAGAATCAACTTTAAAATTATGATTTCTTCGTCATTATTATGAATTTTGGTGCTGAGTGTGCTGTGAGGTTCCAAGTGCATGTGGCTATCATTAGACAAATATTTACTAAGCAAACTACCAAGGAGAACAGCATGGGATAAAAAAATGTGATGCATCTTTCAAAAGGAGCTTGCAAGATCCTCAGGTAAATTTGACTGTAGCAGATGCCATAAGGGCCCCCAGGAGATACAAGGGATTTTTGTAAGAGCAGAGAGCCAGCAGCAGTGAGTTTAGGCTCCAGGAGAACATACAAGGCTTTCCTGGAGGGGTGGCACTTGGGCTGTGCCTTTGAGATGAGATGGAGGTTTTGAGTGATGGAGTTGTGTGGGCAGAGGGAGGCAGGCATTCTAGGAGCAGAGAACAGTGGATAGTAGTACAGAGAAGCTGTATGCCTAATGTGTTGTGTTTTCTGAAAGCCAACAAGGCTTTTGAGGAGAAAAGAGTACCATAACCTTGAAGGAGAGATAAGACAAGAAGCCCAGTTAGCCAACTACTGAGTTAGTTTAGGCAAAGGAATAATTGCTTGCGCTAGGTAAGGAAATGAAAATGAGAATCCTGTGGGAGAATCTGTGAGAAAGACCTAAGGAGTGCAAAGGGAACCAAAGGTGGGAGGAGGCTTGGTGGGATATTGAGGCCACTGATAACAACTAGAGAGAAGGAAAGGATATTGATAAGCAGGTCCTTGAACTCAAAACTTGCTTCTCTCTGGCTGCTTTCTTTTCTTCCTTTCTTCCTTTCCATCCTTCCTTCCATACCTTTGCATGAAGCCTCTGCTTCGTGTCTGGCTCTGCTCAGTGTAATGAAGGGAGATGCTAAAGACACCCCTTTGCCTTTCCATTGCTTGCCATCTAGTTTGGGGAATAGGATCTATGCATACTTAGGAAATAATTAGCACCCAGTTAAAGAACTACTGTGTGAGTGCAAGATAGAAAAATGGTGGGTTGAGGTCTCTGTCCTGCAGAAGCTAAGCTTAGATGCAAATATGCAAAGTGTGCTCTATTTCAGTTGCTCATCAGGTAATAAATGGGGTCAAGCTCATCCGTTCCAGTTCCAGTTTGCTGTGAACAGATTTCTCTTTCAGATACCCTTGAAGATACTTGTATGTCTCCATGTGTTGTCACCTTTATATTCAGAGATCAGAGGAATATTAAATAAGTTTATGACAAGCTATTCCTGCCCTCTTGTTATTTATGGAGATTTCTCTCCCCCAGGAATTACTTTGCAGGTGCTTCGTTTTGAAAGCTTTTCTGTATTTCAAAAATATTTGTTGACTGAATGAACAGAATGACTTTTTAAATTAATTTAACCCCAGCTTTCAAATAATAGCATTCCTGGGTGAAGTAAAGCCTTCAAATCATTTCAGGGTTGGATTTATCATGCTCCTATCTTCACGTAGGATTCCAGCTTTGGATTTCACATCTGACAGCTGTGAACTAGAATTCTTAAATACCACACCACACATCCATCCCCTATCTTTAAAGGACCTGAGACTTCAGTAGAAACTCTGAGAATTTATTTTATCCCCCAATTTTAAAAGAATTAAAAATGGGCTGGTTATTTTGCACTTCCCTCTTAATAGCACCCAGGGATAAATACCCGTGTCTTTCGTTGCCATCTGTTTTCTAGTTTCTCTGTCTATTTTCGTGTCCCTGGTCTATTCTGTTAAAAATTCCTTTCTATTTATAAAAAAGTACATGTAGTTGGCAATATGAGGTTTCTTTTGCATCTTCATGTATCCGATGAGACAAGCTACTAGATCATTTTGGAAAACAGTGATTTGTGAAATTAGAATGTGAAAAACCAGTAGCAAAGAGAAGAAAGGCGTTGGGGGTATTTGCCAGATGGGAGATGCCTCACTGCTCTTTCGAAGGCCAGGAGAGCCACTTGTTAGGAAAAGGCTCCCTGAATCTAAGCTTTGATATTCACTTGGGGAAACTGCAGACTTCAGAACAGGTACTGTCTCTAGGAGGAGCAGAGAGTGATCCCTGTGGGCACTGGCAGGCCTTTCCCCCCACTCTTTTCTCCTCTTTCGGGTCTCTGTTCTCTAATTAAAATTGGTGTTTTGGAAAAAGAGAACATGAATTCTGAATACAGTAATAAATTATATCCTTGCCTCGGATGGAATTAAAATGACTGCAGACTTGAAATTTCCCTGCCTCTGAAAACTTAATTTGATATTTTCTGTTACACACCAAGTAGTGATTTGCAGAGGCACCGACTGTAAGATTAATTGAGGCAGCCATCTCTTCTGGCGCATCTAATCTTACATCTAATTATCTGATCATCTGAATCGCAAATACAGTAGTTAAAGGGTGTCTGCTTAAAGGGCAGCCACAAAATGTAAATATTAAAAAGGAGAGCTGTCTGGTTTTCCGGAAGCAGACATGGAGATTTATAATAGCCATTATGTTATTCGCAGTATTAGGTCAGCGGGTCACATAAAAATGTGGTTACGTTGTTCTCTCACTAAAATGTGAAGACCATTCTGATGTCTTTGCTCAGTTTGTTTTGACAATTAACCTCCATTAGTATTCTAGACCACGTAAGAGCAAAACTCTTAAAAGGCTCTCTTTTTCATGAATGTACTGTCAAATTGACTTCATCATTTAAATAGAACTGTAGTCACAGTAAATGATGAGTTGATATTTATACAAAGCATAACCTTAATTAAAATATTATGAGCAATTAAACCCAGTGTTCACGGAATTATTGTACATTTATGTGTAATAGAGTAAAAACATTGCAAGGGACTGTTAAGCTTTTTGTGTGAATCTAATTAACTTTGACAGGCTCTGGGCTTTCCTCCCCCTTATTTTTAGAAGTGTTGGTGAATAAATGGTCTTGCATCTGGAAAACTTCAAACAGTTTTGATCAGCAATTCAGATCTGATTTAAAATGTACGTATCGAGACGCGGTTTTAAATACAGACTTGATAGGCGTGCAGGGCTCTGCTTCTTGTGGCAGGAAGGCAGATGTGGAAGGCAGAACAGCTGCGGACTGGTGCTGCCGGCGGGTATTGTTTTTGTCACAATTTAATGTCAGGCCACTAAGGCTGTGAGTAGGTCTTTGCATATTAGGCTCTGGTTAATGAAAAGGTGAACTCACTGCATTGATTCCCTGGAGGGCGATTAGGAGGAAGATGGTTCTCTTCGCCTTTACGTATCCCTGAGGGAACAGAGGAACCAGGAGCAAATCCAAGTTCCCATGGAGCCAAGGGACTTCCTGTTTTGTAAGTGAGGGAAAGACGCCCTCCTGCAAACAGTGAATTAGAATATTGAGGATAATGCAGTTTTTGTTCTCCTGTTGATTCTCTAAAATCCCACTAAGAAACTGGGAATTTCAGTGTGGTTCAAGTTAATAACAGTAACAATGGTTATATTTTATTCAGCACCAGTTGTGTAGCAACTGATTGGCAAACATTATTTTTATTTTTTAAAATTTTATTGAAGTATGGTTGATTTACACTTTGTACAGCAAAGTGATTCAGTTATACACATATATGTATATTATTTTATATTTGTTTCCATTATGGTTTATCATAGGATATTAAATAGAGTTCCCTATGCTGTATAGTAGGACCTTACTATTTATCTATCCTATGCCTAATAGTTTACATCTACTCATCCCAAACTTCCAATTCTTCCTTCCCTAGCTCCCCTCCCCCTTGACAGCCACAAGTCTTGCAAACATTATGTGATTTAACCTTTACCCATCTCTTTGAAGAAGATATTAGTTCCAATTTACTGATGCAGAAACTGAGACCCAGGGCATGTGTCATCCTTGTAAAGGCATATAACTGCAAAGTGTAAGTGCTGTTAAAATGCAAGATTAAAGCATACATATATATAGTCACTGAATATTGAAATAGATAAAAGTTATGTGAAAAATGTAACACAGCAATTATATTTAATATGAACCTATTTAGGGGCCTCCCTGGTGGCTGAGTGGTAAAAAATCTGCCTGCCAATGCAGGAGACATGGGTTCGATCCCCGATCCAGAAAGATCCCACATGCGGCAGAGCAACTAAGCCCATGCCCCATGACTATTGAAACTGTGCTTTAGAGCCTGGGAGCCGCAACTGCTGAAGCCGGTGCACCCTAGACCCAGTGCTCAGCAATAAGAGAAGCTACCTCAATGAGAAGCCCTTGCACTGCAATTACAGAGTAGCTCCCACTCTGCCACTAGAGAAAAGCCTGAGCAGCCGTGAAAACCTAGCACAGCCAAAAATAAATAAATTTAAAAAATTATTTTAAAAATATGGACCTATTATGTAAAAAATGCAAAAGAAACTATGTATAGATGTATGCACATACGCACAGAGACGTGTGTATTAATGCAGATAAAAAGTATCAGAATTGAACACACTGCATGGCTGACAATGATTATTTGAAGTGGCTGAGAAGGGGGAGGGACAAGTAGAACAATTTCTTTTCAAGTTTTTTCATTAATTTCTTGCAATGTTATAATCTTTAATTCATATATCACTTGGGTAATTCAAACTTAAAGATCCAGAAAGGATTTCTGCTGCGCAAGTGAACATTTGAAAATGAGAATATTAAGAAAATGGTCACAGGTCTGACTTCAACCAGGGCTATCTAACCCCAACATTTGTGTTTCTTCTTTTGTGGCTTTTACAAATTGACTAAGGTTGGGAAAAAAAAAAATCCCATGAAAGGGTATAGTGACCTCCCTTTGGTCCTCAGAAAACCCTGCTTATCCATACCTGATTTAAGGATACGTCAGAATTCCATCCTTAATCTATTTTAGCCAAGCAATATATACTGAGTCCCTCTGATGCACCAGTTGCACTGTAATCCCCAGAGGAGGCTACAGAAATGAGTAAGTCACTGACTCTGCCCTTAAGGTGTTTGAAGCATCATGAACTGACACACTCATATCCAAAAGCTTCATGTCTTACGGTGTGGTGACAGTGAGAAAAACAATATGTCTTGGGGCATTTAGGAGGGGACAATTATAAGGCTAAGGCTCATGTAATAACTTATTAGGTACCTGGATGGATGTCATTGGAAAAGACCCTGAAGCTGGGAAAGACTGAAGGCAAAAGAAGGGGGTGTCATAAATGAGACAGTTAGATAGAATCACCTACTCAGTGGACATGAATTTGAGCAATCTCTAGGAAATAGTGAAGATCAGGGAAGCCTGGCATGCTGCAGTCCAGAGGGTCGCAAAGAGTTGGGCACAACTTAATGACTGAGTAACAACAAAGTGTCTCGGAGCTGGGTGTGATGGAAGATGCTAATATATGGTCTCTGTCCTCAAAGACTATGTCATGTTGTAGGAGAGAATATTTTAACATGAGAAAATAGTCAGTTCAGTCATTCAGTTGTGTTCAACTCTTTGCGACCCCGTGGACTGCAGCACGCCAGGCCTCCCTGTCCATCACCAACTCCTGGAACTTACTCAGACTCATGTCCATGGAGTCAGTGATGCCACCCAACTGTCTCATCCTCTGTCGTCCCCTTCTCCTCCTGCCTTCAGTCTTTCCCAGCATCAGGGTTTTTTCCAGTGAGTCAGTTCTTCACATCAAGTAGCCAAAGCATTGGAGTTTCAGCTTCGGCAACAGTCCTTTCAATGAATATTCAGGACTGATTTCCTTTAGGATGAACTGGTTGGATCTCCTTGCAGTCCAAGGGACTCTCAAGAGTCTTCTCCAACACCACAGTTCAAAAGCATAAATTCTTTGGCACTCAACTTTCTTCATAGTCCAACTCTCACATTCATACATGACTACTGAAAAAACCATAGTTTTGACTAGACAGACCTTTCTTTGAAAAGTAATGTCTCTGCTTTTTAATATGCTGTCTAGGTTTGTCATAACTTTTCTTCCAAGGAACAAGTGTCTTTTAATTCCATGGCTGCAGTCACCATCTGCAGTGATTTTCAAGCTCAAAAAAATAAAAGTCTCTTGTTTCCCCATCTATTTACCATGAAGTGATGGGGCCGGATGCCATGATCTTAGTTTTCTGAATGTTGAGTTTTAAGCCAACTTTTTCACTCTCCTATTTAACTTTCATCAAGAGGCTCTTTAAGAAAAGCCAGGAATAGTATGTAATTGACTACTTTGTAATGTAAGTTAGGCCCTAAATGAAGTAAGAATTCAGGAAAGAGGGGGATGACTCTACGTAACAACTGTAGAAGAGGGTTTTATAAGGAAATAAATTATAGCACCAGTATTTTTTTCTGCAAGTACCAGTATTTTAGCAATCGCTTAGTGAAAGAGTAGTGGCCAGGGATACTAGTCTGAATGCTGAAAGTGGCCTTTGAGTGGAGTCTCTCTTCATTCTCTAACCCTTGTTTAAAAAAGGAACTGAATAGCAATTCAATCCATTCATAGCCCATGAATTTAATTCATATATATATATATATATATACACACACACACATGCCTGGAGTAGGAAATGACAACATGCTTCATATTTGTGCCTGGAAAATCCCCAAGGAGCCTGGTGGATACTGTCCATGGGGATCACAAAGAGCTGGACATGACTGAGCGGCTGAGCACACACATACACACATACATGCATGCATTTATGTGCTATTTCATATAAATCATGATCACAGATGTTTCCCTTTCTCTGTTTTCTCTCCTTCCCTCATTCCTTTGCTCTCTCCACCCTTCTTCCTTCTTCCTCCCTCCCTTTTTTCCTTTTCCTTCTGCTAATATTTCTAACATATTCGGCATATAATCAGGCACACTTGGTTTAAAAGAAGGGAGAGAGAGAGATTTCTGCCCTAGAAAACAGGAGACTGGAAGTGTAGAAGAGCTGGTTGTTTAGGGAGTTTCATCAGATGTTAAACCTATGTTCTGGATCCTTCTGGTAGTACTGTGATTGTGTATATAAAGTTCCTAGCACAGTGTTACCACATTCTAGATGCTTAGTGGAGAAGGCGATGGCACCCCACTCCAGTACTCTTGCCTGGAAAATCCCATGGATGGAGGAGCCTGGTAGGCTGCAGTCCATGGGGTCGTGAAGAGCGACTTCATTTTGACTTTTCACTTTCATGCACTGGAAAGGGAAATGGCAACCCTCTCCAGTGTTCTTGCCTGGAGAATTCCAGGGACGGGGGAGCCTGGTGGGCTGCCGTCTGTGGGGTCACACAGAGTCGGACACGACTGAAGTGACTTAGCAGCAGATGCTTAGTAAGCATTAGCTCTCTTCTCAGCCTACTTCTTTCACCTTTCTACAAGCCTTTCTCCACAAATTCAGTCTGGGGAGAAGAGAGAAAAATCCACATGGGAAGGACTTTAGAAAATAAGACTGAGAGTTGCATATTAGGAAGAGTTTTGATGTCAATAATCAGTTCCTGCCACTGTCTCAATATTACAGTGATTGGGTCAATTATTATTGAGCAGCTCTGGACTTCTTAGGGGCTTCCCTGGTGGCTCAGCAGTAAGGAATTTGCCTGCCAAAGCAGGAGACCCAGGTTTAATCCCTGGGTCAAGAAGATCCCCTAGAGGAGGAAATGGCAACGTACTCCAGTATTCTTGCCTAGAAAAGTCCATGGACAGAGGGCCTGTGGGGTCCAAAGAGACATGACTGGGTGGCTGGGCACACACGTACGGGCTTCTTAGAGGGAAAATAACAATGTAAGTATGTTAAAAATGCATATGCCTCTAGAGCAAGCCACAGATGCTGTTAAGTAATTGGGTTGGTTATTTTTGAAAGATATTTCTATCATATTAACTTTTTCTATTTTTTTTGTTTTTAATCATTCTGAAACAGATAAAAATCTTTCATAGTCAGTATGATTCATACTTCTTTAATTAAAGATTGAACTTAAAACTCAGCCCATCCAAGTATTTTTTTAAATGATAATTTTTCAAATTTTATAAGTATGCACTCTCACCAAGGAGAAACCTATAAAATAAAGAATAAACAAACAAACAAAAAGAAATATTCCTACAAGCTGGAGAAAAATATTGTTAGCTTTTGGTTCCAAGTTCTTCTAGTCTTTTTGATGCTTATTTATAATATATATAAGGCTTACCTCGTGGCTCAGTGGTAAAGAATCTGTCCACCAAGCAGGAGATGCAGGTTCAGTCCCTCAGTTGGGAACATCCTGTGGAGAAGGAAATGACAGCCCACTCCAGTATTCTTGCCTGGGAAATCCCATGGACAGAGGAAGCCGCCAGGCTACAGTCTGTGGGTCTCAAAAGAGGTAGACATGATTTAGCAACCAGGCAGAAAAGACAAATAAAACAACAAATAATAATATAGGTATTACATGTATTTGGTTGCTATTATACCTTTTGGATTTGGCTGCAGAATTTTTTGGTTTAAGGTCATTTCTCATTTTCACAATAGTCCTGAGCAGGGCATAGAGAAGAGACCTGTCATTGAAATTGACTGGGCTCCATACCAAGCCTACTCTTTCCTCTAATGTCATCCCTTAGTGTGTGGATGGCCAGGGAGTGGCCTAGGAGGGGCTGCAGCTCTGTGCCTGGGGAGGGTAGGCAGACTATGAGGGCAGTTGCTCAGTCTGGGCATGGAATGTGGCACCTGGAAGGCACACAAGTACTTGGAGGGCTGACTGGACAAAGTCAGAAACAGGAAACACAAGTTGATTAGCACATGTCTTGGGACTGGTGTTCAAGTAGAATGACCAGTTAGGATCTATAGCACCTGAAGTTGGTGAATTTGTGGGGTTGACACAGAGATGGAAGCAGAGGAAACATTCCAAGAGCATCATCTTTGGACAGACAGAAGACGTCTATATTCAGCAGTCTTTCTGGGTCCTCTCTGAGTATTAAAGTGACTAAGTACATTTATGCCAGACTGTGGTGGCTCAGAACTCAGGCATATGAACAGTTAGGGTGTCAACATGTTTGAAAAAGAGACAAGGTGTTTACCCAGATCTTTCACTTACATATATTTATTTAGGAGAGTTTGACATGGAGAAGGCAATGGCAACCCACTCCAGTACTCTTGCCTGGGAAATCCCATGAACGGTGGAGCCTGGTAGGCTACAGTCCATGGGGTCACGAAGTGTTGGACACAACTGAGCGAATTCACTTTCAGTTTTCACTTTCATGCACTTTCTTGCCTGGAGAATCCCAGGGATTGGGGAGCCTGGTGGGCTGCTGTCTATGGGGTCACACAGAGTTGGACATGACTGAAGCGACTTGGCGGCAGCAGCTGGAGAGTTTTGAAGCATCTTGTGGATGTTGGAGGGGAAGGGAATGTTAATCTCCCTTCCTCAAATACCACTTAGTGCCCTTACTGATTATTTCTTTGGAGCTCAAGAACTGCCTTTAGCTCAGGAGAACTCTTGAAGCCTTGTTTGAGAAAGATATTTTTCATCTGAACAGACTAGGGATTCCTTACAAAGTCCCTAGGTCCATGGTGGTCTAGAAAATCATATCCATCTTTGTTGGATGACTGATAGCAGATACTGCTAGATTTAATAAATATTTATTAAGCAACAATCTATCAGAAGCTATTCAGAACACTGTGGATATAAAAGCTAATAGAAGTGGTCCTTATACCTAGGAAACAATATACAGAGAGGTAGATTTGTAAGGAGATTGATATAAGCCTTGGAGTTACTTAGAGGTGGATTTATGCTTTTTGTCCAGTCATGGGAGTTCAGTAGTGAGTCCTAATGAATGGTTATTGCATGGTTACATATTGCGTTTGTTGTTGCTGTTGAGTTGCTAACTTGTGTCTGACTCCTTGCCACTCCATGAACTGCAACATACCAGGCTTCCCTGTCCTTCACTGTCTCCCTGAGTTTCCTCAAATTCCTGTCCATTCAGCCAGTGATGCCATCCAAATATGCAATAAAAGCTGGCTTAAAACTCAACATTCAAAAAATGAAGATCATGGCATCTGGTCCCATTGCTTCATGGCAAGTAGATGGGGAAAAAGTGGAAACTGTTGGATTACATTTTCTTGGGCTCCCAAATCAGTGCAAACAGTGACTACAGCCATGAAATTAAAAGACACTTGCTCTTTGGGAGAAAGGCTATGACAAACCTAGACAGTGTATTAAAAAGCAGAGACATCACTTTGCCAGCAAAGGTCCACATAGTCAAAGCTATGGTTTTTCCAGTAGTCATGTACAGTTGTGAGAGCTGGACCATAAAGAAGACTTGAGTGCTGAAGAATTGATGGTTTTGAACTGTGTTGCTGGAGAAGACTCTTGAGAGTCCTTTGGACATCAAGGAGATCAAACCAGTCAATACTAAAGGGAATCAACCCTGAATATTCACTGGAAGAACTGATGCTGAAGCTGAAGCTCTAGTAAGTACTTTGGCCACCTGATGTGAAGAACTGACTCATTGGAAAAGACCCTGATCCTGGGAAAGACTGAAGGCAGAAGGAGAGGGGACAACAGAGGATGAGATGGTTGGATGACATTTCATTTACCTACTGACTGTCATCTTTCATCAGAAGCAGAAATTTGCATGTAGCTTCATTTATGCAGAGCTTCTCAAGCTATTACTTGTGCTTTGAAACCTGAGCAAATGCATGACTGTCATTTTTTCCCTACTGTTTCTACAGTGTGCTTTCTTTGGCCTAGTCCTCTTCATGTACTGCTTTCTCCTCAATTCTACATTTTATTTCATTTATAAACAGTAAACCAGGAACTTGGGATGTTGCCAGCTCTATTATTTCTCTAACGATCTTTAGAGGCAGGTTTCAGTATTATAGTGCCAATTCCAGAGACTCTGAAGTGGAATAGATTCTCTGAGCCATGATTTTCCACTTTTGGTGTTTGTCAAGTATCTGAGATGATCAGCTCAGTGTCACAGCTGGAGAACCTTTGGGGATGTGGAACTACAACTGAGATTGTTGCTGGGTGTGTGTCAATACAACATATATTTCATGACTCCAAATTGCATAACACTGTGAATCTGTCACTCTAGACAAAACTGGATCTGGCTTTTGATATTTTTAGAGTAAAATAAAAATGTTTAGTTGATGGAAGTTAGCTAGTTTTCTTATGACCATAGGGAAAGTATGTGTGCTACTGATGGGGTTGATCTTTGGTAGGTCTGTAGGGTTGCAATTCTCAAGCTGTAGCATGCATACAAATCACATGGAGGGCTGGTTAAGACTTAGAGTGCAGGACTCCACCTTGAGACTTTCTAATTCAGTATGTGGAGACGAGGGCCATGGATGCAGAGTACATCATGCAAAATGCTGGGTTGGATGAAGCACAAGCTGGAATCAAGATTGCTGGGAGAAATACCAATAACCTCAGATATGCAGATGACACCACCATTATGGCAGAAAGTGAAGAGGCCTCTTGATGAAAATGAAAGAAGAGAGTGAAAAAGCTGGCTTAAAACTCAACATTCAAAAAACGAAGATCATGGCATTGGGTCCCATCACTTCATGGGAAAAAGATGGGGAAACAGTGGAAACAGTGACAGACTTATTTTCTTGAGCTCCAAAATCACTGCAGATGTTGACTGCAGCCATGAAATTAAAAAATGCTTGCTCCTTGGAAGAAAAGTTATGACAAACCTAGACAGCATATTAAAAACCAGAGACATTACTTTGCCAACAAAGGTCCATCTAGTCAAAGCTATGGTTTTCCCAGTAGTCATGTATGGATGTGAGAGTTGGATTATGAAGAAAGCTGAGTGCCGAAGAGTTTATGCTTTTGAACTGTGGTGTTGGAGAAGACTTTTGGGAGTCCCTTGGACTACAGGGAGATCAAACCAGCCAATCTTTAAGGTAATCAGTTCTAAATATTCATTGGAAGGACTGATGCTGAAGCTCCAATACTTTGGCCACCAGATGTGAAGAGCTGACTCATTGGAAAAGACCCTAATGCTGGGTAAATTGAAGGCAGGAGGAGAAGGGGATGACAGAAGATATGTTTGGATGACGTCACTGACTCGATGGACATGAGTTTGCACAAGCTCCGGGAGTTGGTGATGGACAATGAGGCCTGGCGTGCTGCAGTCCATGGGGTCACAAAAAGCTGGACTTGACTGAGCAACTGAACTGAACAGAACTGAACTGAGCAAGTCCCAGGTATTGCTGCTGCGGGTCCAGAGACCATGTGTTGAGAGCCTCTAATCTAGGAGATTCCCTTACTGTGTGAAACTATGGTTACTTTTAAAAAATATAAACGGGAAGAAAAAAAAAAAAACTATTGCACATTGGGTTCTCTTTTGGAATAGTCATGATTCTGTGGAAGATTAGAAAATCTGCTGTGTTCAAGTATTTTTGGAAGGGAGACAATATCTTCCCTCATAACTTATTGAAATAGTGTTTTAGTGAAATAAATCTATCATTAAACCTTTACCTGGAACTTCCCTCATCTTTGTCTTAGAATTTTTGACCTTAGAAAGGTGGCATCATTGATAATTAAAGGTCATTAGCAGTCTTTTCTTTTTCCTCCCATCCCACATCTCCAGTCTAAGTAATATATTGCTCTAGTACCCTAATACTGACCTTAATTTAATTGTTATAAACAAAAGGATGTTGAATAGTAAGACCAATTATCTTTGATGGGTAAAGGCTGAACTCTTTCAACCTATTCAATAAAAATTGTACAGAAGACATACAAGTTCTTGAAAGGAAGTTTATCTGACCCAGACATGACAGGTAGAAGTGATTTCAATTTAGCCTGCCTCTTTCAAGTAAGGCTTTATATCAGAGATTTATTTGGATACACTTCAGTGCCATTTGTGTTTTCTAGTTAGTGAATGAATATCCCATGTAACACCTAGCCTGTGGAAGAGTTGGGTAACTTTTCCTTGGATATCAGGGGTACATTTCAATTTTTATGTAGCCTGAGACTTATAAAATCCAGGAGGCCTTCTTAAAGAGTACACATATATCTTATATTTTCAAATTTTGCAAAAACTTATGCTAAAGTAAAAATTCTAGTTTAACTTCTTCCAGAGCTGGTAGTATTCAAGGCTAGTAAGGGGCCCTGAAGTTTAAATTTCATTAGTTTCAAGGACAATTCACTTCAGACTATTACAGGGCCCTGCCACAATTGATAATACATTGCGGATGCTTAAGGAAATTTTGTAGAGTGAATTCATGAATTCTTCATCACAGTATCTTCAAAGCGGTGTGATTTCCATTATTTTTGAGATGTTGACGTCACTATCTATGACTTGATGTTGAAGATATATTAGCATTTCGTTTTTGTTTAGTCACTATGTCCAACCCTTTTGGATCCCATGGACTGTAGGCTCCTCTTGTCCAGGCAAGAATATTGGAGTGGGTTGCCATTTGCACTAGGTTTTGTGTGTGTGTGTGTGTGTGTTTTGACGTCACTATCTATGACTTGATGTTGAAGATATATTAGCATTTCGTTTTTGTTTAGTCACTATGTCCAACCCTTTTGGATCCCATGGACTGTAGGCTCCTCTTGTCCAGGCAAGAATATTGGAGTGGGTTGCCATTTGCACTAGGTTTTGTGTGTGTGTGTGTGTGTGTTTTAAGAGATAAAGAAAACAGAGAATCTAAATCAATTGGTGTTTTTCTATGTACAATCAACAGCATATTCATAAGGGACCGCCCATCTTAAGCTAAAGAGATTAGCAGTAAAGACAAAACACTGATGATGAATGGCTTAGGGCAGGAAGGATGTCAGCTGGATAGAGCTGGTAGTTCGTGTAAAAAAATAAATAAATACAAAAAAAAAAAAAAAAGAACTTAAGGCTGGTAGGCTTGGAATTCTCAAGATTCTATTGCTTTGTCTTCTGAGGAGATGGAGTGAAGTTTTAAATGGTGGAGAATTTGCTGTAGTGAAGTCCATAATTTCTGGATGATTTTAGTGGAGACTTGGCTACTGCAGTGGGCTTGGCAGGCCAGGTACAGGTGAGGCTGGACTGGCAGGAGAAGAACAAGTCATCCTGGAGTGTGGCCAGGACTGTATGTCTTCTTTGCTCTCGAGGATGTGTCATCAGGTGAAGATTTATAAGTGTTTCTGCTTTGAGATGGAAGTGAAAAAATAAGTGAAGAGTATATAGTTGCAGCTTTCTCTTCATTAAGGTTGATAGGGTGGCTTAGGTCTTTGCAGAGATTTTGAAAGGAAATATAGTAAAAGTAGAAGATTAAGGAGGTAGCAAAACAATTTAAAGACAGTCACACCCATTGATAACGTTTTCCTTAATAACTGAATTTGGAGTTGTGAGATCATTTAAAAGGAAAGAGGATGGAATTACTGGTCCATTATATTCCTGATCAATACTGACCACCCATTCCTTTAAAATAGTTTATGCATAATAGCTCATAGATTGCCCAGGGAAGGCAAAGTATTGTTTATAATTGCTATTTGAATATTTTATGTAAAAGTTAATCTTCTGAAGACTGGAAGAAATTATTGTAGATTAAAATAAGAAAGAAAGATTTGCATTTATAAGAAATTAATGATAGTTCTGAAATTGAAGAGCCATTTAGTGCTGGGGGAAATAAATACAAATTGTAACATCTATCTGATGGAGTTTTGTTTAGATTGCTTCTGGTGAGAAACCATCTATAATAATATAAATCAAGGACTGGTGTTTGCCATAAATTTGCAATGTTTAGCATAATTTTCCTTTGCATTTCATACTAAAGTGACACCAAGAAATATGAGATTAATAGTTATTAAGTGAAAATGACTTTCATGTCTGTAGTCATTTTTAGAAACAGTTACATATAATTCATTTAGGGAGCAGAGAAAATTAATTTGTGGCTGTGGTGGGATATAGCATATTAAAACAAAGAGGAAAGTGCCATATAGTAATACACTTTGGAACATAAGGATAGATTCATTTTTAACTCCTCCTTTTGATTTCTCTATAACTTCTTAATACCTTATGGTGCCCTTCAGGTCACCACACTTGTTTGTTGAGACCAGATCATTGTATGAATAGCTTAAGGAACAGGAAAGTTGATACAAGTTCTCAAATTATGTCATAATATTGGAGAGCACAAGCTTAATCATACCCAGAGGGAACAGAGGGTCAGATGGCAGCAGTAGCAGCATGGTGCCTTTTATTAATTTTAATTAGTGTTTTCATTAGAAAGTATCATATTAGATTCTGATTTTTTCAAAAATTACACATTATCTACTTTCATTTGTTTCACAGAACTACAAATCGACAATGCCATTGAAGATAAAGTCTATAAGTTTTTTTCCTAAATCTAGCCTCAGATTTTATGAGCTTAAAAATTATATATGTACTGTGCTAAGTGGCTTCAGTCCTGTTCAACTCTTTGAGAGCCTTTGGACTGTAGCCAGCTAGGCTTCTATGCCCATGAGATTCTCCAGGCGAGAATACTGGAGTGGGTTGCCATGCCCTCCTCCAGGGGATCTTCCTGACTTTAGGATTGAACCTGCATCTCTTAATGCCTCTCACATTGGCAGGCAGGTTCTTTGCTACTAACCCCACCTGGGAAACCCCATATAAATGCATTATATGAATATAAATAGATTGTGGAGAAGAGAGAATATAGAAAGCATTTTCCATCCAAAAAACTTGAGTGAAAGAGAAAAAGAGTAAATACAATAATGTAAGAATACAAAAGAGTAAAGACATTTGTTTAAATGCTTTATATGTCTTTACTCATTTATATTATATGCAGAGTATATCATGAGAAACGCTGGACTGGAAGAAACACAAGCTGGAATCAAGATTGCCGGGAGAAATATCAATAACCTCAGATATGCAGATGATACCACCCTTATGGCAGAAAGTGAAGAAGAACTAAAAAACCTCTTGATGAAAGTGAAAGAGGAGAGTGAAAAAGTTGGCTTAAAACTCAACATTCAGAAAACGAAGATCATGGCATCCAGTCCCATCACTTCATGGGAAATAGATGGAGAAACAGTGGAAACAGTGTCAGACTTTATTTTGGGGGGCTCCAAAATAACTGCAGATGGTGACTGCAGCCATGAAATTAGAAGACGCTTACTCCTTGGAAGGAAAGTTATGACCAACCTAGATAGCGTATTAAAAAGCAGACATTACTTTGCCAACAAAGGTCTGTCTAGTCAAGGCTATGGTTTTTCCACTGGTCATGTATGGATGTGAGAGTTGGATTGTGAAGAAGGCTGAGTGCCGAAGAATTGATGCTTTTAAACTGTGGTGTTGGAGAAGACTTTTGAGAGTCCCTTGGACTTCAAGGAGATCCAACCTTGAGTCCATTCTGAAGGAGATCAACCCTGGGATTTCTTTGGAAGGAATGATGCTAAAGCTGAAACTCCAGTATTTTGGCCACCTCATGAGAAGAGTTGACTCATTGGAAAAGACTCTAATGCTGGGAGGGATTGGGGGCAGGAGGAGAAGGGGACAACAGAGGATGAGATGGCTGGATGGCATCACGGACTCGATGGACGTGAGTCTGAGTGAACTCCGGGAGATGGTGATGGATAGGGAGGCCTGGCATGCTGCGATTCATGGGGTCGCAAAGAGTCGGACACGACTGAGTGACTGAACTGAACTGAACTGAACTGAGTACTAGAACCCTTTTTAGGCAATGTGATGCATTTACTCTTTCAGGTTCTACTTACTAAATTCTGTTTCAGTGTCCACCTTGAAACTAGATTCGAAGCATTAATATTTTAGTGGAATGTGGAGAACAGAGATCATATTTAAGTTTATAAGAAATAGGTCAAATCTGAATGATACAATGTTGTAAGTTCATATTTTGAGCACCCTCTGCTTAAAGTATATACCAAAGGTAGATAAAATATTTTAAAAACATAATAATAACATGTAATGTGAAAATTTAATATTAGATCGCTAGGTGGACCAGAGAGGGGACAGAAATGCCAAGCAATGGTGAACTGAAGTCCAGTGTGGGCTTTCTAATTTCTAGGGCTAAAAGCAGATAGAGAGAGCTTAGGGACTGGAAGGGTTGAAGGAAAGTAAAGTGAAAGTGAAAGCTGCTCAGTCATGTCCAACTTCTTTGCAACCCCATGGACTATATGGTCCATGGAATTCTCCAGGCCAGAATACTGGAGTGGGTAGCCTTTNAGCAATGGTGAACTGAAGTCCAGTGTGGGCTTTCTAATTTCTAGGGCTAAAAGCAGATAGAGAGAGCTTAGGGACTGGAAGGGTTGAAGGAAAGTAAAGTGAAAGTGAAAGCTGCTCAGTCATGTCCAACTTCTTTGCAACCCCATGGACTATATGGTCCATGGAATTCTCCAGGCCAGAATACTGGAGTGGGTAGCCTTTTCTTTCTCCAGGGAATCTTCCCAACTCAGGGATCAAACTTAGGTCTCCCACATTGCAGACAGATTATTTGCCAGCTGAGCCACAAGGAAAGGAATGTAAGAGTGCTACAAGGCCAGAATTAGAAAGCAACATGAAATTAAGAGCCATCCCTTCCTAACTGACCCCTCCTATGCTGCCGGGGACACTGACTTCTAGCAGGCTGTGTGTCTAACCCTTGAAGGACAAAATCAGCCTATGACCAGGATTTAAGCCAAGCCACCTACTGTCTTGGTTTATGGGTCTCTAGAAGGCCCAACCATATCACGGGGCAGTCACTCTGAACTAACAAGATAAGACACCTGACTGTGGACTGAGTGCTAGGACAACAGGTGGAGGGAGCTACAGTTCAACCAGGGCTACTGGTATTGAAGACATCTCAGTGTGCTGGGGTATATGGCGTATATGGGACTGTTTTTATTTTTTTCTAATGAGTACTTTCAATTATGTTGTTTCCTCCTTTCCCATCCTTACAAGTAACTAGCAGACTCCAAAGTTTTCCAGTTACTTTCATTTATTAATATTAATTTAATCCAGCTCAGTGTAAAACTCAAATCTTCAAAATCTGTCTTCCTCTTTCTGCCATTACAAACTAGAACTGTAGCTCTGGGAACTTGGAGTAATCAACAAGAGCAAAGGCTGCTTGTGGTCTGGCTCCAAGGCATGCTGTCTTTTCCCCTTGTCCTCCAACAGTTCTGTCTCCTGGTTTGGGAAGGCTAGGAAGAAAGAGGCAAGGGGGCTGATTTCCTGCTAGTCATGAAGGTGATGCCTGGTGTTACTTGGATTCAGTGGTTCTGTCTGAAGTTGGGGTGCTCTATTTTAGGTGCCCTGTGTTCTTGGAGGAAGTAATCATCTTCAACCCAGGGTAACTTCAAAAATCATTGCAGAGAGGGCCTACATAATTTCCCTTTGGGTCCTCCCAATGGTCCACATGCCCAACAGCTTCTTTGGTTGGGTGTGTGATCACTTGACTCAGTAGCCACATGAAGCCTGATGACTTCTTCCTCTCCTCTCATCTCAGTCTCTTTGCATGAAATCAAAGTGACCTTCCATCTTTGTGAAGGACTGTGATGGGGTGGGATATCTGCAGCTTGGTACTTGCAAGTCCTACTTTTTGAATTACTTTGCAGAGTCTCCCAGATTTAGATATCACATCTATGGACCAGAGTCAGGGTGTTATTTACATAAGACTCCTTAGCACTAATTACTTCCAAAAATGCAGTTACCAATGTAAAGAAAACCATTAAAATTGTAGAAATATAATTTAGAACTAGGTCACATAGATTGTGGAAAACAGAGAATACAGAAAATGTTTTCCATTCAACAGCCATAAGAGCCAGAGGGGAAAAGAGTCAATACAAATTGCTGGTATATAAAAGTCATAGAATAATAGGAAAAATAAGTACCTTTGGAATAAAAAATATATTAACTATATTTACTATACCTATTAAAAGACAGAAACTAACAAATTGTTTTTTTAAAGGCAGCTAAAGTTGTAAAAGAATGCATAGCATGTTTTAAAATAAAATAACAGAATAAGTTATACCTAAAAAACAAACCAAATGAAATTTAGTATACAAAGGTTAACACCAGGCAGTGATGTTAAGGTAAAACAAAACAATGAAAAACACATTATCATGGGTTAGAAGTCACAATGCTTAGTCACTCAGACGTGTCTGACTCTGCAACTCCATGGACTATATAGCCCAGCAGGCTTCTCTGTCCATGGGCATTCTCCAGGGAAGCATACTGGAGTGGGTTGCCATGCCCTTCTCCAGGGGATCTTCCCCACCCAGGGATCAAACCCAGATCTCCTTCATTGTAAGCAGATTCTTTACCATCTAACCCACCAGGGAAGCCACAGTGTATAATGATAAAAGGAATAATACACTAAGTATATCCAATACAGTTGACACCTGAATAACACAAGTTTGAATTGCACAGGTCCATTTATGTGTAGATTTTTTTTCAAGAATAACTACTATGGTGTTGCAGACTGTATGGTTAGTTGAATCCAGGGATGCAGAGGAACTGGCTGTACTGAGTTGAGGGCTGTTTCGATTTTTGAGTGCATGTAGGGTTGTCAGAGAAGGCAATGGCACCCCACTCCAGTATTCTTGCCTGGAGAATCCCAGGGACGGGGGAGCCTGGTGGGCTGCTGTCTATGGGGTCACACAGAGTCGGGCACGACTGAAACGACTTAGCAGCAGCAGCAGCAGCAGGGTTGGTGCTCCTAACATGCATATTGTTCAGGGTCAACTGTCATCATCAACTTGTGAACCCTTAACAACATAGCCTCAAAATATTTTAGGAACTAAACTGTCAAAATTACAAAGAATGATGTTCAAGGTAACAAATGAAAGATTTCACTATGCATCTTTCATGATCCATAACCAGGCAAAGAAAAGTGTTTATGTTTACTAAGTACAGAGATTTCATCAATAAAATGCACAAGCTTGAGTCTGTGTAGTGTGTGTACATTAGTATATATCCATGTCCTTATTCACAAAGAATGCATATTATTAAGTGTACATGTAATACATGTACACAAAACTTTTAAACACAACTACAGAAGAATGATAGATATTTTCATATTCATAGATTTTGAAGGATCACCATCATCTGGATGATAATTTTTGACATCTGTATGATTTAATTAGATACCAACAGTAGTCAGTTCTTCCATGTGTTAGGCAGGAAAAAAATCTATTCTCTATCAACTTAGGTTTGGAGGCTTGGGGACCTGCAAATTAATTGACAACAGACAGATGAACAGGAGAACAGTTCATTATTCATGCATGCAGTAGTCCTCTGTAGGGAGTAGAGCACAGAACAGCTAGGGGTAAAGGTTTATATACCAGGTTAATAAGTGGGGAGGAGGGGCTTAAGGCTTCAAAGACGTAAGGCTCTGATGACATTTGTTTACACAAGTTTTTTTGGAATGTCCTAATGCCCAAGGTTAGTTGCATTCCTGATCACTCAGGAGTAAAGGTGGTGGGGTTTGTGGCAGATGTCTCTTTAAATCTTTGCTTTAGACAGATAGGGAAAGCTCATATAAGATTACTTTTTGCATCTGTGGCTCAGATGCATTCACTTTGAAGTAATCTTTGTATCATCATTTTAGTGGGTTGTTGATTGCTTCATTTCTCCCTTCTGAAACTTCTTGGAGAGAAGCTGGGTTGGTGGCTCAGGAGGGAAGACTCAGGTTAGAAATTATGAAGTAAGAGATCTGTTGTTGTTGTTCAATCACTAAGTCATGTCCAACTCTTTGTGACCCAATGGACTGTAGCACACTAGGCTTCCCTGTCCTTCACTCCCTGAGTTTGCTCAAACTCATATCCATTGAGTCAGTGATGCCATCCAACCATCTCATTCTCTGTCACTCCTTCCTCCTCTTCTCTTCAATACTTCCCAGCGTTAGGGGCTTTTCCAAAGAGTTGGCTTTTTTTTTTTTTTTTCCTCCTTTCTTTCTTTCTTTCTTTTTTTTTTTACATGAACTCCCAAACATGGACAAAGTATTGGAGCTTCAGTTTCAGCATCAGTCCTTCCAGTGAATATTCAGGGTCGATTTCTTTTAGGATTGACTGGTTTGTAGGAGAGAAATGCATAGATTAGACTGAGAAAAAGAAAGAAAATCAAAGATGATATCTAAAACAAACTATAAATCCAGTTTCTGAATCTATGGGGCAGCTAGTCAATAAGATTATAAATATTAGGTTTGAAGTATTTTTAGGTAGTGGAGGGAGGATGTCAATGGCAATCCGACAGATTTCCTGGTTTGAAGACTGAATGTCTTTGGTGATGGCATAGGTGTCAGTGTGACAGTCATGGTTATTTCCTGAAGCAGAGCATGAAAGAATGAAGATGTTTTGGTGAACTTCCTGAGCAGTCCATACAGCAGAGCTCCAGCCACAAAGGTTGCCCGTACATGATCTGTTGTAATGTTGGGTCCTTTGAAGTTTATGTCACATCATTCAGCTTCAGCTTAGAGGGCTTCTTTGGATCCTGTGGGAAGAGCATAGCTTTCTAGAATTGTCTGGGTTAGTCAGGCTTTGGTGGTGGTTGGTGGTGATTTAGTCACTAAGTCAAGTCCAATTCTTTTGTGAACCATGAACTGTAGCACACCAGGCTCCTCTGTCCATGGGATTACCCAGGCAATAATACTGGAGTGGGTTTCCATTTCCTCCTCCAGGGGATCTTCCCAGCCCAGGGATCAAACCTGGGTCTCCTGCATTGCAGGCGGTCTCCTGTATTGCAGGCGGTCCCCTCTATTGCAGGTGGTCTCCTGCATTGCAGGCAGATTCTTTCCTGACAGAGCCACTAGGGGAGGCCCTTAGTTCTCAGTTATTTCCAGTCAGGAGGATGGGATAAAATTGGAAATGTTAACTAGGAGAGGAAGAGCTAGATAGGATTGACAGAATGTCCAAGTTAGCAGGATCCAGTCCAGTTGACTGATAGTAAAACTTCAAAGACACTGAACAGGACTATAATATAACAATAATATATAGCTATAATATAACCCATGTTGCAGTCTTTTACAGACTGGGACCTGGGGACCAGAGTCGACAAAAAGAAAGAGAGAAAAAGAGAGAGAAAGCTGTATCTCTCGGGTTACATGGAAAACCAATAAAGCCCATGTACAGGACTTGTACCGCTCACAAAGGGACGGGGCATCCTCTCAAGGCGGTCTTGAAAGCCCAGGCGAGAGAGTGATTTCGGTCGGCTTCCATGCTCCAAAGAGAATGAAGAGAGAGAGAGAAGGACGTAGGGGAGCCAAGTCTCTAGTGGAACAAGGGTATTTTATTAGCAGAACTGCATGCTTATATATCTTCAGTAAAATGATTACTCAGCCATTACAAAGAATGAAATTCCACCAGTTGCAACAAAACAGATAGTCAAAAAAGCAAGAGAGTTCCAGAAAAACATCTATTTCTGCTTTATTGACTATGCCAAAGCCTTTGACTATGTGGGTCACAATAAACTGTGGAAAATTCTGAAAGAGATAGGAATACCAGACCATCTGACCTGCCTCTTGAGAAACCTATATGCAGGTCAGGAAGCAACAGTTAGAACTGGACATGGAACAATAGACTGGTTCTAAATAGGAAAAGGAGTATGTCAAGGCTGTATATTGTCACCCTGCTTATTTAATTTCTATGCAGAGTACATCATGAGAAATGCTGGGCTGGAAGAAGTACAAACTTAAGATTGCTGGGAAAAATATCAATAACCTCAGATATGCAGATGACACCACCCTTATGGCAGAAAGTGAAGAGGACCTAAAAATCCTCTTGATGAAAGTGAAAGAGGAGAGTGAAAAAGTTGGCTTAAACCTCAACATTCAGAAAACAAAGATCATGGCATCTGGTCCCATCACTTCATGGGAAATAGATGGGGAAACAGTGGAAACGGTGTCAGACTTTATTTTTGGGGGCTCCAAAATCACTGAAGATCGTGATTAAGGCCATGAAATTAAAAGATGCTTACTCCTTAGAAGAAAAGTTATAACCAACCAACCTAGATAGCATATTGAAAAGTAGAGACACTACTTTGCCAACAAAGGTCCATCTAGTCAAGGCTGTGGTTTTTCCATTGGTCATGTATGGATGTGAGAGTTGGACTGTGAAGAAAGCCGAGTGCTGAAGAGTTGATGCTTTTGAACTGTGGTGTTGGAGAAGACTCTTGAGAGTCCCTTGGACTGCAAGGAGATCCACCAGTCCATCCTAAAGGAGATCAGTCCTGGGTGTTCATTGGAAGGATTGATGCTAAAGCTGAAACTCCAGTACTTTGGCCACCTCATGCGAAGAGTTGACTCATTGGAAAAGACCATGATGCTGGGAGGGATTGGGGGCAGGAGGAGAAGGGAACGACAGAGGATGAGATGGCTGGATGGCATCACTGACTCGATGGACATGAGTCTGAGTGAACTCTGGGAGTTGGTGATGGACAGGGAGGCCTGGCATGCTATGATTCATGGGGTCACAGAGTCGGACACGACTGAGCGACTGAACTGAAACTGAATACATAGAAGGTCACTGAAGAGAGTCACTGAAAGGAATCCAAGCATGTGCTCTTTCCCATGATCTCAGTCCTGAGAACTGTGTGCAGCTCTACTCATTCCTGTATTCCACGAACTGATAAGGAACAGAGAATCCTTGAGAAATGGCACACAAAGGAAAATGCAACATATTGGATCCCTTAAAGTTGAATGTCCCCTGAGAAACCAACAAGGGTGGGTTATAGTTTTCCATTGAAACAAAATTTTTCTCCATGATAATCTCAATCAGAAATAATAAAAGTAAGATTAGTCTTGGTATAAAATGATTCTGATCTTATTACATTTGGCCAGATTAATTACATAAGTGCTCCAATAATGGGAGCTCCACATAGGCCTTTTTAGAATTTACTTTGCTGGAACTTTTATAAGGAAACTCACATTGGCCTTTAATAGTCTCTCAAGGCTAGGAAACCAAGACAGAAACTTGTCACTAACTTCATTTACATTAGATACATGAGTAAATGCATCTGTTCTCAAGGTCCCCCTAATTTCAAGGCCTGTGAGGAAGTGAACGTCCTGATTTACCTGTATAGCTGGGAATACTCCAAGCCAGGTGACAGGTCAATTTTTCCAACAGGGCTTTTAAGCTTTGATTCTATAAAGTCAGACTTAATGCAAACTGTCTGGACATAATGTGATTCTATGAATCATTTTAAAATGTGAAATTCTAGTCAAAGCCTTGAGTTTATAACCCATGTTTCCAATTATGTCTTGTTACAAGGAGGACAGATTCTTATCAAATTTGTGCAAGTGACTATATTGCCATCAAACTAAGAATACCAAATGAGAGTTCCTGAAGTCTGAAAGGATCAGAGAGAGACAAAGATAAATGTTTCATTTTTGTTTACAAAAGTATAATTTACGAATTTGTAAGGTATAGATGGCTTAAGAGAAAAGAGAAGGATGTTCTTTAAATCCAGAAGAAATATTCCAAACAAAAGCCATAATCATCCTTTCTGAGTTCATTTCAGTTCAGTTCCGTTCAGTCTCTCAGTCGTGTCCGATTCTTTGTAACCCCCTGAACTGCAGCACGCCAGACCTCCCTGTCCATCACCAACTCCCAGAGTTCACCCAAACTCATGTCCATTGAGTCACTGATACCATCCAACCATCTCACCCTCTGTCGTACCCTTCTCCTCCTGCCCTCAGNCTGGACTGGAAGAAACACAAGCTGGAATCAAGATTGCCGGGAGAAATATCAATAACCTCAGATATGCTGATGACACCACCCTTATGGCAGAAAGTGAGGAGGAGCTAAAAAGCCTCTTGATGAAAGTGAAGGAGGAGAGCGAAAAAGTTGGCTTAAAGCTCAACATTCAGAAAACGAAGATCATGGCATCCGGTCCCATCACTTCATGGGAAATAGATGGGGAAACAGTGGAAACAGTGTCAGACTTTATTTTTTTGGGCTCCAAAATCACTGCAGATGGTGACTGCAGCCATGAAATTAAAAGACGCTTACTCCTTGGAAGAAAAGTTATGACCAACCTGGATAGTATATTCAAAAGCAGAGACATTACTTTGCCGACTAAGGTCCGCCTAGTCAAGGCTATGGTTTTTCCTGTGGTCATTATGGATGTGAAAGTTGGACTGTGAAGAAAGCTGAGCGCAGAAGAATCGATGCTTTTGAACTGTGGTGTTGGAGAAGACTCTTGAGAGTCCCTTGGACTGCAAGGAGATACAACCAGTCCATTCTGAAGGAGATCAACCCTGGGATTTCTTTGGAAGGAATGATGCTAAAGCTGAAACTCCAGTACTTTGGCCACCTCATGAGAAGAGTTGACTCATTAGAAAAGACTCTGATGCTGGGAGGGATTGGGGGCAGCAGGAGAAGGGGACGACCGAGGATGAGATGGCTGGATGGCATCACGGACTCGATGGACGTGAGTTTGAGTGAACTCCGGGAGATGGTGATGGACAGGGAGGCCTGGCGTGCTGCAATTCATGGGGTCGCAAAGAGTCGGACACGACTGAGCGACTGAACTGAACTGAACTGAACTGATACACCTATACGTGTGTGCTAAGTCCTTTCACTCGTGTCTGAATCTGTGCTACACGATGGACTATAGACCCAGCCAGGCTCCTCTGTCCATGTGATTCTCCAGACAAAAATTATCAATAACATTAAATAATCTTTCCAGTTAATTTTGGAAAGCAAGAAAATATGTTTGACTCTATTAACGTTATCAAATGGGTTTAACACAATTTTTTGGGCTTCCCAGGTGTCTCACTGCTAAAGAAATCAGGAGAAATGTGTTCCCTCGGTTGGGACAACCCTATGGAAAAGGAAATAGCAACCCACTCCAGTATTCTTGCCTAGGAAGTCCCATGGACAGAGGAGCCTGGTGGGTTACAGTCCATGGGGTGGTAAAAGAGTCGGACACTGCTTAGCGGCTAAACACCACCACCCCTACAATTTTTAAGTAGTTTTACAGAGACCAAAGCATCGGACACGACTGAGCGACTGAACTGAACTGAACTGAACTGGAGACCAAGAGGCAGCATTCTCTTTGTCCACCAGAGGGCGCTGCCAGCACAGTGCCCGAGTTCAGGATTCTCGGTCTCGCGGTTTTAACACACTGGGTCCATGCCATCATCAGTAGCCAGCCTCACATAGTTGTCTGTCTTTGACAAAGCACACACAAAGGAACTGTTACTTCCAAATACGAAAATAGAAGGAGCTCTGCTCACTGTCGTGTCCTCTGGCTTTTCTCAAGGAGAGGAAACCACTGAGAAGGGCATAGGTCTCTGAGTCGTGGTGATTCTCACATCCTGTAAGGGACATCCCAGCACCAGATACCAGTCTTTATGTTCCACAGGCACACACCAGGCTGGGGTGATGGGGCATATGTAGGCCAGGCACGGGTCTCCCTGCAGGGGAAAATGTTGGGACATATTTGGAGCCAAATGTGGGTCCCTTGATTGAGACCCTGGAGTTGCTAATTGATAAAATCAGCTCTTAATGCCCATGCAGGCTTCCCTGGTGGCTCAGCAGTAAAGAACCCAACTGCCAATTCAGAAGACCGGGATTCGATCCCTGGGTTGGGAAGATCCCCTGGAAAAGGGCACAGCTACCCTCTCCAGTACTCTTGCCTGGAGAATCCCATGAACAGAGGAGCCTGGCGGGCTGCAGTCCATAGGGTCGCAGACAGCTGGACACGACTGAGTGACTAAACAACAGCGCCCATGCACTGATTCCTGTGCTGAAAACACTTCCTTGATGAGCCAGACAGGGAGGGATTTGCTAGGGCTGGCCTGCTGTGTCTCACGCAGTTGAGGAAGCCACAGACGGCCGCTTTTTCCCTCCTGTGTGTGCGTATAAGACTTTACTGTCATCTGGCAGGTGGTTTGTGAAAAATCTGCTACACTGATGTTAGAGAAGCACAAGAGCAGGAATTTTCAGTACACATACACCTGCACACGCACACACCATGTACACATACAAAAGTGGGTAGCACAACGGCAACACTTTCTGACAATGTTTTACAGCGTTGACTGTCACTTTATAGGGCTGTTAACGCATCATCCAGAGAAAATGAATACGAAGACATTTTGGAAGGACTTTAAAATCCCAGGGCAGAATTTCCAAAGCTGTTTTGACCGAAAAGGAGTTGAAAAGGCATGTTCCCCAACCATTTAAAAAATAACATCTTATCATTTTTTAAATTTTTATTGGAGTGTACTTGACTTAAAATGCTGTGTTTTAGGTGTCCAGCAAAGTGAATCAGTTATTTACATATTTATATATATCTACATTTTTTTCAGATCCTCTTCCCATATAAGTTATTACAGAATATTGAGTAGAATTCCCTGTGCTGTGCAGTAGTCCTTATTAGTCATCTATTCTATACATAGTAGTGTGTGTATTTAATCCCAATCTCCCAATTTATCACTTCCCCTTACATTTCCCCTTTGGTAACTAGAAATTTGATTTTGAAATCTATGAGTCAGTTTCTGCTTTTAAATAAGTTCATTTGTATCATTTTATTAGATATCACATATAAGTGAAATACGATATTTGTCTTTCTCTGTGTGACTTACTTCACCTAAGTATGATAATCTCTAGGTCCCTCCATGCTCCTGAAAATGGAATTATTTCATTCTTTTTTATGGCTGAGTAGTATTCCATTGTATATATGTACCACATTGTCTTTATCCATTCCTTGTCTAACCATTTTTTGATGTTTGAATTATCTCTGTGACAATACTCCCCAAAGGTTCTCTGACTCATGCTTGAATTTCCTCGTGGTGGCCATCATACCTGCCAAAGCATCCCCCTCCATTCTGGATGCTCACCATTAATTTCTATCCACTGGTTTCAGATTTTTAGCAATCACTGCTAGTATTTATTGAACCCTGGGAGCTGGTTAGATGTTCTTTTATTTTATCCCCTAAAGCAGATGTCCTTCAGGTTCTAATGACTCATGATCTGAGATGGAGCTGATGTAATAATAATAGAAATGAAGTGCGCAATAAATGTAGTGTGCTCGAATCACTTGAAACCATCCCTCTACCCACCAAGTCTATGGGGAAATTGCTTTCCATGAAACCAGTCTCTGGTGCCAAGAAGGTTGGGAACCACTGCCCTGAAGCTTCTCTATCGGTGTATTAGGTAACTCGGCTGCCATTATAAAGGGTCTCAGACTGGGTGGCTTAAAAACAAGCTAATTTTCTCACAGTTTGAGAGGCTAGAAGTGCAAGGTGAGGGTTCTGCTTGTTCGGTTTCTGCTGAGAGTTCTGGCCCAGCTTTTCGATGGCCGCCATCCTGCTATGCGGTCACGTGGCTCTTCTTCATTGTGTGTGCACAGGGAGGGGGAGTGTTCTCTGGTGTCTCTTCAAAGAGGAACAGTCATCTGGTGGATCAGGGCCCCACCATTGTGTCCTCATTTAACCTTAATTAACAGCAGCAGATTTTATTTTGGGTGGCTCCAAAATCACTTCAGATGGTGACTGCAGCCATGAAATTAAAAGACACTTGCCTCTAGGAAGGAAATCTGTGACAAGCCTAGACATCATATGAAAGAGCAGAGACATCATTTTGCTGACAAAGGTCCATCTAGACAAAGCTGTGGTTTTTCCAGTAGTCATGTTCAGATGCGAGAGCTGGCCCATAAAGAAGGCTGAGCACTGCAGACTTGATGCCTTCAAACTGTGGTGCTGGAGAAGACTCCTGAGAGTCCCTTACACAGCAAGCAGTTCAAACCAGTCAATCCGAAAGGAAATCAGTCCTGACTATTCATTGGAAGGACTGATACTGAAGCTGAGGCTCCAATACTTTGACCACCTGATGCAATCAGCCGATTCATCGGAAAAGACCTTGATGCTGGGAAAGATTGAGGGCAGGAGGAGAAGGGGGTGACAGAGGGCGATGTGGTTGTATGGCATCACTGACTCCATGGACATGAGTTTGAGCAAACTCCAGAGACAGTGAAGGACAGGGAAGCCTGGTGTGCTGCAGTCCTTGGGGTCCCAAAGAGTTGGACACCACTTAGTGACTGGCCAACAACAAACCTAAATTACTTCCCTAGTGGTTCCATCTCCAAATACAGAAACGCTGGAGGTTATGGCTCCAGCACATGACTCTGAGATACAGAAACGTTCAGTCCATAACAATGGGATGATTATCCTAATTTTACAGAGAAAGAGACGGTAAGGGTTTTGATTTGCTTTCTCATGCAATGAGTGCTGTGATTAGGATTGGAACCAGACCTGCCTGACTCTAGAGCTGGTGTTCTTCCCACAGTGCCACACGGCCTTCTGTGCTTATTCTTCAGAAGGCCAGTGCGCATCGGCCTTGAGACAGCCCCGGAATGGGCGAGCTTTTGCAGGTCATCACCCAGCCCAGTTCGCCAGTAAAGGGGATATTATGGAGGTGTGGGATCACAGGCCTATGTAGTAATGAGACACGCACTTTTCTGGAGTGGAGCCAAAGCTGGGGTGGGGGTGTGTGTGCCGCGACCAGGGTCGTCGAGGACCCGGTGTATTAGTTTGACGGGGCTGCTCTAACAAGGCACACAGGTTGAGGGGTCTTACACAGCAGATGTTTATTTCCTCACGGTTCTGGAGACCAGAAATCCAAGGTCGAGGTGTCGCGGTTTCTCCTGAGGATGCTCTCCTCGGCTTGCAGACAACCGTCTTCTCCCTGTATCCTCACAGGCTCTTCCTGCTGTGTGTGCCTGTGTCCTAGTCTTTTCTTAAAAAATTTTTTTTCTTCACATTATTTTTATTTATTTAGCTGAGCCAGGTCTTTGTTGTGGCATGAGGGATATACATATATATATATTTTTGGTTGTGCCACGTGGGATCTATTTCCCTGACCAGGGATCGATCCCGGGGCGTCCTGCCTTGGGAGCCCAGTCTTAGTCACTGGACCACCAGGGAAACCCCTAATCTCTTCTTTTAAGAACAGAAGTCTTGTTGGATTAGGGTCTACCCTAATGACCTCATTTAACCTTAATTATCTCTTTAAAGGCCGTATCAACAAATAAAATCATGTTCTGATGTGCTGGGGTGGGAACTTCAGCACATGAATTTCGGGAGGGGGCACAATTCAGTCGCTAACAGGCAGAGTGCTGGCCACCCATCTGCAGAGTCCTGTCCAGCAGAGGGCGATAATGCCTGCAGTCCAGCTCCCAGGACAGTGATGACCAGATCTTCAGCCTCCCTAGGAGAATGCTTCCAGAAACACAGTTTGTTTCTCCTGGGTGTACCCCGGTTCACTTGTTACCCCAACTACTTCCAAATAGCAAGGAAAGAAAAAAAGCAACAACTTTTAATGTAATAAAACAATGTTCTCTTTCTGAACTGTGGGATTGTTTTCCTGTGATCAGAAAGCATTTTTCTCCCCTCTGTTAGCATCTCTTTCCGTGTTCTGTCTGCTCTTTCTCCCAGTCCTTGCTTTCTGTCCCCTCCCATCTGGCAATTACCAGTGAGTTACATAAATTGGTTTCCTTACCTATCATTACGCATAGGAGTGGCTGGCCCTTGAACGGAGGGTACATGCTGTCCTCCAGGAAGGGCACAGTTACGAAACCAAATCATACCAGGACTTTAGAAATATTTGGAGAAAGATACAGAAGCACCCATGAGCCTGGCACATTGAAACAACTGTTTTCACCTTGCCTTGTGGTTTCATAGCCACATGCTTATGTATTTTGTTCATTATCTGTGAGAATATAGGCAGGAAACCAGGAACTAAATTAAATTGTTTTAACAGAGAAAAGTTAACATAGAGAATTGTCTAAACAGGAGTTGGAGGATTCAAAAAAGCCAAAAGGCAACACAGAGAAAGATGTTGTAGAGAGCAGCTACATACCGGTCCTTAGGGGGTTTCCCTGGTGGCTCAGCGGTAAGCAATCTGCCTGCCAATGCAGGGGGTGTGGGTTCTATCCCTGGGTCGGGAAGACCCTGGAGGAGGAAAGGGCAACCCACTGAAGTATTCATGCCCAGAGAATCCCGTGGACAGAGGAGCCTGGTGGGCTGCAGTCCATGGGGTCACAAAGAGTTGGACACGACTGAGTGACTAAACAAGAGGTCGGAGAGACAGCTCTTTCTCTCCACCACGTGAGAACATGGCCAGAAGGTGGCCATCCGCAGCTTGCAAGAGGTCCCTCGCGAGACAGCAAATCAGCCAGCATCTTGATCTTGGAACTTCCAGCCTCCAGAACTGTGGAAAACAAATGTCTGTTGTTTAAGCCACCCCATGTATGGTGTTTTGTTGAGGCAGCCTGAACTAGGAGAGCTCCTCTTCCTAGTACCAGAGACTCTTGCCCAAGTAAGTCGTGTCCACCTCTTTGCAACCCCATGGGCCACAGCCCACCATTATCCTCTGTCCATGGGATTCTCCAGGCAAGGATACTGCCAATTCCTCCTCCAGGGGATCTTCCCGAACCAGGGATCAAACCCAGGTGGATTCTTTACCACTGTACCAACTGGGAATCCCACGCACAGGTATGTACACAGAAATGGGTCCCTGGGAAAGAGGCTGGGTCTTACACCTAGTTATTAAGAGCTTCCACTGTGGTGGGTCCTATGGTTAACACTCATACCAGGCACATGTATCCCCACACCCCATCCTTATTCTCAGAGATCTATCCACATACCTCATTATCACCAGACCACTCTAGTCACCAGTTTTCCAATCCTGTTCTCTCTAAGTCCCTGCGTGCATATGTGCTGAGTCACTTGTGTCTGACTCTTTGCTACCCTATGGACTGTAGCCCCACCAGGCTCCTGTGTCTATGGAATTTCCCAGGGAAGAATACTGGGGTGGGTTGCCATGCTCTCCTCCAGGGGATCTTCCCAACCCAGGATCGAACTCTCATGTCTCCTGCATTGGCAGAACAGTTTCTTCACCACTAGAGCCATCTGGGAAGGCCCTAAGTCTCTGACCACTTGCCAAACCATCAGCCCCTCCCCAGGAATCAGTGTAGACCTGTGCCTCTGATTCCTTCTCTGAAGATAACAACAGATGTTCTGATTAGAGTTCTCCCTGCTGTCCTTAAGGGGCACTCCTGATTGGGTTAGTAAGTAGCATGCCATTTCCACTTTGTGTGTGACGCAGAATACATCATCATCTTTGACAAGGGCGAGACTTTTTGTATCCACCATCAGCGAGTCCTAAACAACTCTATGAGGCCATGCACGTGGACTGAACAGGAAGAGATGTCAGAGAGTCTGAGAAACCTGCTCATGCAAATTACCTATGTCTTCTGAGCCTGCTTGAGCCCGATTGTACAATACCATTTCCACCTGGAAATGTGCATCTCGGAGCTCAAGCATCCCTGTCATTATGACACAGGGTGTCAGGTAACGTCAGTCCATGATACAACACTGGGGTCCCATGGCCCTAGGATATCCCATGGCTAAGTATTCAGTGCCTGTCAAGCCCAGTGAAAGGATAGGACTTATTCTCAAAAGCAGAATAATCTGTAGATGAGGGCAAGGCTTTGCTCTTAAACCTTAAGGTTCTGCTCTGTGATTCCCCTATTGAAGCTTGTCAGAGGCTTCATACCACATCGTCAGTTTCCATAGAAACCTCACGCATCACGGATCTTCTGGGTCACAAGGCCTAAATGACACAGCATCTAACTCTGGAGCCTGCTGCAGGTACCCTACTGGCCTCTAAGCCTCCCTCAAAAGTAGAAACCTGATGTGTCAGAATAGCATATTCAGTATATGTTCCGTTTAAAATAAAAAAGACCCACCAGAATAGCATATTCAGTATAATATGTTCCGTTTAAAATAAGAAAGACCCACCAAGCATTGTCGTGTCTTTGTCAGTGGTAAGAGATGGGAGGAGCAACATATTGTTTTCATTTTGGAGAGAACATCCCAGCCTGCTCTGTTGAGACCACAGGGCTTGTCTCAGCTTTGGTTTGTATCTGTTTTCTTACTAAGGCATTGAATTTTACGTTAGATACATTAGTACGTGTGCTCTTTGCAACCCTACGGACTGTAGCCCACCAGGCTCCTCTGTCCATGGGATTTCTCAGGCTGGAGTGGGTTGCTATTTCCTCCTCCACGGGAAATGAACCTCCTCCTAACCCAGGAATTGAACCCTTGTCTCCTGCGTTTCCCGCATTGGCAGTGGAATGCTTTACCACTGAGACACCTGGGAAGCCCCAGGTACTTTTGTTTTGATATTTAAAAGGGCAAATAGCTAACACTGAATTGTTTGCTCCTGTAGATTCCTAGAGCTTACAAGTAGAACTTAAATTCTAGTTTTAGAAATCCAGACCAATGTTGGGAACTTCCACGAGTACTAACACAAGTCAGCAGTAAGTTCAGGTTAGAGTGTGTGAACAAATTCTTCCTTCTCATCAGCTATGAATCTCTGCTTAGCTCTTACATTCACATGGGATATCTGAGACAGATCCTTATAACTTAAGAAAGATTTGAGAAATCAGTGTTTGGAAATTTTTATCCTTGATGAATATGGTTGTAGCTGAAATGCAATGAAATTTATACTAAAATATTAAAGCACATTATAATATTATATTTATAGCATTATAGTATACTACATTATATATTATAGTATAATTATAATATATTTATAGTCTAGTATTCTATATTATGTTTTAGCATAACTATACTATTATACTATATATAATTATACTATATATAATATAGCTATATTGTAATATTTAAGCTGTGTATTATAGTATGGCATGTTACAATATGGGCTTCCCAGGCAGTGCTAGTGATAAAGAACCCACCTGTCAATACAGTAGACTTCAGAGACACGGGTTCGATCCCTTGATCAGGAAGATCCCCTGGAGGAGGGCATAGCTACCCACTCCAGTATTCTTGCCTGGAGAACCCCACGGACAGAGGAGCTGGCGGGCTACAGGCCATAGAGCTGAAAACTGCAGCAACTTAGCATGCATGCACGCATACTATAATATGCAATATTACACTGCTACATAGACAGATGCCTCCGGTAGCACTTGTAGGACTTGGATTGGGGGTCATTTCCAAATGTTAATATTTGGGGAACAGTTTCTGTCTGTGCCCTTTCCAACTTGATAAGGATTGGTCAGAGTCAAGGATATTGACAGCCACACTTTCTCTTAGGCAGATTTCCTGTGTGTTAAAGGAGTGTCTGGTGTGAATTCCATGACCTTCCTGTGAGAACTCTATTAAAAACACAAAGATTCTAATTATTGACACTGATAGCAGTGTCAGCCAAGTTCTCAATCAATGCTGTAAGGCCCAGGGTTGAAACGCAGCCAAGTTTTATGCTCAAGCATTCATGCCCCTAAGTATTGATATTTCTTAAAGATTAGGACAGCTACTACTATATTCTCCTTAGCAGTTATTAGAAGGGCGGGGTGACTCACGAATTGCTTTCCTTCTGGCCTTAGGTAGCCTCAAGCCTCTGAAAAGTGCCTTCTGCTTTCCAAGATTAGAATCAAGACCCCGGAGACTGTGCCTTTCAATTCTTCTTTCTGAGAACTCTTTCTAATTGCTACAAGTCCACTTCCTATAAACAGATTAGTATCCTGATTGCGATGTTTACACCAACTTAGTGAAGTTTTCATCATTGTATTGAAAGTGGTTTAACAACAGCTATACTGAGCACTGGCAGAAACCTCCGGAATGTCCAGTACTGAGCTGCAAATCCAAGACTTTGTTTGCGACAGTTCTCCATAAAATGTCAAAGAAGCACACTAGCTACTTGCTTCAAGTTCTATTTTTGAAAGCAAAATAGAGCAGCTTTATAAATTCCTAAAAAGGGGGGAAAAGGAATGGAAAGAGCCAATAGAATGGCATTCTCTGGCTTCCCTCAAAAATAACGGGCTTTGATAGAAATGTCCAGCCACCATTTTCGATGGCTAGGACACAGACAGAAAACAATTTAAAATGGGAACAAGGTTGGTTTACAATCTTATGTTGGTTTTAGATGTGCAACGCAGTGCCTGACTTACGTTTTGTAACTGGAGTCTGCGCCTCTTAACCACCTGTGTTATCTCTGGCTCCATGGCGGCCGCTAGGTTGTTTTCCGTACCTATTACTCTGCTCTGTTTTGTTGTGTTTGTGTATTTATTTGGGGTCTTTTTTTTTTTTAAACTTAATTCCACATATAAGTGAAATCATACGGTATTTGTTTTCCTCTGATTTATTTTATTTAGCATAATACCTTCTAGGTTCATCCATGTTGTGGAAAGTGGCAAGATTTTTTTAGCTAAGTATAGTCCATAAATATATATATATATTTATATCATATCTTTATCCATTCATCTATTGATGGACACAGGTTGCTTCCTTATCTTGGCTATTTTAAATAATGCAGCAACAAACATGGGAGTGCATATATACCTTTTTTGAATTGGTGGTTTTGTTTTCTTTGGATAAATATCCAGAGGTGGAATTACTAGATCATATAGTAGTTCAATTTTTATTTTTTGAGAAACCTCCAAATTGTTTTCCACCAGTTTATGCACCCGTCAGCAATGTACTAGCGTTCCCCTTTCTCCACAACCTTGTTAATTTTGTTACTTGTAGACGTTTTGCTGATAGCCATTTTAACAGGTATGATGCTATCTCATTTTGGTT
Source organism: Oreotragus oreotragus (assembly GCA_006410675.1). Classification (NCBI taxonomy): domain Eukaryota; kingdom Metazoa; phylum Chordata; class Mammalia; order Artiodactyla; family Bovidae; genus Oreotragus; species Oreotragus oreotragus. Next base: position 116,302 of record SJYX01010707.1, read on the forward strand.
TTGATTTGCATTTCTCTGATGATTAGTACTGAGGAGCACTTTTTTTTTTTCATGTGCCTGTTGCCCATCTATATATCTCCTTTGGAAAAATGTCTACTGAGGTCTTCTATGCATATTTAATTGGGTTGTTTGCTTTTATGATATACTGAGTTGTGAGAAGTGTTTATACAGTTTGGATATTAACTCCTTATCAGTCATATTACTTACAAATATTTTCTCCCATTCAGTAGGTTGTCTTTTCGTTTTGTCAATGATTTCCTTTGCTGTGCAAAGACTTTTAAGTTTAATTAGATCCCACTTGTTTATTTTTAATTGGATTATAATTGCTTTACAATGTCGTGTTGGTTTCTGCCATACAACAACATGAATCAACCACAAGTATACATATGTCCCCTCCCTCGTGAACCTTGCTCCCACCCCCCACTATTTTTGAATTTATTTATTTTGCCTTAGAAGACCAATTCAAAAAAGATTATTTCAACAAGTAATGTCAAAGAGTGGTCTGCCTGTGTTCTCTTCTAGGAGTTCTGATGTGCATTGAGGTGCTTGCCTGGGACATGAATTTAATTATGGGAGTGTGGTGGCTTAATTCTCCCTGAACCTTGAAGGATTACACACCAGCATCTCATGTTTATTCCCTGTAATTAAAATGGTAGCAGCATGTGAGCCTTAAGGCAAGGGAAATGAAGCTTTGTTAGAAAACATCTCCTCCTCCAATGAGAGTTAAGTATCAACACAGGTACATCCAAACCACTTTTGTTTTCTACTAACAAGTTCTGAATAATAGTGTTTAGTTTTCTCCCAAACTTCAGAGTATGAACAGCAGCTAGCAACTGAACGTGAGTCCAGTTCTTGCAAACATTTCACAAGTGCCACACTGACTCCATAGTGGATGAAATGAATGTTAAGGTATGCAGTGAACTACCATGCTCTCCAGTTGTAGTAGTCACAGATGTTAGTGCTGGCTTAGTCGCTAAGTCACTCCTGGCTCTTACAACCCCATGGACTGTATCCCACCAGGCGGCTCTGTCCATGGGGATTCTCCAGGAAAGAATACTAGAGTGGGTTGCCATGCCCTCCTCCAGGGGATCTTTCAGACTCAGGGATCAAAGCTGCATCTCCTGCATTGCAGGTGGATTCTTTACTGACTGTGCCAGCAGGGAAACCCCATAGATATTAGTAGAAAACTCTAATCGGTTGACATGGTTTATTATCAGGCTTCATATACAGTAACTGTCAATCTTTTTTTTTTTTTTTTTCTTTTTGGCTGAACCATCCAGCATTTGGGATCTTAGATTCCTGACCAGGGATCAAACTGGCACCCCTTGCATTGGAAGCGAGGAGTCTTCACCACTGAATCACCAGGAAAGTCCCCCAGAAACTGTCAATCTTGGCTTTCTGTGTATCTTTAGAGATGCAATACCAGCAGTTTATCTGAAATTTGCAAGCAAACTTGCAGTTTTGCTCATGGTTCATAGCAGGTGTGATAAAAGGAAGCTGGCCCCATGACATCTTGCCATTAGTACATTTATCTTTGTCTGTCTCTCTTTTTTGTGTTGTAAGTTTTCCTTGAATGCCTGGTAAACCCTGACTGTTTACATCTAAATGAGGCAATAAAATGACTGATTTGGAGGTGACCTGCTAACTAGAGAGAGGGGAGGTGTGAGTCGTACGTAAGTGCCCTTCAAATGGTGTCTTTATTCTTAGTTGACTGAGAAGCAGGCAGCTTGTGTGTGTGTGTGTTTTTTTTTTTAGTGTTTTTGGTCACACCCCGTGGCATGCCAGCTTTTAGTTGTGGCATGCAGGATCTTGGTTCTTTGATCGGGGGTCGAACCTGTCCACCCTATAGTGGAAGTGCAGAGTCCTAACCTCGGCATCAGAAGTCCCTGATTTTTAAAAAGAGCGTCCCTAGTTTATGTTTGTTCTTTCTTCTGCCTTTTCTGGTGGTGTGTTAGGGAGGAGACTGTGGACACCTGCTTATGCTTTCCCTGGTTGCTCTGTGTCGGTTGTCAGGGCGGATGGGTGGAGAACTTTTATGTCCACGAACCTTCTATAAAGCCTCTGTTTCTGGTCACATCCTGCTTGTCTGCAGAGGAAGCCTGAGGCTTTCAGAGCTGGGTTCCAAGTCATCCACACTCAGCTCGGCTTCCCTGGCAACCCACTTCTGTTTACTCCCCATCTTTCAGAGATGTATTGGCAATCTCTTATCTGTGGCTTAACTTCCATCCCCTTCATAAACTTTACAGATTTGGCAGTAAGCCTATTAGTAGCAGGATGATGGGTTTCAAAGTAAGTAAATGAAAGATTTATCATTCTACTGCATTCTGAGTGATGGTTTTCAGACTTTAAGGAATCCAGGCCAGCTTTTCACAGCAAACATACTTGATTCAAATCAATTAGCACAGCCTCACCATGGTACAGTTCAGTTCAGTTCAGTCGCTCAGTCGTGTCTGACTCTCTGCGACTCCATGAATCACGCAGCACGCCAGGCCTCCCTGTCCATCATCATCTCCCAAAGTTCACTCAGACTCACGTTCATCGAGTCCGTGATGCCATCCAGCCATCTCATCCTCTGTCGTCCCTCTCTCCTCCTGCCCCCAATCCTTCCCAGCATCAGAGTCTTTTCCAATGAGTCAACTCTTCGCATGATGTGGCCAAAGTACTGGAGTTTCAGCTTTAGCATCATTCCTTCCAATGAACACCCAGGACTGATCTCTCCTTTAGGATGGACTGGTTGGATCTCCTTGCAGTCCAAGGGATTCTCAAGAGTCTTCTCTAATACCACAG